>OW240914.1:6225960-6249923 GCA_933207985.1 Pelobates cultripes | reverse complement strand
AGCCCAAACATGATTTGCGAACAAGGGGTTGCCACAACCACTACATATTCTCTTAGATAGGGAGATCCGCAACATGAGGATCGGAAACAATGCGGGCAAGCAAGTGGGCATAAGTGGGCATTGTACTCAGTGACGGCAGTCCGTCACAGTCCTATCTTCATACCTTTGCGTGTTGCGCTTCTGTCATGAATTTCTTTATCTGACCATTTTAGTAGCAAGAACTGTCTTCTGCTTATCCTTGTTTCGACCATTTCATGTTGGCACAATAATAATGGCATCATTTTTATGATTTGCATTTATATAGCGCCAGCATATTCCTCAGTGAACAAGTAACTGACATACAGAATATAACAGAGAAAAGAGATAAAGAAGGCCCTGCTAGAAAGAGCTTAAAATCCACTGTATGAAATGATTGTGATCCTGAAATATTCGTTTCTAAACACGTACGTTATAGATTGTAAATTAGTTCAATGCCATATATGTGGGTTTAATGGCTTGCGTTGGCCACACATATAGGTGCCTTGGCAAGCAGAGTGCTTGGGAAGAAATAACTGGGCACATTTGGGCCTGTATAGAATTACTACGCAGACACAATCAAGCATGAACGTGCCTGGACTATCACGTTACCAAGCACAAGCATGTGCTGTGGAGGTAAGTGTGACTTAACCTTCGATGAGTGGGGTTATAAAGTACTGTCACCTCTAGAGAAGTGATGTTCCACTTTAAAAGACCTGTAAGGACACCATGTGTATAAAGCACAAGCTGTAAAGACAGGACTGATTCCAAGTTCGGGAACATTTCTAGAAGAACATGCAGTACATTGCGCTCTGGGCCAATCGCCAGGAAACCAGCTCTGGAGTAAAAATTGGAGTCAACAGCAGTCAGCAGATCTGGCAATGATCCCACCTTATGCTTTGTCTAAAGGGGAACAAAACCAGAATATCCTGAATGCAAGCTTTGCTTCCAAGACACACATCTCCATATCCTCTGACATCTCTTCAAACCTGATTGTATCTATTCATATCCAGTGATGTCTTCTTATACCCACTGTTATCTACACAGACCCGCTGATATCTTCTCATACCCACTGATATAGAAACATAGAAACATAGAATGTGACGGCAGATAAGAACCATTTGGCCCATCTAGTCTGCCCAATTTTCTAAATACTTTCATTAGTCCCTGGCCTTATCTTATAGTTAGGATAGCCTTATGCCTATCCCACGCATGCTTAAACTCCTTTACTGTGTTAGCCTCTACCACTTCAGCTGGAAGGCTATTCCATGCATCCACTACCCTCTCAGTAAAGTAATACTTCCTGATATTATTTTTAAACCTGTGTCCCTCTAATTTAAGACTATGTCCTCTTGTTGTGGTAGTTTTTCTTCTTTTAAATATAGTCTCCTCCTTTACTGTGTTGATTCCCTTTATATATTTAAATGTTTTCTATCAAGGTACAACCCACACATCTCGTCCCCTTAGATAAGCATTTAACATAATTAACAAGCATAAATTTTTCCCTGAGTTTTGGATGTACCCCAAATATCCCCTGATAGCCCTAATCTGGGGGAGCAACATATTTAAAAATCACCCAGATCAGGTCAAAGGTTCGGGAGTATATCTTCTTATACCCACTGATATATTCTCATGCCCACTGATATGTTCTTATACCCACTGATATCTTCTCATACCCACTGTTATCTACACATACCCACTGGTATCTTCTTATACCCATTTATACCTACACAGACCCGCTGATATATTCTCATGCCCACTGATATATTCTCATGCCCACTGTTATCTACACATACCCACTGATATCTTCTTATACCCACTTGTAATGGCTACCCCAGTTGGTGAGAGGGTATCAGCCGTTGGAGACGTCCTTTTTCCCGGCAAGCTGCTGTGCAGTAGTGAAGTTGCTTATTCCCATTCACTGGATCCAAGTAGAGAGCAAGGCAGAGCTTCTTAAAAGAGCTTGGTGATTAAGCTGCAGTTTCCCTTCCAAGAACGAGACAAGGCTACGTTTTGAAAGGTCAAGAAGAACGGAACTTTAATGGCAGAGGCTCTCCTTTTATGCGATGTTTCCCATGCAAGGGAGGCACCCACACAATTATTACAGTAACCAATAAAGCACAAGGTACAACCCACACATCTCGTCCCCTTAGATAAGCATTTAACATAATTAACAAGCATAAATTTTTCCCTGAGTTTTGGATGTACCCCAAATATTCTCTGATAGCCCTAATCTGGGGGAGCAACATATTTAAGATCACCCAGATCGGGTCAAGGGTTCGGGAGTTATGGAACTTTAAAATGTTGACCGACCGCACAGGCAACAACAGCCGAAAACAGTTCCATAAGTTTTGGTCTTGCGGTCGGTCTCTGTTCATGGATTAAAAGTCCCGAAATGCTTGTCATCCGTGAATATCCTGGTGTTCGTTAGAATCCCCATGTTTAACTTAGTCTGTCTACCGAACGGTGAGATGTTCGGTAGTTTCGGCACGAATTTAGGGGAGTCTGGAGGTCTCAGCGGTGTTTGCCTAGTCGAGTGTCTGATTTTAGTTCCAGACACTCGACGGCAAAACACCGCTTTTCGGGAGTTTAAGATGGCCGCTGCCACATGTAAAACTCCCGAAATGGCGGCCACCCAGGGACTTAAACAAAGTGTTCGTGGGTTTTCAATATGAATGTATTAGCCGAACAGGGAGGTAAATTGAAGCACAATTAGGTATCAGGGTGGTCCGGTGTTTGGTAGTTTTCATTCGTACGATGTAATGACCATATGGGTTAGTCCCAAGTAAAATAAAGTTTTAGTCAGTTCTTCTTTACCCTTCAAAACGCAGCCTTGTCTCGTTATTGGAAGGGAACTGCTATAATCACACTGTGGATTGCTATGCTCTGCATACTCCCTTGAGCTTTAATCACTTAGCTCTTTTAAGAGCTTGTTCCTGTCCTGATACTCTCTCCTGGAGGAGAGGTCTTCCCCACACAGTCCTGGATGCTGAATGTTCATACAGGGTGGAAGGAAGACAGCGAGACTCCAGTTAAGCTATGGCGATTGTGAAGTTTGCGGTAGTTGTAGTGTCCAGTGCTGTGCTTGTGGTCCTTGGCGCAGGCTAGTAAGCGTCCATCAACGGAAGGTACTCGGTCGGAGTACGGGGAGTTCCGTTACAACATGTTTCAAATGCTCCCCCCAGGTCTCGCTATAGATCGCAATGTCATCCAGGTATGCACAAGCAAAGTCCTGGACGCCAACAAGGAGCCTGTCCATCAAGCGTTGGAACGTGGCTGGGGCATTCTTCATCCCGAATGGCATGACCCTAACCTGGTACAGGCCAAACGGGGGTGACGAATGCCGACTTGGGGATAGCCTCCTTGGCCAGGGGAATCTGCCAGTATCCTTTGCACGAATCAATAGTGGTCAGATATCGCCCCCTGGCAATGCGATCTAGTAGTTCGTCCACTCGGGCATCGGGTAGGCATTAGTCACGGTATGGTCATTTAGGCATCTATTGTTAACACAAAACCGGGTGGTTCCGTCCTTCTTGGGAACTAAAACGACTGGTGAGGCCCAGGGACTGTCGGATGGCTCTATGACTCCTAGCCTAAGCATCTCCTGTATCTCTTTTCTCATTTCCTCCTTAACTGCCTCAGGATTCGGTAGGGGGTTTGTCTAAAGGGTGTCTGTCCCAGAGTCTTTACGTAGTGGGTCGCTAGCGTGGTGTACCCGGGTTCTTGGGAGAACGTTAATCCCTTTTCGGTTAGCAGCTGTCTGATCTGACCCTTTTCCGCTGGGTTTAAGCGCTCCCCTAGCTGGACAGTACTGAGCAAGCTATTGGGCCCCGGGCGTGCTAGTAGATCTGGGATAGGCAGACTGTCTGGGTGAATAATAGTAGGTAACAAAGGCCTACACGTAATAGGAGATCTCTTACCGGATGATATAAATTAAAAAACTCTAAAATATAATATCGAAACCACTTGTAAATGTATGAATTACTGAAATAGTAAAATGTGCAAAAATGTCTTAGAATATACAGAACTTAGAATATAAAAAACTGGTTGTAATATAGATAAATACATTAGGTGGCAGCCTTGCATAAAAGAATCTGGTGTAAAAAGGGTCTTCTTCTAAACAGCGAAAACTCTGAATATACAAAGTGTGAAAAAATTTCAGGTTTAATAGTCCAATAAAATCCAAAGCGATTAAAAAATAGAATAATGTCCAGTAAAGTCTATGATAAGCAATGTTCTTTTAGTGCAACAGTACCAATATCACATCCCACACATTGTGCTTCTGCTCAATAAAATAACAGTAGCAATAAGTGTCAAGTTGTGAATATAATTTAACCAATGCTAATATATATATGTGAAATTTCGGATAGCAGCAACAAACTAACAGTTACTATTATACCACCAATACAGGTATATAGTACTACGATCTCTAGATGATCGGTAATGTTAGTAAAAAAGTCCAAAGTGTTTATATTAAAAATTCCATATTTATTGAAAATGAAATTAAAATTAGAACACACTCACAGAATAGACAGCAATTGAGTCCTTGTTTGGTAAGAAAGTCGGGTGATGGTCAGCAATCTGAGGGAGAACTTTCTCCAGCCGGTGAGATGATCTTACTGCGTTAGGGGAGGTGAGACACCTCTGGCGTGCGTTCCACTCAGTGCGCCCGATTTGCGTTCCACGGTTGCTCGGTAGCTGGATCAATGTACGGCAATTGCTGTCTGGGTCCTCTGTAGCAGGGATACATATGGCCGCAATATAATCTGGCCTCTCTTGATATTCCTTCAAGAGATTAACATGGAAGGATTTCTGAATCCTTACATCCTTGTTGCTGGCAATCACATAGGAAGTGTCACAGACTTGCACCACCACCTTGTAAGGGCCCTGCCAAGAGGTCTAGAGCTTATTCCCTTTAACTGGTCTAAGCACCAGGACCTTCTGTCCCACCTGGAATGATCTCTGTCGGGCGCCCCGATCGTACCATCGTTTCTATCGACCCTGGGCCGCATGGAGATGGTCTCATGCCATCCGAGCTAACTGCTCCATGTGGTCCCACATCTCTAGAACGTATGGCACAATGGGGACACCCTCATGTTCCATCTCTCCCTCCCAGTGCTCCTGGATGAGGTCGAGGGGGCCTCGAATTCTTCTTCCATAGAGCAGCTCAAAAGGGACCCAGTGGACTCCTGGGGCACCTCTCGATATGCAAACAAGAGGTGCGGCAGGAATCGCTCCCAGTCTCTGTACTCGGCTGTAAAGGTCCGCAGTAACTGTTTCAGGGTACCTTTAAAACGCTCACAGAGACTGTTAGTCTGGGGGTGGTAAGGTGAGCTGAGCAGGGTTTTAATACCGCAGACCTTCCATAACTGTTGGGTCAGGTCTGCGGTAAACTGAGTCCCTCTGTCAGACAGTATTTCTTGTGGGAATCCCACTCTGGTGAATTTCCCGACCAAGGCACTGGCGACAGTGTCAGCCTGGATATTCGTCAGAGCGATGGCATCCGGATAGCGGTTCGCATAGTCCACCACGGTAAGAATGTATTTCTTACCTGATGGACTGGGGTTGGGTAGGGGCCCCACTAGATTGACTGCCACCCTGCTAAACAGCTCCTCGATCACGGGCATGGGTGACAGTCGAGCCTTAGGGTTGTCCCCTCTTTTCCCTACTCGCTGGCAGACGTCACACGTGCTGCAGTAACGCCGCACATCTTTCGAGATCCCTGGCCAAAAGAAGGTCTGTGTGATCCTGTAAGTTGTGCGGTTATCACCCAGGTGTCCTGCCAAGGGAATATCATGGCCGATTCAGAGAAGTTCCGACCAGTACTTTCTGGGTACCACTAGTTGGCGCTTCTGCGAAGGGGCTCTTCCTACCTTCCGTTAATCTGTACAACCTGTCGTTATCCCATATAAAACGTTCCCGCTCATCCCCCCACTGTCGGCTATTTTGGAGGGTTGGGTCCTCTCGGGTTTCCCTCCCAAACTCTTCTGGGGTATCTAGGGTTACGGGTTGGTTCATTGCTTACCTGGGTCTCCCATCCTGGTGTAGGGTCGTCTGCAGCCTGGGTCTGTGATCGAGTGGTCACTGGGCAAGCAGCAGCAGTGGTTGTGGGTAAATAGGCCGGAGCCAGAGGGCCAATATCGTTGCACAACACGACTTCAGCAGGCAGGTTGTGTAATGCCCACAGTGGTTTTCCCAGACCCGACCCCCCAGTCCAGGTGTACCCGGGCAGTAGGGAGGCGAAAAACAGCCCCTCCTGCCATGTGTACAGTAACGGTGCGATTAGACAAATGTTCTGTTTGACTAAATGTCTTTGCATCAGGGTGGTGGTAGCAGCGGTGTCCCTCAAGCCTTGGGCTAGCTGTCCATTTACTCACACCTCTTGGCGGTGATGCTGATGGTTTTCTGGGGATGCAGCTTGTATCAGGTCTGCCTCATATAGGATGCCCAGGCATTCCTCGGTCTTTAGGCAATGGGAGGCAGAGGTATGAGGTGGTCTCAGCGTTGGGTGAGGTGCGCCTCCAATTGGTAGCGGATGATCCCAAGGGGCAGAAGCGGGCAATGTGCCCAGTGTTGCTGCATCGATGACAAGTCGTCCTAGACAAATCTCGGGGGTACGGGAGCATGGAACTCCGGGCAAGGAACGGTGGCTGGCGTACGATGTTCTACGCGGTTAGATGGTCGAGAGGTATTTTGGCTCACTTTTCTAGTTTCGGCATACTCATCTGCCAGCCGAGCAGCATCGTTTAAGGTTATGGGGTGGCGGTCTCACACCCAGTCTTGTAAGTCGGCCGATAAGTCCTGGAAGAAATGTTCCATTAAAAACAACTGTAAGACTTCCTCCACGGAGTCTGCGTGGCAACCTTTGACCCAGTGGGATGCCACTCGTTGTAGCTGGCTAGCCCATTCCATGTTGGAGTCCACAGCCTTTTTCTTGGACTCCTGGAAGCGGCGACGGTAAGTCTTTGGAGTCACGGCATACCTGGTGAGGAGGGCCTCCTTGACTCACTGATACTGCAGTATGTCATCTGGGGTGAGGGCCCGAAAGGCTTCGTTCGCTTTGCCAGACAGCTTCCCGGACAAGATAGTGACCCATTGATCTGGGGGTACTTGATGTAAAGAGCACTGTCTTTTAAAATCTGCTAAGTATCCATCAATCTCGTCCTTGTTCTCCACAAAAGCTTTAAATGCTGTGAATGGGACCTTCTTTGGTTGGTTGGAGGGGGGTAGGAACTGCCTGTGTAATGGGTTGTTGTGCTCTTACCAGTTCGATTTCGTGTCCCCTCCTCTCCCGAATATCTGCTTTCATGTCGAGGAACAGCCGATCAATCAGTTCTACTGATGGTGTTGGGTACAGGGCTAGTCTCTGCACAATGCGGGTGATTTCGTCTTCCTCGCTGATCGGAGCATTTGGTTCGGTGACTTCCATGGACCGATCTATTTCGTCCAGCTCCAGCAGGTTGGCTATCAGCTCTCTCCGTGGTCTGTTACTGGCACTCTGTCCACGACTCTCCAGTAGATCCTTCAGTGTGGGTCTCTTCAGTCTGGCATACTGAGCCTCCATTCAGCACTTGCTCTGTGGATGAAAGAACCATCCCGCCGCTGCCACCAATGTAACGGCTACCCCAGTTGGTGAGAGGGTATCAGCCATTGGAGACGTCCTTTTTCCCGGCAAGCTGCTGTGCAGTAGTGGAGTTGCTTATTCCCATTCACTGGATCCAAGTAGAGAGCAAAGCAGAGCTTCTTAAAAGAGCTTGGTGATTAAGCTGCAGTTTCCCTTCCAAGAACGAGACAAGGCTACGTTTTGAAGGGTCAAGAAGAACGGAACTTTAATGGCAGAGGCTCTCCTTTTATGCGATGTTCCCCATGCAAGGGAGGCACCCACACAATTATTACAGTAACCATTAAAACACAAGGTACAACCCACACATCTCCTCCCCTTAGATAAGCATTTAACATAATTAACAAGCATACATTTTTCCCTGAGTTTTGGATGTACCCCAAATATCTGTGGTACATTCATAAATCCAGTATCCCCTGATAGCAATAATCTGGGGGAGCAACATATTTAAAAATCACCCAGATCGGGTCAAGGGTTCGGGAGTTATGGAACTTTAACGTTTTGACCGACCGCACAGGCAACAACAGCCGAAAATAGTTCCATAAGTTTTGGCCTTGCGGTCGGTCTCTGTTCGTGGATTAAAAGTCCCGAAATGCTTGTCATCCGTGTATATCCTGGTGTTCGTTAGAATCCCTATGTTTAACTTAGTCTGTCTACCGAACGGTGGGACATTCGGTAGTTTCGGCACGAAATTAGGGGAGTCTGGAGGTCTCAGCGGTGTTTGCCTAGTCGAGTGTCCGATTTTAGTTCCAGACACTCGATGGCAAAACACCGCTTTTCGGGAGCTTAAGATGGCTGCTGCCACGTGTAAAACTCCCGAAATGGCGGCCACCCAGGGACTTAAACAAATCATTTGTGGGTTTTCAATATGAATGTATTAGCCAAACAGGGAGGTAAATTGAAGCACAATTAGGTATCAGGGTGGTCCGGTGTTCGGTAGTTTTCATTCGTACGATGAATGCACGGTCAATATAGTTTAGGTGAAAACAATTAAACGAATGCTTTAATCTACCGAAAGTCTTTAGAGAAAATCCACACGAAAGCAGGATAAAGTGAGGAAGGGCAAGAAAACGGTGGATGTTCCCAGGCACATTGTAGGGATTTATTACACCACTGATATCTTTTAATAACCACTGATATGTTCTTATACACACTGATATCTTCTCATACCCACTTATATATTCTCATACCCACTGGTACCTACACATACCCACTTATTTCAACTCACTGACCTTTGATATCTTCTCATATCACTGATACCTACTCACACCCACTAATATCTACACATACCCACTGATATCTCAAAATTCCAGCTCAAATGTACAAATACTAATTGACCTTTGCTCATACCTACTGATATCTGCTCAAAAGAACTTAAATTGTAAAGAAAGTTATGCATTATTGCTTGTAAAGTAAAGGTAAATTGTATTCTGTCAAAAATAAAGATTAATTGCAAAATGTATTCACAATACATATACCTGATCACAATCCCTACCCCCCCACTACTGCCCCTATATCCAATCACAATCCCAATCATAGAAACTTAGAATCTGACGGCAGATAAGAACCATTCGGCCCATAGTCTGCCCAATTTTCTAAATACTTTCATTAGTCCCTGGCCTTATCTTATAGTTAGGATAGCCTTATGCCTATCCCACGCATGCTTAAACTCCTTTACTGTGTTAACCTCTACCACTTCAGCTGGAAGGCTATTCCATGCATCCACTACCCTCTCAGTAAAGTAATACTTCCTGATATTATTTTTAAACCTTTGTCCCTCTAATTTAAGACTATGTCCTCTTGTTGTGGTAGTTTTTCTTCTTTTAAATATAGTCTCCTCCTTTACTGTGTTGATTCCCTTTATATATTTAAATGTTTCTATCATATCCCCCCTGTCTCGTCTTTCCTCCAAGCTATACATGTTAAGATCCTTTAACCTTTCCTGGTAAGTTTTATCCCGCAATCCATGAACCAGTTTAGTAGCCCTTCTCTGAACTCTCTCTAGAGCAAGCATGTCAAACTCGCGGCCCACAGTGGGTTTCATGTGGCGGCGAGCCGCAACTACATGCCTAGTGTTCCAAGCAGAGTAGGCACCTGCTTTCCCTACAATGTAGGTGCCTACGCTGCTAAAATTTACCCAGCTGGGGTGGAGGACTAGCGAGGGAGCTCAGTGTTCCTGCTTCTCACTGCTCCCTTATGCGCGCCATCTATAGTGAAGCCGGTCGCCGGAAAATGACGTCATAGTGACGGACCGCTTGCCACCCCAACTGGGTGCCTCCTACTGCTGGCCAAGGACCATAAGCACCGCACTCTACACCATAACCACCGCAAACCCCACTAACCGCCACAGCTTGGTTGGGGTTTCGCCATCCTCCACCCACCCTGGACCCAAGACTTCCAGCTTCCAGTGGGTAAACCTCTCCTTGGTCCAGAGAGCGAAACAGGAACAGGAACAGCTCTTACTCTGGGGAGTATAGTAATTATAGCAATCCCCAGAGTGTAGTTCTCCAATCCCCCAAATATGAGCCAAGACTTCATGAAGGGTAGAACAGGTCTGTTTAATGCAAGCCAGCACTCACAATTTATACAATTCCTCAGGCCAGGCACACCCCCTGGACCTGATGGAACACAGGCACACAAAGGACACAAACCAATCAGAACAATACAACAATGTTTCGACACTCCCACATACAGCACACAAGTCCTCCCCTCTGTCTGTGATACAATTAACTAAGACAATGGACTAACTCAATTAACTCTAAGCAGAAAAAACTTAAATTTTTACAAACCCCCAAAAAGTAGCCCAAAATACAACATATGCCCACAAACCTCACAAAGTTACATTCCTTGATAGCCCCGATCAGGATGAACAACATATCCAAAAATCACTCAGATCGGTTCAGGGGTTCAGGAATTTCCTGGAAGTCTTATTTTTACCCCACCGTGCATGGTCCCATGCCCAAAACAGTTCCATACACTCGACAGCAAAACACTGCTGGACAATTTAAGATGGCTGCCACCACATGTTTGAATCTGTTCCAGTTAAAAGTCCAAGGGCCAGTTAAAAGTTCAAAGCCATATTATTAACTCTATATGTGAGATTTTTAAACTCAAAGCCATATTATTAACTCTAGATTTGAGATTTGTAATCCCAACTTTCAGTTTAAAAGTCCAAGGGGCAGAAACAGTGCCTTTAAAATCCAACATGCCCAAATAGTGTTTTTAAAGGGCAATATATCCCAGGGGCCATAGTCACAGGGCAAGAGGCTGGCAAGCAGGCTTCTCCAAATCCCAGTGATGAAGGTGCTTTTGTCACAGTCATATTTCGGCACACGGCATCACTAAACTGCACGAGGCAGCAGTGAGGAGCAGGTAGAAGATACGCATTGGACCCCAGGGAGAGGCCCCACATCAGCTCCAAAAGGTAGGGAGCAATAAAGAAAAGTATGTGTAAGTGTGTGTGTGTGTGTGTCTGTCAGTGTGTGTGTCAGTGAGTGTGTGTGTCTGTCTGTGTGTGTCTGTCAGTGTCTGTCTGTGAGTGTATGTGTCTGTCAGTGAGTGCATTTGTCAGTGTATGTGTGTCTGTCTGTGAGTGTGTGTGTGTCAGTGAGCGTGTTTGTGTTGGTCAGTGTTGCATTGGCTGCGACTGGACAGTGGAGTACCCCGAGGTGCATGGAGGCACGCAACGCCACGTCACATTCTGATGTGACATCAGCGCGCTCCACCTTCACAGGGTTTCAAGAAGTAGCGGGGGGATCAGACTCGGTACAGGGTGTGGACGGCGCCATTTGGGGTATACTAGAGGCCGGACTCTGGAGTCGCATATTGGCAGCGGCAATGTGAGGGTGAGTCTTTTTGTTGGCCAGAGGGGGGTGCTGGGATTTAGTAAAAGGGGAGGACTGGTATTTAGTATATGGGAGGGGGCACTGGGATTTAGTAGAGGGGGGTGCTGTGCTTTAGTAGAGAGGGATGCTGGGGGTTTTTAATACTGTAATTTTCAAAATAACCTACGTTTCTATGAAAATGTAAGGTTTTTTGTTTTTTTCTGCCTAACTTTAAATCATCAGAAATAATCACCCCTAAATCCCTTTCCTCAGATGTTGAGGTTAGTACTCTATCACATATTCTGTACTCTGCCCTTGGGTTTTTACGTCCAAGATGCATTATCTTGCACTTATCCACATTAAATGTCAGTTGCCACAACTCTGACGATTTTTCTAGTTTACCTAAATCATTTGCCATTTGGCTTATCCCTCCTGGATCATCAACCCTGTTACATATCTTAGTATCATCAGAAAAAAAGACATACCTTACCATCAGCACCTTCTGCAATATCACTAATAAAAAATATTAAAGAGAATGGGTCTGTAACGGATCACCTGGCACCCCGACTGGGTACCTCCGTTGAAGGATGCTCCTAGTGCTTCCTGAGGGCTCCAAGCGCTCCAGAGGACACCATAACCACCGCAGACTCCTTCAGAGAGCAAGACAGGAACAAGCTCTTACAAGAGCTTAGTAGTGATAGTGTAAAATCTAGCTGCATCGTCAATGTTAAATCTTCTTAATTTCTTCTTTTTTGTCTTTGATTGAGATATATATACGTCTTTTGTATATATAGTCTTGGGCAAAATGCTCGCCACATTAATATATGTCTATATTAATGAAAAGTACAAATACGCAATCTGACTTACGGTTTCTTCAGGTTTATTCTTAGTTACAGATACATAATAAAACAACAAATGATGTTACATGATAATGGACATTCAACAGCAGATGGTAATTGCTGGACTTCTGACGGGAGAGTTACATCCTTACATCTTTACATCGAGAGAGAGCCAAGAGACCTCGTGTTCAGTTACTATATAGATATAACCATAATGACGTCAGACTATAACTCTCTCCATATAAGGACAATTCCAGACATCCATATATAATCAATAGAAACATAGAATATGCAATATTCTACATATAGCAAGAGAGTATGACAAGCATAGCAATCCTTTGTAGCAGATTTCCCCAATAAGAGACAGGACTCCAAATTGAGGGTGAAGTAGAACTGAAGGTTTTAATCAAACACTCTTCTTTTATGTCCATTTTACAAACATAGTACTGCCCACAGGGTTTTGAAGAACAACCAATCAATACATTACAACACAGCTAAACACTCCCATTCATACCAGCAGAAATCCTCCCCTCTGCCTGTGATACAATTACTGAACAGAATGGGCTAACATAATTATCACAGGCAGGAAAATACACAGTTTGGCACAATATTCATAACTTTAAAAGTATACATCAAATTCACATAAAACTTACATTTTCAGAATCAGCATACTCCAAATACAAACGTGTCAAAATCATATGAATTGGTCCAGTGGTTCAAAAGATAGATGGAAGACCTATTTGACCGACCGCAAGCATTGCTTGGGTGTGGTAAGCCAATTATCTCCAGCATACAGAAAATATCTCCATTTACAAGAGCAGCAAAAACACACAAAATTACATAATTCCTATCATACTGAACAGAACCCCCACATTCAACCTATCCCCAGATAGTTTGGATCTGAGCGCTCACTATATCCGAACAGCGCTCAGATACCACAAACACAGTCAAATCGCCATGGGGTTAAAGTTTAGCAACAAGTTCCAACTGGTCTGGCAGTGTCCCTGGGGCAACACCTTGCTGGAGAACAATAGACAGGAAACGGGGGAGGGGCACACCTTCCCATGCATTCAAAGGGGCAGAAAAAGGGTTTCAAAATCCAATAAGCCCAAATAATGCTTACACAGGGCAAAGTCTCCCAGGGGCCATAGTCGGAAGGCAGGAGGCGGGCAAATAGGCTTCTCCAATGCCCAGTGGTGAGGTTGGTTCCGCCACGGGGTCCAAGTACAGATCCCTGAGGTACTTCACTGGTGACAAGCCCATGCTTCGAATATACTCCATTGACTACAACCCTTTGTAAGGAAACCTAGGATATCCAATCCTCATTCGTAGTTTCCTCCTGAACGGCCAGAGCATCAGTGATTATAGCTCTCGGTAGATGAAATAAACGAAATCCATACGAATACAATAGCTTTACAAGATGATTCCCTTAATAAAGCATACGAACACCCAAACATCACCCGAAGTCTAGAAGAAGGGTGCAACAGAACTGGCTTTTAATGATCACACACTGGCTTTTATGCAATTCCCCATGCAAGGGGACATCCCACAGGGAGGGACAAAGTACATCCAATCATTTACAAGAAAAACGTAAAACACTCCCAGCACAAACATACAATTCCCTCCCCTAGTCCTGGAGATAATCAAGTCTGATAAAGTAATAACTTGATTATCTCCAGGCAGAAAAATTACAGTTTTCCCCAATATTTAGAACACCCCTTTAGGCATATGGTAACCCAACAAACAATATGTCCCCTGACAGCCCCGATATGGGTGACCAATATATTCAAATTTCACCCAGATCGGTTCAGGGGTTCTCAAAAAATTTGGAAGTCTTTTGAGATCGGCTAACCGCAATATGGCTGCCCAAAACAGTTCCATGAGTTTGGGTAGTTTTGCCGGTCTATTTTGTTAAGTAGAAAAAAAACGAATAATCCCACGAACAGTTTCCCCTGGCTTTTAGCAGCGATTATTCCCCTTATTCGAATGAACAAATGTACCCAACAGCGCTCTTCTATTTGTTCGGGAAATAAAGATCCAGCGTTCGTATGTTGAGACCGGTGTTCAGGAAGTCGAGTGTCCGATTTTAGTTCCAGACACTCGATGACCAAGTCCTGCTGCCTTTGTTCGCATAAAAAAAGATGGACGCCATTTTCTCAGGCACGTGGCGTTCGGTAATACGAACGATGGCCGCACAGGTAGAGGGTTTAATTGAGGCATGCTTTGAAGTTTAATGAGCTGGGGGGTGGTCTCTGTTCTGTAGTTACATCTACCGAATGAACAGGGGAGAAATACTGTACATAAAGAGGGATTTCTTCACATCCTCTGTTGCCTGACACACAGCCACTGCCTTACCCATTCAACAAATATTGGAATCCCCCCACTACTACCCCTATACAGCATCCCAACCCCAATCCCAACCCACTACTGCCCCTATACCCCATCACAACCCCAATTCCTCCCACTACTGCCCCTATATCCAAACACAGCCCCTATCTCCCCACTACTACCCCTATATCCAATCACACCCCTAATCCTTCCCCACTACTGCCCTATACCACATCCCAACCCACTACTGCCCCTATATCACAACCCATAACCCCATATAGCCCATCACAACCCCAATTCCTCCCACTACTGCCCCTATACCAAAACACAGCTCCTATCTCCCCACTACTACCCCTATATCCAATCACACCCCCAATCCCTCCCCACTACTGCCCCTATACCGCATCCCAACCCCAATCCCAACCCACTATATCCTATATCCCATCACAACCCATAACCCCCTATAGCCCATCACAACCCCAATTCCTCCCACTACTGCCCCTATACCCAAAACACAGCCCCTTTATCCCCACTACTGCCCCCATACCCAATCACAACCCATATCCACACTACTGCCCCTATACCCCATCACAACCCCAATTCCTCCCACTACTGCCCATATACCCCATCACAACCCCAATTCCTCCCACTACTGCCCATATACCCCATCACAACCCCCTCCTCCTCATTACTGCCCCTATATCCCATCACAGCCACTACCTCCCACTCCTATATGCTATCTACCCCATTCACAGCTTGTTTATAATGCATACAATTTGTGCATACAATGATTGTCTATGAGAAGTATCTGATAGAATAAATGGACTAGAATAAACCGGAAGGCAGATATAGAAATACAATTTTTTTTTTTTTGTAAAACCAGTTCAATCAGTTCCTCCTAGATATTTATACCACTAAATAAATAATGTAAATCTTCTACATTCATTTGATTCTTTCTAACCACATCAGCAACCTTACATGTCAACAATTGCTTGTGAAATATTTTAGAATTATCTGGTTCTCTTGTCATTGCCGCCAGTAAGAAACTGACAAAAGGGTGGGGCGGGGGGGGGGCGTGTCTTGGCTACCATCTTAGATGGCCACGTTATAGAGAGGTTCCTGGACAAGGGGGACAATTTTGTTCCAAAAGTGACAATTTGAATTTGAATGGACCAATTCTAATTGAAGTTACAAAAAGTCAATTCAGCAGTGACCATGCAGAAACAAAGGAAAACTGAAAAATCTGTTCCTGGGACGAAGAAAATGGAAGCAGGAGCTGCTGGGGTGAGTAAGGGTTCCCAGGCTCGCTCCCCTGCTTCCAGATCCGGCTTGCGGCTTGTTTCGCAGCTTAAACTTTCGTTGGTGGCGTCGGGGAAATCCCTCCCTACCTCCCTCCCGGTCTCCCGCCCGGTCTCCCTCCCCAAATCCTATGCTTGTGCGGCCACGACCCGTCAACGGCTTCCTGAGAGCGGCAGGACCGCGGCCGCACTGGCCAGCACTTCCGTGTGCGGCTCAGAGTGCTCCAAGCACTCGGCATGCTCGGAGCACAGCGCTGTGTCTCCCGCGAGCGGCAAGGACCACCCAGCAAGCCGCTCGCGGTCCCACTCCAGAGCAGCCCGGTCGCTCACTTACAAAAGCGACCGGGTTGCTAGTATAGGGGTGGGCAGTGTGAGGTCACGCTCCCCATCGGGGAATTTTCTTTTACCCTTTAATAGGTATTACTGTTCCATAAACCATGGTTTTAAAATATATGTCATTTAATGTGAGAGGCCTTAACACCGCCCACAAGAGACGATTATTATTCAAAGAAGCAAAATCCAACAAATCAGATGTGATCCGTGTACAGGAAACACATTTTAAAGATGATAAAGACCATAAAATGATGTCAAAGCTTTTCCCAGTCCAATACCATTGCACTTATAAATCCAAGTCTAGAGGTACATCGATTTTCTTTCACAGGAATGTAGCATGTTTGACAAACAAAGTTATAACGGATGATGACGGGAGGTATTTAATATGGATAGGATCACTCAATACTATTGAATATACTATTGTGAACATGTATTTTCCAAACACCGGTCAGTTACAGTTTTTTAGGAAATTGATGGACTTAGTGAATGAGAATGTGAGAGGCAGCTTGGTAATGTGTGGTGACACGAATTTTATGATGGATGGAGAGTTGGATAACGCTAGGGAAGACCGTGATCGACAGCTTAGAGGAGAAAGTGACAGATTAGCGTATAAATGCTCCAGATATATGATTGAATGTGGCTTATACGATCCTTGGAGACTGTTGCATGAGAATGAAAGAGATTTTACGTATTATTCTGTCTCTAAAAATATGTATTCCAGGCTGGACCGGTTTATGGTCCAGGGTGCTTTAATTCCGCACATCTTGAAATCTGATATCTTAAACATCAACTGGTCCGACCATGCTCCAATCATAATGCATATTGACAAAATTGTTTCATCAGCCCCTAACAGAACCTGGAAATTAGGTGATTATTTGTTAAATGATGTTGTGAACAGGTCACTGACGGAGAAGCTTTGTGTGATTATATTTCGGAGAATGCCTCGCCCGAGGTTCCTGACGAGGTGACTTGGAATGCGCATAAGGCTGTGTTAAGAGGTCATTTTATTTCTAGAGCGTCTCATCTGAAGAGAATTAATAGCAATAATTTAAGAACATTGGAAAAAGAACTGTACAATTTGAATCAGGCTAATAAATTTGGTCCATCGCCCTCCCTATCAGCAATGATAGGAGAAATGAAGGCTAAAATTAACTAAATTAATTTAGATCATACATCTCTCATGGTGAGACGTCTCAGGAAAACATTTTACTTAAAAAGCAACAGGGCCTCAACTCTTTTGGCATCCAAGCTCCGGCATGTGAATGCCCAATCAAAAATAGCATATTTACTTGATGATCAGGGGCGAAAAGTGTTTCATCCAACTAAAATTAGTGATATGTTTGCAGAGTATTATAGTAAACTTTATAATTTAGAATGTAATTTGGACCTCCCCCAGCCTTCTACAACAATAATTGATAAATTCTTAGACAGAGTGTCATTGCCTCGGCTGTCTCCAGGACATTTAGAAAGCTTAGAATGTGAAATATCAGCAGCAGAGATAGCTGAGGCAATTAAACTTATGCCATCTGGAAAAGCCCCTGGTCCCGATGGATTTACTATTTTATATTATAAAACTTTTCCAGAAATTTTAATTCCCCATATGACTAAAATGTTCAATTCCTATAAGTCCGGGGGAAAGATGCCGGAGGAGTCCTTGTGCGCACGAATAGTCACTTTGCCAAAGCCGGGAAAAACTCCCGATAGATGCCCTAATTTTAGGCCCATTTCTCTGATTAATAATGATTCAAAGATTTATTCTAAAATTCTCGCAAATAGATTAACCAAACTAATCCCATTGTTAATTAATAAGGATCAAGTAGGTTTTGTACAGAATAGACAGGCGCCAGACGGAACTAGAAGATTCATAAACTTGATTCAGCACATCAATATGACCAAAACGTCTTCTTTGCTTCTATCTCTAGACGCAGAGAAGGCGTTTGACAGGATACATTGCGGATATTTATGGAGAACATTAGACAGGTTCAACATACCATCATCCTTTATCACAGCAATTACGGCGTTATATTGCGCACCCTCCGCCCATGTCTCAGCTTCTGGCTTCACATCCAAAACTTTTTCTCTAACCAACGGGACGAGACAGGGGTGCCCTTTATCTCCAATTTTGTTTGTCTTAGCGATAGAACCCCTGGCAGAACTGATTAGAACGACCCCACAAATTGTAGGAATTGCTATTAAAGAATCCGTTCACAAAATTGGTTTGTTTGCAGACGATATAATCCTAGCTGTCAAAAACCCAAAAGAATCTTTGAGACACCTCAAGGATATTTTAACTCAATTTGGTGAGATATCGTACTACAAATTAAATGAGTCCAAAACTCAAGCTCTCCCGTTTCATTTAAACAATTTGGAAACCATTGCCCTTAAGAAATCATATTTATTTGATTTGAGAACTGAATATATGGAATATCTTGGCATTAATTTATGCAAAAATTTGGTCAGTAACAATACAATAAAAGACATAAAATTACATACAGTTACATTTATCACATAAAACATAGACATTCTACATATCCCCAGATAGCTTAGATCTGAGTGCACATTACTACCGAATGGCGCTCAGACCACATACATACAGTTCAATCGCCATGGAGCCAAAGTCTTTCATACAGTCTTTCAGTATACGGCTGGGCTCCCTGGCATAGCTATCTGGGGTAGCATGGCTTTAACAGTCCACAGAAAGGCATGAATAAACCTTTCAGCAGGGAAAATAACAGGTCTGAACTGCAGGGCCATAGTCTAAAGGGAGCAGGCGAGCAACCAGGCTTCTCCAGTGTACAGTGGCGAGGTTGGTTTCGCCACAGCTATGTATAGTTACACAGAAGAATGCTATGTACAGTTGCACAGAAGAATGTTATGTACAGTTACACAGAAGAATGCTATGTACAGTTACACAGTAGAAGCAGTGGCGTACACATGACCCATGGGGCCCCGGTGCGAAAATTGATCCGTGGGCCCCCCCCCCGCGCTTACTCAGCGCGGGTCGGGGCCGCAACACATGGCGGCGGGCACCAGGTCGCAGGGGTTGCAGGGCTGCGACCCCGCGACCGCGGTATGCACACACACTTAAAGGACCACTACAGACACCCAGATCACATCAGCTCAATGAAGTGGTCTGGGTGCCAGGTCCCTCTAGTTTTAACCCTGCAGCTGAAAACATAGCCGTTTCAGAGAAACGGCTATGTTTCACTGAGGGTTAATCCAGCCTCTGGTGGCTGTCTCATTGACAGCTGCTAGAGGAGCTTCCGCGATTCTCACTGTGAAAAATCACAGTGAGAAGACACTGAACGTCCATAGGAAAGCATTGAGTAATGCTTTCCTATGGGCGGTTTAAATGCGTGCGCGCCTCTTGCCGCGCATGTGCATTCGGAGCTGAGAGGCGGACACTGGGGAGTCCGACGCTGGAGAAAGGTAAATGCTGAAGACACACACACATACACTTACATATGGACACGAAAAAGCGACCGCGCCGAATGATGACGTAAGCGGAAATGACGAAAGTGGAACACAGCCGCAATGAATACGCAATCACAGAGCCCTTATCCGGTTATAAAAAGAAGGACAGCAACACAGGAACACACACCGATTGATGAAGCCTACTGGCGAAACGCGTCTCGGACGTCCAGGAGGATTTGCATTTTCCTATTGACATTTATATTTACATTTTTTGTTTTTACTGTATAGAATAAATTTTATCTTTTATATCCTGTACCTGGACGTAAGTTGTGTTTCTGACTTCACCTACAGGGTTTGGTACCCCCCTTAGTGGTACCTACGCTTTTATACTCAGAGCCCGAGTCATTGGCTCTGAATCAGGTGAGCAGTTCTATATGTTTTATCACTTCAACTACTATTCACCTACATACTATACCATGTTTGGCTTCTCTCATTCTTAAAGGACCCAGAAGTTCTTTCATCTACTGTTTGGTTTGTGTTGCCTCGTAAAAACACACTTGCCCAAGCGATCTGAGCCTGTCCTGTTAAGGCTCAGCACCAAGTGAGTGGTTCTATACACTTGCATTTTTATTTTATTACTATCTAACAATATTTCACTATTGTAGTTCCACCTCATATCCCCATCTCTAGGTTTCAACAAACTCATAAAGGAGAGGGGGGTGGTGAGTTATCCATAAGAATTTCTTTAGCGCTCCACCTTTGACTGGGGTTGATGCTGTATCACACAGTCCACTACCACACACACACTAGCTAACAGACACACACATTTACTGACAGAGACACACTCAGCGACAGACATACATACACACTCACTTACAAAACATACACTTTCACTGAGAAACACACACTCACTAACAGACATCAAACACACTCAGTAACAGACACACACAGTAACACACTCACTAGCAGACACACACCCAATAACAAACACACACACTAACACAAACAAACACTAACACACACTAACAAACACAAAACACACACACTAACACACACACATTTTTTTTTTAATTTAATCCCCCCAGCCTCCTTACCTTTTGGAGTGCTGGGGGGATTCCCTGGGGTCCAGTGGTGCTGCTGACCCCGGCGGGCGGGCGGGCTGGGTGGCCGGTGCGCGAGGGAGCACTCTCCTCTGAGTGCTTCCTCTTCAACTCCCTTGCGCGCCGCATAGGGATGCCGGCGCCGGAAGATGACGTCATCTTCCAGCTCCGGTATCAGTGCGGTGCGTGAGGGAGCTGAAGAGGAAGCACTCAGAGGAGAGTGCTCCCTCGCGCACCGGCCACCCAGCCCGCCCGCCCGCCGGGGTCAGCAGGGCCAGCCTCGGGGGGGGGGCCCTGAGGTGGCCGCCTCCTGGGCCCCCCAGGAGAAGAGGCTGGCCCTGTGGGTACATACCGGGTCGCAAGGGCGGCCGGGCCCCCTGGTGGGCTGGGCCCGGTCGCAGCCGCGACCCCTGCGACCCTGGTATGTACGCCACTGAGTAGAAGGCTATGTACAGTTACACAGTAATATACTATGTACAGTTACACAGAAGAATGTTCTGTACAGTTACACAGAAGAATGTTATGTACAGTTACACAGAAGAGTGTTTGGTACGGTTACACAGAAGAACGTATTGTATGTTTACACAGAAGGATGTTATGTACGGCTGCGCAGAAGAAGGTTAATTACAGTTACACAGAAGTGTGTTATGTGCTATTAATCTGAAGACGTGTTATGTACATCTTATCTGAAGAGCGAAAAGTACATTTTATCGGAAGAATGGAATGCGCAGTTCCTCACCTGTACATCTCTGAAGGTCCTGACTTGTCTGTGCCCCAGGACTTGGCCGGCTTTGTCCGTGCTTTACTGATTGGCCTGCTCTGCCTGTGCCCCATTGATTGGCCTGCTTTGTCTGTGCCCCATTGATTTACCTGCTTTGTCTGTGCCCCATTGATCTGGCCTGTGCTGTCTGTGCCAGAATGTCTGCATGCCACGCCTACTGCCACATACTCACGCTTGTGCATTGCCCAACTTGCTTCAGTCACTATATGGGGTGCTGCCCCTATCTCCCTGCCGGTGACACTTGTCCTCTATACTCCTTGAGGTTGCTTTGCCTGGGACCACTGCACAGGAGAACCCTTATCCGGGTTAACAGCGCAGACAATGACTACTATGGCAGTGACCGCCTCCTTGGAATTAGGCTTCAGCCTTGGGTCCTCCCTTAAGCTTATCAGGAGCGTAACGCTAGAGGACCCACCTTTGAAATGGCAGGTGACTTGAATGAGTCAGACTTTCCTAGAGGAGAACAGGCAAGGGCACATAAGCGCTACTGGAAGGGTGAAGGCCCTGAACCAGTGACTTGAATGAGTCAGACTCTCCTTGAGGAGAGCAGGCAAATGCACATGAGCGCTACTGGAAGGGTGAATGCTCTGAACCAGGCTCCCAGAAAGATAAGACTCCGAGGAGCACCTAGCCCCTCAGATGACCTTGCCGATATGGCGCGGGGGACGCGATGACCACCGGACGCGGCAGTAACCACCTTCTTAAAAAGGCAAACGACTTGAAGGAGTCAGACTCTCCAAGTGGAGAGCAGGCAAGGGCGCATAAGCATTACAGGTAGGGTGAAGGCCCTGAACCAGACGCCCGGAAAGATTAGACTCCGGAGAAGTGTCTGTAACGGATCACCTGGCACCCCGACTGGGTACCTCCGTTGAAGGATGGTCCTAGCGCTTCCTGAGGACTCCAAGCACTGCAGCAGACACCACAACCACCGCAGACTCCGCAATCTTGACTGGAGTCTCGCCATCTTCCTTCCACCCTGGATCAGCTTCTGTCCTCCAGGACTGTGTGGGAAAGAACTCTTCCTTCCACCCTGTATGAACCTCCAGCATCCAGGTGAAGACCCCTCCTCCAAGGAGAGCGTGTCAGGAACAAGCTCTTAAAAGAGCTAAGTGATTCAAGCTCAAGGGAGCATGCAGAGCATAGCAATCCCCAGTGTGAATATAACAGCTCCCTCCAATAACAAGACAAGGCTACATTTAGAGGGATCAAGAAGAACTTGCTAAACCTTTATTTCCCTTGGGACCAGCCCATAGGGTCACCACATTAACATTGCTGTGACAACTCAATAAAATCACAAACAGTCAAACCATATGTGAGGAACTGACTCTGCTGGGTTTTGAACCCTGGTTTACATGGTGCTAAACCTTTTCCTTACCAGTAAACCAGCCTGCCTTTTGCAAATTTACCTGAGATCTGATACCATTGCTTGTAGAGTCAAGGTTATCAGTGACAACTCTCTTCAGCTGTGTCTGGTCAGGTGTCTGGTTCTTGGCCTATAAAAGCCACTTCCTGTCTCTGTACCTTTGCCAGATTATTGTGGTTCCTGTACTCTCTAATCAAGCGTGTTCCTGTTTCTCCTTCCTGTTGCTGAATTTGGACTGTTTTGACTTTGCTGCTTCTCCTTCCCACTGACCTTGGCTTGCCTCACTACGATTATCATCTTTCTGTTCCAGTCTCCCATCTCTGCTTAAGACCAGAAGGCCACTCAAGGCTCAGGGGCTCAACCACCTGGGTAACGAGTGGCTACCTCTGGCAGAAAACATTGCTGATCTGGCTACTGGACTCCAAAACTTTGTAACATCAATATCATTACACCATAGCAGGCAACACACAGTGACATCACAACACAATAGCACATTTTTAAAGGGGTGGGGGAGACAATATTTAACAGAAAATATCTCACGTGCCTGCAGAATTAGCAATATGCAAATCTACCCAAATATGCAAATGAACCAGTCTTGCTATTCAGTTAGTGCATATTGCTGTTGCTACCAACAGAGGGCACTAGACAAGCTCCATAGCCAAACCCACCTAGTTGGTAGCAAACCTCAGCAGTACAGGAGAGTAGGCAATACATTACACAGTACACACACACACACTATAAACAATTACATTATACACACCCTGCACCTATAATGGGTACAGGGTGACTAAAACATAAGAGAAATAAAGCAACCTACATAAATAGTCTGTCTGAAGATAGAATAGGAGCTTTAAAGCCAAATACATCAAAGAGTCATAGTCACAGGGGAGGAGGCTAGCAAGCATGCCTCTCCAGGATCAAGTGGCGAAGGGCACTTCGTCACAGTGTCTAGCCCTGATACGATCGGCCTTGATGGCCAAACGACCCTGCCTATGTGGCGCAGGGGTGAAGGTCCACTATCATGGCCGCCCTAGCTGAAGGGCGGGT
>OW240914.1:6193038-6225860 GCA_933207985.1 Pelobates cultripes | reverse complement strand
GCAGTACTGGATCAGATTCAGGCAGCTGGCCTGACCCTGAAGCCAGACAAATGCCACCCGGGTGGAGTGAGGAAAACAGTGACCAGAATCCGCCTAGATCGAAGCGGTCGCTTACTGGCCCACACCTCGCACCAAGACCCAAGTACTGGCCTTCCTGGGAACAGCAGGGTATTATAGACGCTTTGTGCCTGACTACAGTACTATCGCCAAGCCCCTGACTGACTTGACCAAGAAAAGCTTGCCTAGGCAGGTCCTGTGGTCTCACGCCTGTGAAGCTGCATTCCAATCCCAAAAGAAAGCACTAATTCATGCCCCTGTGTTGACTGCCCCAGCCCCTAACAAACGCTTTATTGTCCACACAGACACTTCTGTGTTCAGGCTGGGGGCAGTTCTAAGCCAAGTGGGAGAAGATGGAGGAGAACACCCTGTTGCGTATCTCAGTAGGAAACTGTTACCCCGAGAGGTGAGCTATGCAGCAGTGGAGAAGGAGTGTCTAGCCTTGGTGTGGGTTTTGAAAAAACTAACTCCATATCTATATAACCGGGAATTCACTCTAATGACTGACCACAACCCATTGGTGTGGCCTAACCGGGTCGCAGGCGACTATGGCAAATTATTGCGGTGGAGCTCGGCCCTTCAATCCTACAACTTCACCATCCAATATCAGCCCGGTGAGCAAAATGGCAACGCAGACGGGTTATCTCGACAAACCAAGCTCAGCAACTAGACAGAAGTCTGGACATATGGAGTATTCCACGTTGGGGGAAGCACTGTGACAGATCTCCTGTCCATGGATTATTGTTTTCTTTTATTTGGTTCGGTATACGAACCACCCCCATACAGACTGAACAACTTGGTTCGTATACCGAACTATCTACAGAATGGATTGACCACCCAGAACATTGTGTGCCGCTCATTGACCTGGCTGACCTCTTTGACACTTTCGGAAATCACAATCCCCAACTTTTTAAGTGGTCGGCTGGGTGGCCGTCGTTCATATGGTCGAACACGAGGCGGTGGCCATCTTTACTTCACGAACGGGGCCAATGGTGTTTGGTCGTTGAGTGCATGGAACTAAAATCGACCACTTGACAACGCGAACACCACTTGGACTTCCAGCCCCACACATAATCTGAGCGCATTTCGGATATGTTGGGCACTCAGATCCAGGCTATCCAGGGATATATCATTTAGAGGGGTAAAACAATGTTAATCCCTTAAGGTGGGCGTGCTATGCTGTCCTTGGGGACCCGGCTCTAAACGCCAGGGAACTTACGTGCTCGCCGGCGATCCCACGTCGGCAATCGCGATGGGGGGACTTGCCTGGCATCCCAGGCAGTCCCCCTGCTGCCGATCCGGCCCTCCTGGTCCATGTGATCGCAAAGTCCTTGCGAGGACCTCACGATCCCATGGAATAGCCGTCCATAACAGTGCCAGCAGGGTGAGTGCCTGGAATGACAGGTAGTCCCCCTGCGGCCTGTAATAAATTTAAAATAAAGTTTTATATTCAATAATATATACTTAGATCATATATGATCTAAGTGTGTATATATATATATATATATATATATATACACACACAAACACATACACTAAGTGTATTTTAATATTAATATATAATTATATATATATATATATATTATCAAAATACACATAGAATGACATTGATTAAATATATAATTATATCTATATATTTAAATATAATATAAAATAAATAAATATGTAAATAAGTTGAAAAATTAAAATTAAAACATAATAAATAATTAAAATATATATGTGTAATTCCGTTCTAACTGTTTTTTGATAGTAATATATATTGATATCTGTAGCGGAGATGCAATATTCCCCAGGTTATCTCCGCTTATAATCCAAGTGAGGCTCAGGAACAAGTAAATTGCAAATCCACAGGCAAGGTTTCCAGCAGGTAAAATACAGCACTATCCCAACAGCAATCCCAATAACTGGACGACACACAGTTTCAGGAGCAGAACTGAAAGCTTTAATCCACAGTGGCCTTTTAAAGCATGCTCCCATGCAAGGGAGGGATTTACAATCATTATTACAGTAGCCAATCCTGTCCTGGTAACATCTCCTCCCCTCAGCCAGCATCATAATCCCCTTATCCAGTCTATCAATTTCCCCCGTTTCTGGATGTACCCCTAAACGTAGGGGTACCTCTTTAAATCATACATCCCCTGGTAGCCCTGATCTGGGTGAACAACATATCCAAAAATCACCCAGATCAGACCAGGGGTTTGGGAAATTTATGGAGGGAATAAAATGACCGACCGCACTGAGTGAAACAGCCGAATGCGGTTCCATGTGAATGGGCCCTGCGGTCGGTCCTGGAGTCAGGGAATGAATGGCATGACAACCTCTAGCTATAGAGGCTAGGGAGGGTTCACCTGAATCCCCTCGTTCGGTTCTTTCTGTCTACCGAACGAGGGGCCGTTCGGTAGTTAGGAACCGAAAGGACCGGGCTTGTGGAGGGTTCAGCGGTGTTCGCCTAGTCGAGTGTCCGATTTGAGTTCCAGACACTCGACGGCAAAACACCGCTGTTCGGGAGTTTTAAAATGGCCGCCACGTGTTCGTTTGTCGAATGGCGGCCACCCCCGAGAACAAAGGACGGCTACTTAACTTGTCAATTACCAGTTCGCAACAATGTTGCAACGGGTAATTGAGTACACACTTCACACAGGGGAAGTCTGATTGTTCGGTAGTTTCATTCCCTTAGTTTATTCGAATGATTCTACCGAACAATCAGAGGAATACATTTCTTTTAAAACACATATAAAACCAGCAGTTTACACGAATGCAGCTATTCACATGAAATGTTCAAGACTGCCCAGTGCCATCCGCTACAATATCAAAATACATGTATAACGAAATAATATACATCTATATACATAAGTATATACGTATATATCACTATATTTAAATTAAAATAAAATATGTGAAGGCATGGCCTGTAGTTGTGGAAGGGGCTTGGATCCCATTTAAAAGGGCTGCCAATCCTCTCTCACATTACCGTTGATGGTCTGGTGAGTCTGAAACGTTTACTTCCCGCTCAGACTGCCATTTTGGATTTCTTACCTGTTTTACCCGTGGTCCGGTGCTTCCCTGCCTCTGCCACCTGTCGCTGGCGTCCTTGCTGCCCGTTGTCGGCTCTAACACCGGGGTTAACCGTAAGTCTGGCCCCACCGTAAAGCAACAGCCGCAAACATTGCTTTCATGGCGGGGCTCCGTTCGTTTGAACCAAGTGTTTGGTTCTTTCTGTTATGCATTTCATGCACTCACGACCGTTCGGCTATTTCCCCTATGCATATGTCCAGGGGCGGACTGACCGGTCGGGCACTTTGGACACGGTCCGAGGGCCCGGCCGGGATGGGGGTCCGCCGCCAGGGCCGCCTTCAGGGGGCCCGGCGGCAGGGCTGGATTGGGGACTTCAGCGGAAGGTGCCACCGGGTGGCCGGTCCGGTGGCACACTGTGAGGGGGGCCGGCCGTTTGATGCTGGAGCCGCCGGTCCGGCGGCATTCCTCTGACTAACGCTGAAGGAGGATGAGGAGCATGTGTCTGTCATGCTCCCTGCGGTTCCCACAATTCCCAGCACAGGATGTGGGAACCGCAAAGGAGCATGACAGACACATGCTCCTCCTCCTCCTTCTTCTTCAGTGTTATTGAGAGGAATGCCGCCGGACCGGCGAGGCTGCCACCCGGTCCGGCGGCTCTAAAATGAAACGGCCGGCCCCCTCTGACTAGTAAGAGGGGGGAGAGATGGGGAGGGGGGAGAAAGAGAGGGGAGAGATGGGGAGGGGGGAGAAAGAGAGGGGAGAGATGGGGAGGGGGGAGAAAGAGAGGGGACATAGAGATGGGAAAGGGGGAGAAAGGGGGGGCAATAAAGAGATGGGGAGAAAGAGAGGGAAGAATGAGACACAGGGGGAGACAGAGACAGAGAGGGAAGAATGAGACACAGGGGGAATAGAGAGATGGGAGGGGGGAGACAGAGGGAAGAATGAGACACGGGGAGAAAGGGGGAATAGAGAGATGGGGAGGGGGAGAAAGAGACAGAGAGGGAAGAATGAGACACGGGGAGAAAGAGGGGGAATAGAGAGTTGGGGGAGGGAGGAGAAAGAGAGGGAAGAATGCCCCCCCTCCCCTGTCCGCAGGCACCATGCGGGCAGGGGAGGAAGAGAGGACCTGGGAGCTCACCCTGCAGCTCCTCTGGGTCCTTCTTGCGCGAGCACAGAGCGTTGCCGCGGTTACCATGGCAACGTTACTGCTCTTGCGAGAGTCAACTCTAGCCCTGGAGCTACGGGCTAGAGTTCACTCTCAACACTGTAACCCCATGGATTCCTGGTGGTCGCAGTGGTGAGAGTGAACTCTAGCCCCATAAACACACTGCCACCACACACACACCATACACATTCACACACTGCCCCCATACACACCATACACATTTACACACATTGCCTCACACATACACTGCCCACCCATATACACACAGACCCCCATACACAGCCCCCCATACTAACATTGCCACACACATACACTGCCCACACACACTACACATTCACACACTACACCCCCCCACACACACTGAACCTTTCACACACATTGCACCACTGCTCCTATTCCCTACTACAGCCCCATATCCCAGCAGACCCCAGGTAAGTTGTCAAACTGTTCTTAAACGGTTTGACTACTTACTCTGGAGCAGTAGTGGTTATTGTGCATGGATTATTTCTTTAAATAATCTACAAGTGCCCCAGTAGAGCCAGCCAGCCAACCCACAGGCTGGCCAGTAGCCAGCCAGTTAGCCAGCCCACAGGCCAGTAGCCAGCCCACAGGCCTACAGCAAGCCACAGGCTTACAGCCAGCAAGCCACAGCCTGCCAGCCGCAGTCAGCAAGCCCACAGCCTGCCGGCAGTAGCCAGCAAGCCCACAGCCTGCCAGCCGCAGCCAGCAAGCCCACAGACTGCCAGCCAGCAACAGTAATTAAGGTAAGAGGAACCAACTTGGCCTAGGTATCAGCGAGCTATGTTGTGTTGCTATATTGTGAATAGGAACCAGAGTGTTGGAGAGACCACCCTCCAGGCCCCATTAGACTCTAGCCTCTGCTAGAAATCCCCTCCATGGCCCATTAGCCCTCAATTGTAGTTTCTACTGGGGCCTGGAGGCGACTGTTTCCAGCAGGGGATATCTAATGGACGCTGAGATGGCCTCTGTTAGAAAGACCCCCTTCCAAGCCTTTTAGACTCCATTGTAGTCTCTAATGGGGCTTGGAGGGGATTCTTTCTAACACACTCTCTAAAGGACACTGAGATAGCCTCCACTAGAAAGACCGCCCTCCATGGCCCATTAGCCCTCAATTGTAGTCTCTACTGGGGCCTCGAAGGGCTTATTGCCCTTTTGTTCCTTGTGTCTAAAGATTGTGTAGGGTGTGGCTGGAGGCGGTGCATGGAGGCGGGACAAGGGTGGTGCTTGCTGCAGAGTATGGGTGGGGCCTGTAAGGGGGCCCTTGATTTATTTTGCCCGGGGGCCCAGAGGGTTCTCAGTCCACCCCTGCATATGTCTATGTACGCAAGTTTCACATCGTTCTGATACACGAACACAACCATTCGTTCACATACTAATAATCGTTTTGTTTTTCGAACGGCACTCAGGAGACGCATTTATTCGTATGTTTCAGCTTTTTCATGCATCCCTAGTTTCTTTTGGTTATTACAGCCAAACTCACGACATAGGAACGAATTCACCTAGTACTTAATATAACTTTTGCCCCTACTGGTAACAAATGATATTACAGTCATTTAATATTCCACTAAGGGGTTAAAAAATATAGGTGATGCAGTCTGGATGTTATAACTGATATTCCTGACCTTTTCCCACAGGTCCATACCAAGGATTTCGCATTTGAAAATTTGAAAAATTGTGATTACTGACATCTGTGTCAAAATTGTGTTCGCTTTCTAAGTTGGTTGTGATTTAATTTTATGATTTTTGCTTTGGGCCAAATGATACGTTACTTTAGTAAGCATATAAATTTACTCTTTTAGGTTCTTGAACTTCGGACGGTAGCTTTTACAAGCACTAGAAAACCGTCATCATCCTTTGTTTAATTACTACCCTTGGCATAGTGTCTGGTAGGTTCTTTTGATCTCGGGCCCACGATCTGGCTAACTAATACCATACGCACAAACGCTTATATTTATTTTCATATCCATAGGTCACATCACGATACTATTACAACCGCTATTATCTCTGCATTGTTTCGCCGCTTGGTATCTAGCTAGCCTCACCAGTACCCACCCAAGTCATTAGGGTGATTGATTAAGCTACTTTATATTTTACAGTTATGTCACAAACTCCTGATATTCCTGAGGAACTTTCGCTACCCAGCACGCCCTCTAGGCCTGGTACCCCGGTTCCTGGAACGGATGTTAAAGGACCACTCTAGGCACCCAGACCACTTCAGCTTAATGAAGTGGTCTGGGTGCCAGGTCCTTCTAGGGTTAACCCATTTTTTCATAATTATAGCAGTTTCAGGGAAACTGCTATAATTATGAATGGGTTAAGCCTTCCCCCTAATCCTCTAGTGGCTGTCTCATTGACAGCCACTAGAGGCGCTTGCGTGCTTCTCACTGTGAAAATCACAGTGAGAGCACGCCAGCGTCCATAGGAAAGCATTGTAAATGCTTTCCTATGAGACCGGCTGAATGCGTGCGCAGCTCTTGCCGCGCGTGCGCATTCAGCCGGCGGGGCGGATCGGAGGCGGAGAGGAGGCACAGAGCTCTCCGCCCAGCGCTGGAAAAAGGTAAGTTTTTACCCCTTTCCCCCTTCCAGAGCCGGGCGGGAGGGGGACCCTGAGGGTGGGGGCACACTCAGGGCACTATAGTGCCAGGAAAACGAGTATGTTTTCCTGGCACTATAGTGGTCCTTTAATAGTCCTTTGTCCCTAAGATCATGGACCATCCCACGTCTCACTGCAGAACTAAGAAGATGCTGCATCCCTTTCCCAGCTACCGCTAGGAAAGCGGAGTTGTTTAGATTAGTAAACACTACTACTGACAACTCCGATGCAGAGGAAGGCCCTAATGGGATTTAGTTGCGAGCTTTTCACGCTATGATGATGTCACTTATGTCATCCATCGGCACCATCAGTGATGGGCTAGATAAATTAGAGGCAGGTGGTGCTACCCAGACCCCTGTGTAATGTTACCGGCCACCCTCTCGCTGATATTATGCCCGGCAATACTTTAGCATCTATTCCTGTAATTTAATCGATTAACCCCTTGCACATGGTCCCATCTCACCTTAAAAAGGACATTCTGGAGGGCAAGGACGTCAACCTGGTTTCGTTGCTCATTGCCTCCCAGGATGTCCTAGACAATAGGACTTTTGCATACTGGGATATTTCAATGGTCCTAAGGGCAAGAGACCCTTGGCTCTACAAAAAACTGTCCATCCCGAAATTTGTGCTGGGTTTTGGAATCTATAGGGATGTCTACTGCTCGGTTTACCTGGAGAAAAGAGAGGAGTTGGATGTATACATGCACAAGATAGTGGACCTTGTGCACAAATACAGTGGTACAGCTTTTTACAATTGCAAAAGTGGCTGCGGCTCTGACTCAGTTCAATTTAAGCATAAATTGGTGCAAATTGGACACTGAGTTATTCTGCAGGCACTTTGCAGACCTCAGACCCCCAGCTTGTGTAGTGTGCATCTACTGCTCATAGCACCAATTTCTGCCCCTATATGTCAGAAATTGAACAAGGTCAAAATCCCAGATTTGTAACAATTTTAATGCGGGTAATTGTGGTTTCAGCTCTTGTAGGCTGATACATGTGTGTTCCCACTGTTTCAGGGCCCATTCTAAAACAATGTGCCCAAATAAAGCTTTTGCCAAACCATATCACACGTGTGTGAACCTCACATTATTGACCACACTGTTACGACAACACCCATCACACCATTTTGTTGACTACTTTATCATGGGACTGACTGGGGGATTTCACACCGGGTTGGTACACTTACCTACCGGTACACTAGAATGCGACAATCCACATTAGATGATCTACAGTTGGTACACACACTTATCATGACCGAGGTGAAACAAGGGTTTTTGTTGGGTCCATTCTTTTCCCCACCCTTCACATCTTGGAGAACCAACCCCATAGAGGTTGTCACGGGGAAGACTTCACTCAAACCGAGACTGATAACTGGTTTGTCTGCACCACATTCCTCCACTGTCCCCAGTCTTAATTCACTCATACTTTCCGAAGAATTTTCACTACACTACGCCACTATCGATCATTCCATAGGGGCCATTTTACAGGTTGGCACAGGGGCATGGCTAAGCAAAACTGACGTGGTAAATGCCTTCAAATTGCTACCCATGCACCCTTCCCTACGGCATCTACACAGCATTAAATGGCAGGAGTTGTATTATTTCTTCACCCGTCTCACTTTTGGCTCCAAAAGCAGCCCACAAATTTTTGATACATTTGCGGAATCTTTGTGTTGGTTGTTACTTAATGTGTGTAAATGTCCATCGGTTATTCACTATCTGGACGATTTCCTCACGATTGAGAACAACACACTCCCCCCAAGTAGTTTGAAACACATGTTGGCTCTGTTTGAATCCCTCACCATCCCAGTCTCCCCTCACAAGACTCTGGGTCCAGACACTAGAATGCAATTTTGGGGATCCAACTAGACACAATACAGATGCAGGCTAGCCTCCCTCAGGACAAGATTGAGCGAACCCTGGCAAGCATTAAACACAACCTTCTACAAGTTTATTGCAACCGAAAGGAACTGCAAGCACTGCTGGGGTCGCTCAATTTTGCCATGAGGATTATACCACAGGGTAGATCCTTTATTTCCCACCTGCTATCTCTATTTCCACAATTCACCTCAGACACTTCACGCTTCATTCAGATGGTCTTACAAAGACATACCGACAATTACGTGCTATTCTTAAGACAATCTAAAACCAGCTCCGTAGGACATACTATTACAATCCCCTTATATCCTACTCATAATAAGTGGTGCCCAGTACAAGTCTTGGACACTTATTTCCTTTCAGTCCAGAAACAACCACAACAACCCCTGCTCGAACTGCATGGATACATTCTGACCACAGCGAAATTCATGCTTTATGTTCGACTACTGTTGACTAGGCTCGGCCTAAACCCCAATAATTTTTCGGGTGACTTTTTTCGTATAGGGGCAGCATCTTCAGCATCCGCTAATAACATACCTGCTCATATTATCAAGGCTATGGGATGCTGGAAAGCCTCCGCCTACACTCTCTACATACCTAATCCAGTTAAAGAATTAAGACAAGCTTTCTGTGACATCCAAATAAATGGTGTTGCAGACCTCAGACCCCCGTTGGTTACACGAATTACGTTTTATGGTATTTTCTTTTGCCCACTTTTTATTACAGGCCTACTGCTTTGTCGGTTCCGGCACCCCACCACCGACTGGTGCAACTCATTGATGTTATGGTTATAATATGCTAGATTTCTGTGTACGGCTATATTGCCCTGACTACAAATATATATTATATATATATATATATATATATATATATTTATATATATTAAGGCCGTTTGGCCTGTATTTGTGGGAGGGGCTTAAATTAATTCACTCCCCTATATAAGGGACACCCCTTACCTGACTCATATCGCTTGAGGTCAGCATCAGAATGATTTCCACTTCCGGGTCATCCAGGCGCCATTTTACCTGATTATTCCATGAGGTTTTCTAAGCTGAGCTGTGTCAGGAATCCAGCCACAGGCTTTTCCGACCTACCGCCTTCTTTCTTCAGTCCATCGCCGTGGATGGTGTCCAAGTGACTCACAAACCGTAAGTCGACCTATCCGCTACGCCAGGCATCAGTCCCACGGCACCATGCACGGGTCAGGTCCTCACTTTACGGCTGCATTTTGTCTAAGTCTGTTCTAAAACCATTGCATGTTCATGCATATCATTCGTTTAAACCCCCTACCGGTCTTTGGGTGTACTACAGGCTTCTTAGACATTATCACATTTCATGTACAAACCAACGAACCACCGCATTTTTCACCTACACACTGACCCCTATCGGTCATTCGGTGTACTACAGGCTTCTTAGACGTTTTTTTGTATTTTCATGTACAAACCAATAAACCACTGCATTTTCACCTACACACTGACCCCTACTGGTCTTTTGGTGTACTACAGGCTTCTTAGACATCGCATTTCATATACAAATCAACGAACCACTGCATTTGCGCCTACACACTGACCCCTTCGTCATTCGGTGTACTACAGGCTTCTCAGACATTATTGCATTTCATGTACAAACCAACGAACCACGGCATTTTCGCCTACATGCTGACCCCTGCCGGTCAATCGGTATACTACAGGCTACTCAGACTTTATTTCACTTCATAAGCAAACAAACTAACTACAGCATTTTCGCTGACTTCTATCTGTCAAACCGTAGGATTAATCCCTTAAGAACACATGACATGTGTGACATGTCATGATTCCCTTTTATTCCAGAAGTTTGGTCCTTAAGGGGTTAAAGGGTATTTTTACCATACAATCAGCATTTCTGGCCCCTACTGGTCAACATCAAAACTGTCTTCACATGTCATATACAAGTTACCAGCCAATATAAATTACACATAAGATTGTTTTAAACATAACTATAGACCATAAATTAAACTCCAGCACAGGCTCAACTTCAGGTTTAATTCACAATAATTTACATTTCACATCAAGACCAACAGTGGTTCTATCAACACTGCCACCTACAGGTCTGTTAAGTACATTGACAATTTTCATGGGGTTTTACAAACACCAAAACACTGACACCTATAGGTCAATAGACAAACAACATTTCACATACCAATCAGTATCCAACTACACTGCCACCTATAGGGCACTCGACAGTTCTCCAGTGCGCTTGCATTTTGCAACACCATGTTCACTGACCCCTACCATTCAATAAGACATACAACAATTCACATAGTAAGTACTATATCAAACATCTGGTATAAATACATATATTATTACACAGTAGCAGACGCATCTGTAGATACGTAACTGGTAATATAGTTCACATACATTTTTCACAGCATGCTGCTCACACAACAGACTTTCCCCTAGCAAGGGGACATACAACATACAAGGTGGGGACAGACCACTTTTTCACTTGTACATACGTATTAAGATAAGCTTGGTCTATGCCATATTTCCTTATGCCATACGGTTTTACCCAGTCAGGTTACAGTTACTACTAAAAAACCTATACGGATTGTCAGGTTCAATACCATACTACCAGGTACATACACCTGCTCATGTAGTTATCCATCTCTTACCTTCCCTGGAATAGTAATAGTGTACTGGCAATTAGGGTTCTAGGGCCCAATAGGTATTACCCCCTTTTTTCTCTGCATTATACTTCGGTTAGTGGTCCCGCGAGGCCAACACCCCACCTCACACTTGGAGGCATACACCCCTCTGGCCACTCGTGAGCTAGCCGCTTCGCATTGTATCATAGAGAGGGCCTCACCTGTAACTCCCCTTCCTATTTTCTGGTTACTGTCACCGAGAGGCCAACATCCTGCCACAACGTTCGGTGGCCACACAAAATCCCCTCGCGCCAAGCATAGATAGAGCCTCTCAAGCCACTTGGCAACTAGCAGGGCCTCACCAGTCACCAAAAAAACACCAAGCCTAATCGTTTCGCCTTATGGCTTAGCTAGCAAGCCAGTACAAGAACCCTGGGTACAAATAATTGCAATCTTTATTGTTATTTAAGTATTTCTCAAAAAGATGGTGAAGAATCACCTCTTCCTAGCACCCCGGCTAGAATTGATACACCTTCAAGCAGAGGAGATGTTGCTAGTCCAGCAGCAATCCGATCCTGGACGATCCCACACATTACCACCGACCTAAGGAGGTGACAAATCCCCTACCCTTCTAAAGCAAGGAAAGCAGTTATTCAAACTCCTCCATACATCAACGGACAACACGGAGGCAGGGGAAGGCCCAGCTACATCAACTCAGGTGACACCCAGGCTATGCTAGCTTCACTCATAAACTCATGAGCCAAAAAATTTATGACAGACTGGCAATCTCGAGTTGGTCACCACAGCCCTCACGCCACTGTACAACCAGCACCAACCGAAACTCGGTTACCTGGTACAATCAATTCTTATGACACACAAGATGTTAAACCTGCACGTATGATCCCAGCACATTGGGGAAGCAAGGCATATATATGTATGATGATGTATTTGTGATGGTCAGATCCAGGGATTCCAGGTAAATCGGGAACTGACCATCCCTTGGTTGGGTTGGCATTTGGAATATGTGGAGATGTTTATTTGTGCAGGTACCCATACAGAAGGGATTTTGTCCCAAACAAATGGACGAGCACTCTCAGGCTCCAGGTACCAGCACCTCTGAACTACCAGAGACCACTGATATGAGTAGTTGCATTGCATATAGACTGTTGCATATATGTTCAAATGGTTCAGGGCACATGACAAACCATGTGTCCCAATACAACTTACAAATAACGTACTCACCATCTGTACACACCAATGCATTTTCAACACTACTGACTCATACTCCTTCCATACTTGTAGTAGATTTACTAAAGCTCTGGAGCTTCAAAGGGCTCCCATACAGGTATCATAAACACACCTTCAAGGAATATAGCATGCCCTCACTTACAGTCAACACAACAAAACCATTGGCTGTAAACACACTCATAGCCAAGATTTGCAGAGGGGTCTTCCAATCTCCACCATTTACAGCATGGCACCAAACACAAACACATTGGTATTGTCACAAGGAATCTTCCCCTAAACAAAGACTAACCATAAACTTATGGGCACCACACACCTCCGCTACCCCAAGTCTCAACTCCCTCATACCCTCCAAGGAGTTTCCTTACTATACAACACCATTGATCTACCTTTACAGCTATCACTCAAGCATGGGTTAAAGATTGGTTAAGTAAGACCAATATCATCAACGCAGTAAACGGCTACCATCTACCCTACACACTGGCACTTACATGGCAATCCTTTCCCCGCTCAACTTTTGGGTTACAGATTAGCCTACTATCGATATTCACAGATACTCTGTGCTGGTTATGATAACATATCCAGAGGCATTATAGTCATACACTATCTAGAAGACTTCTTGTTGATCAAAGATAACATATTTTTCACTAGAAGCCTCACGGCAGCTTAGTCTGGTTGACCACTTGGGCGTCCCAGTACCCCATAAGAAACAGAAGGCCCAGACACTATCATCAGATTACTGGGCATACGACTTGAGTCAGCATCCATACACACAAGTTACCACAAGACAAATAGGGAACATTCTCAACTACATCAATCACTACCTCCTGCTTAGTACTTACAACTGCAAGGAACTACAATCCCTACCAGGTTCCTTAATTTTGCCATGCCAATCATACCACAAGACCACACTTTCACATCCAGAGTACTTTCCCCTTTTTTTCCACACTTCCAACATGACGATCAGAGGATGTCCCTAGACACCCCAGCAACAGCAGACCTGCACATGTGGGAATTTCTTAACCACTTGGCATGGTAAAAGCACGTTCCTTCCAGGATTGTCTGACACTTCTCCAACCAGATGTTCAGACGCGGCGTCTACCACGAGTTTGGCAGCGATCTACCAGGAACCATTACTTTGGAGCTGTTGGCCATGGCAACCAGGTTTGGAAATTTTTCCACCACCTCAGCCCCTTTGGGGGATCTACCCCATTGTAGCAGCTGCTGTGGCATGGGGTAAATCATGGTCAGGATCATCAATCCGTTGTTACTCAGACAACTAAGCACATGTTATATCATCAACAAACGCCACTACTCATCCATAAGGTCATCATATTTCTGGGGAACTCACTTGGTTGGCAACTTATCACATTTCTTTTACTTTCCTGTACCAGGCGGAGGTATAGATCCCTGCCGACAATTGTCTCATTTATATTCCAGGCATGTTCATCATACGCTTCCTACAGCCGCGCATAGAGTCACGTCCACTCTTTCGTTCCCAGAGACAAAATCATGGATTAGACATACTCATGCAGCATAGCATGCACTATCCCACCTAGCACTTTCGTCCCATACTTGTAGAGCGCATAACACAGCTTTTCACCTGGCTTAAAGAATCTCATTGGAACACGACATAGCTCAACCTGTGTCATAACATTTCTCCTAGGTTTTTCTTCTTTTTGCCACCTTTAAACATCTCACACACCATTAATTATATATTTTACAGGCATTCAACAACACAGGATAACCTATGGCCAAAACTACCATAACTTCATGCTATCATACCAGACAAGAAAATACTCAGAGGTTTTCAGGAATCCGTTCCCCCACGTTCCTCTCAGAGATTACCAATAGCCATCTAACTTTTCATCCTTATCGGACCTATTAGATCTACAACCATTCAATTATACTACCAAGTCGGCCATTACCAGCCATGCACATTTCTTTTTATGCCTTTCTCAGGCCAGAGAATCCACTACCATCACCACCACTCAGACAGATCATTGTCTTTAACGATCCCACGTACGTAAACACATATATCATTACCTATTGGCTCTACCACATTCTGAAACGAATCAACACGCACCAACAGTAGAGATAACATACTATCCTACCCACAACAAATGGTGTCCACTTTCGGTCCTAGATTCCTACCTTCAAAATCCTTACAGGAATTAAATACTGTAATGCATTTAAGGAAATGTCTGGTTAATATGTATATATTTGTTGACTGTATTAAGTCTTTGATTATTCATTTTTGCCCTCTTTATTTACAGGCCTAGCGTATCGTCGGTCTCGGCACACCACAACCGACTTGCTCCCTTTATACTATCCTGCCATGAGGCTTCTAGTGAAAAACATGTTATCTTTGATCAACAAGAAGTCTTCTAGATAGTGTATGACTGTAAGGCCTCTGGATATGTTACCATAACCAGCACAAAGTATCTGCGAATATCGATAGTAGGCTAATCTGTAGCCTGAAAGTTGAGCGGGGAAAGGATTGCCCATTTTATGCCATGTAAGTTCCAGTGTGTAGGGTAGATGGTAGCCGTTTACTGCGTTGATGATATTGGTCTTGCTTAACCAAGCTTCAACCCATGCTTGAGTGATAGCTGTAAAGGTAGATCAATGGTGTTGTATAGTAAGGAAACTCCTCGGAGGGTATGAGGAATTTGAGACTTGGGGTAGCGGAGGTGTGTGTTGCCAATAAGTCCATGGTTAGTCTTTGTTTGAGGGAAGATTTCCTTGTGTTTGTGTTTGGTGCCATGCAGTAAATGGTGGAGATTGGAAGACCCCTCTGCAAATCTTGGCTATGAGTGTGTTTACAGCCAATGGTTCTGTTGTGCTGACTAAGTGAGGGCATGCTATATTCCTTGAAGGTGTATTTATGATACCTGTATGGGAGCCCTTTGAAGCTCCAGAGCTTTAGTAAATCTACTACAAGTCTGGAAGGTTGATGAGTCAGGAGTGTTGAAAATGCATTGGTGTGTACAGATGGTGAGTACGTTATTTGTAAGTTGTATTGGGACACATGGTTTGTCATGTGCCCTGAACCATTTGAACATATATGCAACAGTCTATATGTAATGCAACTACTCATATCAATTGTCTCTGGTAGCTCAGAGGTGCTGGTACCTGGAGCCTGAGAGTGCTCGTCCATTTGTTTGGGACAAAATCCCATCTATATGGGTACCTGCGCAATTAAACATCTCTACATATTCCAAATGCCAACCCAACCAAGGGATGGTCAGTTCCTGATTTACCTGGAATCCCTGGATCTGACCATCACAGATACATCATCATACATATATATTCCTTGCTTCCCCAATGTGCTGGGATTATACGTGCAGGGTTAACGTCTTGTGTGTCATAAGAATTGATTGTACCAGGTAACCGAGTTTCGGTTGGTGCTGGTTGTACAGTACTTGTGAGGGCTGTGGTGACCGACTCGAGATTGCCAGTCTGTCATAAGTTTTTTTTTTTTTTTTGGCTCATAAGTTTGAGTGAGGCTAGCATGGCCTGGGTGTCACCTGAGTTGGTGTAGCTGGGCCTTCCCCTGCCTCCGTGTTGTCCGTTGATGTATGGAGGAGTTTGAATAACTCTGCTTTCCTTGCTGTAGCAGGGTAGGGGATTTGTCACCTCCTTAGTTCGATGGTAATGTGTGGGATCGTCCAGGATCTGATTGCTGCTGGACTAGCAACATCTCCTCTGCTTGAAGGTGTATCAATTCTAGCCGGGGTGCTAGGAAGAAGTGATGCTTCACCATCTTTTTGAGAAATACTTAAATAACAATAAAGATTGCAATTATTATTTGTACCCAGGGGTCTTGTACTGGCTTGCTAGCTAAGCCGTAAGGCGAAACGATTAGGCTTGGTGTTTTTTGGTGACTGGTGAGGCCCTGCTAGTTGCCAAGTGGCTTGAGAGGCTCTATCTATGCTTGGCGCGAGGGGATTTTGTGTGGCCACCGAACGTTGTGGCAGGATGTTGGCCTCTCGGTGACAGTAACCAGAAAATAGGAAGGGGAGTGACAGGTGAGGCCCTCTCTATGATACAATGCGAGGCGGCTAGCTCACGAGTGGCCCGAGGGGTGTATGCCTCAGAGTGTGAGGCGGGGTGTTGGCCTCGCGGGACCACTAACCGAAGCATAATGCAGAGAAAAAAGGGGGTAATACCTATTGGGCCCTAGAACCCTAATTGCCACTTGCCAGTATACTATTACTATTCCAGGGAAGGTCAGAGATGGATAACTACATGAGCAGGTGTATGTACCTGGTAGTATGGTATTGAACCTGACAATCCGTATAGGTTTTTTAGTAGTAACTGTAACCTGAATGGATAAAACCGTATGGCATAAGGAAATATAGCATAGACCAAGCTTATCTTAATACGTACAGTATATGTGAAAAGTAAAGTGCTGTGATGTGTAAATATTAAACATCGTAGCCATACTGGTTAAATATGTATCAATCTTAACCCATTAAGTGCCGTATGTACAAGTGAAAAAGTGGTCTGTCCCCACCTTGTATGTTGTATGTCCCCTTGCTAGGGGAAAGTCTGTTGTGTGTGCAGCGTACTGTGAAAAATGTATGTGAACTATATTACCAGTTACGTATATACAGATGCGTCTGCTACTGTGTAATAATATATGTATTTATACCAGATGTTTGATATAGTACTTGCTATGTGAATTGTTGTATGTCTTATTGAATAGTAGGGGTCAGTGAACATGGTGTTGCAACATGCCAGTGCACTGGAGATCTGCCGAGTGCCCTATAGGTGGCAGTGTAGTTGGATACTGATTGGTATGTGAAATGTTGTTTGTCTGTTGACCTATAGGTGTCAGTGTTTTGGTGTTTGTAAAACCCCATGAAAATTGTCAATGTACTTGACAGACCTGTAGGTGGCAGTGTTGATAGAACCACTGTTGGTCTTGATGTGAAATGTAAATTATTGTGAATTAAACCTGAAGTTGAGCCCGTGCTGGAGTTTAATTTATGGTTTATGGTTATGTTTAAAACAATCTTATGTGTAATTTATATTGGCTGGTAAATTGTATATGACATGTGAAGACAGTTTTGCTGTTGACCAGTAGGGGTCAGAAATGCTGATTGTATGGTAAAAATACCCTTTAACCCCTTAAGGACCAAACTTCTGGAATAAAAGGGAATCATGACATGTCACACATGTCATGTGTCCTTAAGGGCTTAATCCTACCGTTTGACAGCTAGGAGTCAGTATAAAAGCGAAAATGCTCTAGTTGGTTTGTTTGCTTATGAAGTGAAATAAAGTCTGAGAAGCCTGTAGTATACCGATTGACCGGTAGGGGTCAGCATGTAGGTGAAAATGCCATGGTTTGTTGGTTTGTACATGAAATGCAATAATGTCTGAGAAGCCTGTAGTACACCGAATGACCAGTAGGGGTCAGTCTGTAGGCGCAAATGCAGTGGTTCGTTGGTTTGTACATGAAATGCAATAATGTCTAAGAAGCCTGTAGTACACCCAAAGACCGGTAAGGGGTTTAAACGAATGATATGCATGAACATGCAATGGTTTTAGAACAGACTTAGACAAAATGCAGCCGTAAAGTGAGGACCTGACCCGTGCATGGTGCCGTGGGACTGATGCCTGGCGTAACGGGTAGGTCGACTTACGGTTTGTGAGTCACTTGGACACCATCCACGGCGATGGATTGAAGAAAGAAGGTGGTAGGCCGGAAAAACCTGTGGCTGGATTCCTGACACAGCTCAGCTTAGAAAACCTCATGGAGTAATCAAGTAAAATGGCGTCTGGATGACCCGGAAGTGGAAATCATTGTGATGCTGACCTCAAGCGATATGAGTCAGGTATATAGGGAGTGAATTAATTTAAGCCCCTCCCACAAATACAGGCCAAACGGCCTTAATACATATATAAATAATGAAAAAAATACCGGCACTCCAGGATTTGGTAAAAAAAAGAGAGATTAGTTCATCTTTATTCTTACAGTTCCAGTCAACGTTTCAGCTCTAGCACAGATGTCCTGATGAAAGCTCTGTGCTAGAGCTGAAACGTTGACTGGAACTGTAAGAATAAAGATGAACTAATCTCTCTTTTTTACTAAATCCTGGAGTATCGGTATTTTTTTTCATTATTTATACTTTATGTGACCAGAGCACCAGGTATTTATTTTGTTAAAGTTGGAGTGCAGGAGCCTTGGATATATATATATATATATATATATATATATATATATATATATATATATATATATATATATATATATATATATATATATATATATATAGTTAATACAATGTTAAACAAAAATCTGCACACCAGTCAAGCCATAAGACTTGCTTTTCCCACAGAAATCGCAAATCTGCAGTGATGTTACAACTGCAAAGGATTCTGGGTGGGCATATGCAAATTAGTATAACAAAGAATCACATTTTTGTCTCATTCCATTTTAAACATGGATTCCTTTTAATCTGTGTTTGCAGTATACAACTGCTTGGAACACAATTTAGGAAAAGATGCAAAACACCATAAAACCTGTACATAGGGGGTACTGTTTTACACGCGAGATATCGCTGAATACAAATATATGTATTTTATTGTAGTAAAAGCAAACAGTATTATGAAATTCACAGTTAAAATGTCATGCAAAAAAATAAAAATAGGGGGCGGAGCTTGAACACGGAGCTGAGCAGCCGCATACCGAGCGAGCTCCTGCACAAAACAACAATTTTGGGGGTAATACCCCCATTTCCAGCCTGAATCCGGGTTTCTATAACCATAAGCCTACTTGGGGACAAGTTTATGATCACACTGACCCCACTCTCGAGCCTCTGAGATGCAGTGAGCCCGCGGAGACAAGTTGTGGCCTGCAAGTGGGGGGAAAGGCGGCCGATTTCCCCGCTCTCCTGATTGCTGAAAGGAACTACTTCAGTCCATCCCCCCCCCCCTTTGGACCGGCGGGGTTATCCTAGTGCCCCCCTGGACTGCTCCGGACAAACCCTGTGGTCAGAAAGGGACACTTACCTGCACACGACGGGAACCCTCAAAATGGCAGACACAGCAAAGCCAACTGCACTACCGACCAGTAATAGCCTCAGTGTTTCTGTAGAGCGCTCCATGGCAGAGCGCTCCATGGAGACAATATTCACCATCTTCTGGGCTAAATTGGAGGCACGAGCAGCAGCTTCAATTTCTCAACAGGGGACTGCAGATCAACAAGCCGAGCCATGTGGAGTGAGCGGGCCCCCTCCGGACACCGAGGGTAAGCAAGCACCTGCTCCTCTACCCTTATACTCACCAGAGCCCAACAACAACCAGGGCCCCACACCGCCACACCAGCGCCCGCCCACTGCTATTCAGAGAGAGACCCATCGCTGCAACCCATATGAGAAAGATCTAGGTGCTCCGAGCCATCGGGCGCGCGAAATGAAGGCACTGGATGCCACACGGGCCCAGCTCTGGGTGGACACCCTCTCACAAAGCCGCCCCAGCGCTCCCACCGGTACAATCTCTGTCTGCCTCGTGGGCCACCCAGCAAGGGGAATTGGATGAAACATGGAATGATAGAACAGAGCGGGCTGTCCAAGACGAGAGAGCCACGAGGCCTGAGACACCATTGTTTTATATAATGCTTTGTGATGTCTTGTGTTGAATACGCTAACCGGGTGTACACTAGTCCTGCCATGTCTATTTCTCTTTTAATTTTCCTTTTAATTTGCTTCTATTACATCCCTCGTCACAAGCCATACAGGTCTCAAAGACTGTGATTGCAGCTCCAGTGGGAATTTAACTATATTCGTATACTGTTTAAGCATGATTAATACTCTTACGTAAAGCTATTTGACTAAGCTATGTTACACATACTTTATAATGCATGTTCCGCATAAGCTTTAACATAACTACTTAATCTAAAAAGTGCACAATAGAAATAACAACTTGCAGCAGCATTTATTGTCTAGCTAATATAACACTATGTTAGAATGAATGCTCATCCAGGCTGTATTAGCACTGTACGCCAGATTAGCAACGTCTCAATCTCTAGACTTAATCATATGTAACTTCATGTTGTATTATTCGACTTAACCTTATACCACACCTTTACTGACAAGCGGAACTGGTGAAACCACCAGACACACGACAATAATATATATAAAACTGTGCAGTATCTTCTAATGCCTGTGACGAGAGCAATCTCGCCACATTGCATTGGAGAAGCCTGGTTGCTCGCCTGTTGCCTTTGGATTGTGGTCCCATGTAAAAAGGGGAAGATCTCCTAAACGGCGGTTTAACCCTTTTATGCCTGGGGGTGCCGTTACAATTGGTGGCAAGGGGTGGGATCATTCCTACAGCCAGAAGGACAGCTACAGATGACACCACTCCCTGGATTTACAAATTGAGGGCAACGCATGTCTGAGTACAGCGACCCTGACAGCACCAGGATGGAACCAGCAGTGGAGTACAGCTACTCAAGGAGAGAGTTTGACAATATGATGGAATTTCGGCTGAAGTTCTTCGGACCCAATCCAGCTGAGAAATACGTGCGGTCCAGGCAGGAAGAGAAGGTAGAGCTGGCACGTTGGGAGGAACTCCAGTGGCAGGTACGGCAGGGAATTGGGAGCCCAGTCTGTGACGGTAGTATATGGTATCACCATCAAGAATTCCCTTCTTCCCATAAAAGAAAATCACCAAGTAATCCACAAGAAGAAATATCGCTGTAATTGCCAAATAATCCACACAATGCTGGAACAAGACTGATTTACTGGCACACAGGACTCACAATTTATGCAATACAAAACTCCTCCTCTGGGCCAGGCTAGATAATTGAGTTTCTACAATACACAAAGCTCAATTATCTGCTGGCCAGAAACATTACAATTTTTAACAATTTCAGAAACATACTTTTTACAAGACATACAAATATAATTTTAACATCACTGGGTAGCTGAGGATACTGGTAGTTACATATCCAAATCTCACGAATTTCCGTTCTGTAGTTTCCGTGTCGCATCGTGTTGAAGTTTGACCGACTCGCCATGTGGAGGTATCCGAGTTAGAGTTCCATAGAATCAGTAGCAAGAGCCGGTCTCCATTCGCATCTAACTACACGATAACCACCGTTCGTATGGTTCAGCTGGTTACATACAAATGTTCCCCTCGTTCGGTAGATTCTATCTACCGAATGCCAGTTGGATTCGTGTAGGGGAACGTATACATCCAGGACTTCCATGAAGACCGGGCGTTCGCATGTTTGCCTTGTCGAAAATAGTTCCAGGCAATTCATACGTACGCCCACTGACCGCGTTCGTGAGTTTTAAGATGGCCGCCATCCTTTGTTCCTGCCATGTGTTCGTATGCCGAATGGCAGCCACTCAGGAGCAATTAAGTTGTGGTTTTCTCCCCGTTCTACTGCTGATTGCTACCCAGGGTAGGTGGTCTCTCGTTCAGTAGACGAACACAAGCCTTCACATACAAAACCAAACTAACTGAATACAAGCATTTTGTGACAGATCCATCTGTATAACCTGGGATTGCTGGTTCGTCTGTTTTGCCGTTTTCGTGGAATTACTCATTCGTATGCCTCTGTTCGTATAATTGATGTCTTTGCCGAACAAAACTACCGAACGGACGGCCACCCAGAAGAGAAGTGTGCTGCTGGTTAACCTCTTGATCCCAATTAGAACGTTGTGGTTAACCGCAGACACTTCTCAATTAAATCCGAATACAGGGTGGTCATCGTTCGTATGTTGACCACGAGGTGGCGGCCATTTTAAACCATGCGAAAGAACAGCGGTGTTCGGCATTGATTTCATGGAACTGAAAACTGACACTTTTTCTGCCGAACACCGCTGAAGCCGCCGACCTCCCTTCTCGATCGACAGAAGTACACGAACACTGGCCGTTCAGGAGTTTGAAACGCACAAATGGCCTTAACCTAGATAGCCTTCCCATGGAGTCAATCGCACACCGAAAGACTGTAATAGACTTTGACTCCATGGCGATTGAACTATACGTATAGGATCTGAGCGCTATTCGCCAATAATATGCACTCAGATCCAGGCTATCTGGGGATATGTGATACGAATGGGAAATGTTAGACAATTGTAAAGTTATATATTTTTATGTGTTTTTTGTGTTGAATTTAAAATGGCAATTTGCCTCTGTCCTGGAGATAATTGAATTACTTCTCAATTATCTCCAGGGCAGAGGGGAGGAAATCATAAAGCATGATGGGAATATTCTGTGTCTGTGGGTCCTAACCTGCCATATGTCTGTCTATTGTTACATTCTCCCATTTGGTCCCCTAGGGGAGTGTCCACCAAGAGGGAGACCTGCATAAATACGGGCAGGTAGCCCACAGTAAAGCCAGTTCATGTTTTACCCTCAATGCGGAGTTTGGTCTCGTTATTGGGGGGATTTATTACCGATGACTAGAGACTGCTGGATGGGATTATTAGCCGCTTGTGAGATATATGCGTTCGGCTACTATTGGCGATTTGTGGGTTTGGAGCAGGGCTCGAGTCCTGCAGGAACGCATGGGAACGGCGTTCCTGCACTTTTTCCAAAGCAGGAACGCCGTTCCCGTTACCTGTCCTGCAGGACCGGCCGTGCTACCTGCACTGAGGGGCCATCACACACTGTGTTCCCTCTCCAGCTATAACTCTCGCGAGACCCGCGGCTGTTTCCATGGCAACGCTCCGCACAGGCGAGTCTCGCGAGAGTTAAAGCTGGAGAGGGAACAGAGTGTGCGATGGCTCCTGTGTGCAGCGGCTGGCTCCCTCCACCCGGACCACCAGGCGATCTCCCCCCTCCCTGACAAGGTAAGAAGCAGGGAGGGGGGATAAATACAAATTATACATAAAGTAAAAAAAATGCTTCCCCCCACACACATCATCCAGCACTCACACACCCATCATCCAGCACACGCACACACATCATCCAGCACACACACACACACACACATCATCCAGCACACACACACACACACACCTATCATCCAGCACTCACACACCCATCATCCAGCACTCACACACACACACACCCATTATCCAGTACTCACACACCCATCATCCAGCACTCACACACACACACCCATCATCCAGCACTCACACACCCATCATCCAGCACTCACACACCCATCATCCAGCACACACACACCCATCATCCAGCATACACACAACCACATCATCCAGCACTCACACACCCACATCATCCAGCACTCACACACATCATCCATCACTCACACACCCATCATCCAGCACACACACACATCATCCAGCACACACACACATCATCCAGCACACACACAGCAGCACACACATCATTCAGCACTCACACACCCATCATCCAGCACACACACATCATCCAGCACTCCACACACCCATCATCCAGCACCCCACCAAACACACATCATCCAGCACACACACACACATCAGTCAGCATTCACACACACATCATCCAGCACCCACACACACACACATCATCCAGCACCCCACACACATCATCCAGCACACACACACATCATTCAGCACACACACACACACACACACATCATTCAGCACACACACACACATCATCCAGCACTCACACACACACCCATCATCCAGCACTCACACACACGTCATCCAGCACTCACACACACGTCATCCAGCACTCACACACACGTCATCCAGCGCACACACACACGTCATCCAGCGCGCACACACACATCATCCAGCACACGCTGCATTCATTATACACACTCTTCACTCACTACAAACACACTACATTCACTATACACCCTCTGCATTCACTATACAGACTCTGCATTCATTATACACATTCTGCACTCACTACACACTACATTCACTATACACACTCTGCATTCACTACAAACACACTACACACACTGCATTCATTGTACACACTCTGCACTCACTACAAACACACTAAATTCATTATACACAATTTGCACTTACTACAAACACACTACATTCATTATACACACTCTGCACTCACTACAAACACTCTGCATTCACTATACACACTCTGCATTCATTATACACACTCTGCACTCACTACAAAAACACTACATTCACTATACACACTGCACTCACTACAAACACACTACATTTATTATACACACTGCACTCACTACAAATACACTACATTTGTTATACACACTGCACTCACTACAAATACACTACATTCATTATACACACTCCGCACTCACTAAAAACACACTGCATTCATTATACACACTCTGCACTCACTAAAACACACTGCATTCATTATACACACTCTGCACTCACTACAAATACACTACAATTATTATTCACACTGCACTCACTGCAAACACACTACATTTATTATTCATACTCTGCATTCACTACAAACACACTACCTTCATTATACACACCCTGCACTGCACTATATGCATAGGAGTGTAATTTTTTTTAAAAAATTTTTTTTTAAGGGGGTGGGGGGGGGGAGGCGGGAATCTTGGGTGAGTTCCCACACCTTTTTCCTCAGGACTTGACCCCTGGTTTGGAGCTCATGAAGTGAAGTGCCCGTACGGGTCCCGTTCGTGAGATTACAGTGTTCCCCTGCTTGCGGTTCGTATGATTGTACTTGATACGCATGAAGCCTGGGTTATTGCGAGAGGGGAGGATTCACTAAACGGCGGTTTGTGCATTTGATGCTGAGGGGGTACCGTAACATATTTAAACAAGCATTTAAACAGCAGGGAGAGGACATAACTGAAGGCACACGGGTAAGTACAAGAGATCCTTCACACAGTCTCCATTCCCCAGCGGCAGTGTGATATGCAGGGAATTGGGAGCCCAGTCTCCATTCCCCAGCGGCAGTGTGATATGCAGGGAATTGGGAGCCCAGTCTCCATTCCCCAGCGGCAGGCTGAGTTACAGGGGACAGAGATAGTTGCTCCTGTCACCCAGCAGCAGAGTGAATTGCAGGGAATTGGGAGCCCAGTCTCCATTCCCCAGCGGCATGCTGAGTTACAGGGGACAGAGACAGTTGGTCCTGTCCCCCAGCGGCAGTGGACCTTGCAGGGAGAGGAGAGCAGCGTCCTCCCTCCCCAGTGGCAGGGTGAGCTCAGATCCCCAGCGGCAGTGTGAATTACAGGGAATTGGGAGCCCAGTCTCCATTCCCCAGCGGGAGATAAAGCAGGGAATTGGGAGCACAGTCTCCATTCCCCAGCGGCAAAGTGTCCTACAGGGAATAGAGAGCCCAGTCTCCTCTCCCCAGCAGCAGGACTCTGTATTTGGAGCAGAGACAGTCAGTCTCCCTCCCACATGGCTGGAAGTATGTATGGGAGAGGAGCTTAACGTACCAGGGGGAGACAGTAATCCCCACAACCGTGCAGATGGGACTGTGGTCTCTGCACTTACAGCACAGGGGGTAGGGACGGTCGGTCCTGCCCCCCAGCGACAGGGCTATGTTTCTAAAGGGGACAGGCTCCAACCAGGCTACTCCCGTGGTAGCGCTGGCACCAGGGCAGAGTACCGCTGGTCTCTGCCCACTCAGCAACCCACCAAGTCAGCTTACCAGTCACCCACACAGCCGTGGTGAGGCACCTGGACAAGCTTATCCTCTACCCAGGTGTAGTAACCAGTTATTGTGGGTGGGCTGTATTACTGATTGTGTGTTGTGGGTGGGCTGCTGGACTAACAAGGGCACTGACCGGCAGGAGGTCAGATACCCTGATAGTCTGTTTGGAAAAGGGGAGAGATGTGACGAGAGCAATCTCGCCACATTGCATTGGAGAAGCCTGGTTTGCACGCCTGTTGCCTTTGGATTATGGCCCCATGTTAAAAGACTTATTTTCCCCTGCAGAAAAGGCTTATTCATGCCTTTCTGCCCGGCGGTCAGTAGATTCAATCTACCGAACTAACGCACGAATGACTGGACCACCTGGGAGCTCGAGTGTGTCAGCAATTAACCTCCCAGAAGCTGTGGTTAACCGCAGCTTAATTGATGAATGCTGGGTGGCCGCCATTCGTATACCGAACACGAGGTCGCGGTCATTTTAAACCAACTCATGGAACTGAAAATGGATACATTTTGGCGCAAACACCGCTGAAGCTGCTGACCTCCCTTCTTGTTCGGTCGATGTGCACGAACGGCCCTATATTCGGTAGTTTAAACCGTATGAACAGCATTACCCCAGATAGCCATCCCGTGGAGTCTATTCGTATGGAGAACAGACTTTGTGAACACTTTAACTCCACGGCGATTTGATAAAGGCTTTGGCTGAAACGCGAACAGAGGTGGAATTGCTGAATTTTAACTTTTACTGCTGCTGTCTTTTTTTGCTGCTATACCGAATAAAGGTTTTCATTAAAGATCCTGCATCCTGGATTTTGTAAAGCAAGAAGGAGCAAGCAATTAAGCAGTTGGATTACAACGACCACCTCACTAATCCATTCAATGTTCCTTGTCTGAGCTAGCTTCCATATTAAGTGGCTCATGAATATGTGAGTTTATTCAAGTATTTACTCATACATATATTATTTGTACGTTATTACCCTATGCCTGTTTTTCCCATTGTGTTTTTACAGGTTTTATATTGGATATAAGGCTCTCACCATTCTTTACTGTTTTAAGCTCTGTATAATGATACTGAGTATCTATACACTGATAATGAACACGGCGCTCTGTATAATGATACTGAGTATCTATACACTGATAATAAACACGGCGCTCTGTATAATGATACTGGGTATCTATACGCTGATAATGAACACAGCGCTCTGTATAATGATACTGGGTATCTATACACTGATAATGAACACACCGCTCTGTATAATGATACTGAGTATCTATACACTGATAATGAACACACCGCTCTGTATAATAATACTGAGTATCTATACACTGATAATGAACACACCGCTCTGTATAATGATACGGAGTATCTATACACTGATAATGAACACAGCGCTCTGTATAATGATACTGAGTATCTATACACTGATAATGAACACGCCGCTCTGTATAATAATCTGAGTATCTATACACTGATAATGAACACAGCGCTCTGTATAATGATACTCAGTATCTATAAACTGATAATGAACACAGCGCTCTGTATAATGATACTGAGTATCTATACACTGATAATGAACACAGCGCTCTGTATAATGTTACTGAGTATCTATACACTGATAATGAACACAGCGCTCTGTATAATGATACTGAGTATCTATACACTGATAATGAACACACCGTTCTGTATAATAATACTGAGTATCTATACACTGATAATGAACACAGCGCTCTGTATAATGGTACTGAGTATCTATACACTGATAATGAACACACCGCTCTGTATAATAATACTAAGTATCTATACACTGATAATGAACACGCCGCTCTGTATAATAATCTGAGTATCTATACGCTGATAATGAACACACCGCTCTGTATAATGGTACCGAGTATCTATACACTGATAATACGAAATACACCGCTTCTGTATAATAATACTAAGTATCTATATTACTGATAATGAACACGCTTGTATAATAATCTGAGTATCTATAATGCTTGATAATGAATACATCAGCTTGTATACGATACTGAGTATCTATACACTGATAATGAACACAGCTTCAGTAATGATACTGAGTATCTATACACTGATAATGAACACAGCTCTGTATAATAATACTGAGTATCTATACACTGATAATGAACACAGCGCTCTGTATAATAATACTGAGTATCTATACACTGATAATGAACATACCGCTCTGTATAATAATACTGAGTATCTATACGCTGATAATGAACACACCGCTCTGTATAATGGTACTGAGTATCTATACACTGATAATGAACACACCGCTCTGTATAATAATACTAAGTATCTATACACTGATAATGAACACGCCGCTCTGTATAATAATCTGAGTATCTATACGCTGATAATGAACACACCGCTCTGTATAATGATACTGAGTATCTATACACTGATAATGAACACAGCGCTCTGTATAATGATACTGAGTATCTATACACTGATAATGAACACAGCGCTCTGTATAATGTTACTGAGTATCTATACACTGATAATGAACACAGCGCTCTGTATAATGATACTGAGTATCTATACACTGATAATGAACACACCGCTCTGTATAATGATACTGAGTATCTATACACTGATAATGAACACACCGCTCTGTATAATAATACTGAGTATCTATACACTGATAATGAACACAGCACTCTGTATAATAATACTGAGTATCTATACACTGATAATGAACACAGCGCTCTGTATAATGATACGGAGTATCTATACACTGATAATGAACACAGCGCTCTGTATAATGATACTGAGTATCTATACACTGATAATGAACACGCCGCTCTGTATAATAATCTGAGTATCTATACACTGATAATGAACACACCGCTCTGTATAATAATACTGAGTATCTATACACTGATAATGAACACAGCACTCTGTATAATGATACTGAGTATCTATACACTGATAATGAACACACCGCTCTGTATAATGATACTGAGTATCTATACACTGATAATGAACACACCGCTCTGTATAATGATACTGAGTATCTATACACTGATAATGAACACGCCGCTCTGTATAATAATCTGAGTATCTATACACTGATAATGAACACACCGCTCTGTATAATAATACTGAGTATCTATACACTGATAATGAACACAGCACTCTGTATAATAATCTGAGTATCTATACACTGATAATCAGGCCCGGACTGGCCATCGGGCACACCGGGCAAATGCCCGGTGGGCCGCGGTGGCCGTGGGGCCGAGGCCGGCAGGGGAGGTCCCAGGATCTCCCCTGCCGGTCTATGCAGGGCCGGCACTATCCGAGCGCCGGCCCCGCTGTCTTCCACGGAGGGCCGGTGGGGAGATCAAAGAGCTCCCTCACCGGCCCATTTAAATAGACCTGCGGCTGGGGAGGGAGGGAGAGGACCCGGCGGAGCTCTATCTTGCAGCTCCGCCGGGTTCCTCTCGCGAGATCCGGCGCGCTGCCATGGCAACGACCGGATCTCGCGAGAGTGAACTCTAGCCCGCAGGCTAGAGTTCACTCACCACTGGACCACCAGGGATGATGTGAGTGTGCCGGTCCCCCCTCCTCCCAGCTACCACCATGCCGGTCCCCCCTCCCAGGCTAAAGGTAAGTGGGAGGGGAGATTTAATGCCTACTTAGGTTTTTTTTTTAAATTTCTTTATTTACCCCCCCCACCCCCTTAGTTTTTTATTTACCCCCCCAACACACATTTACACACAGCACTCTCACACACATCATACACAGCACTCTCACACTCATCACACTCTGCACTCATCACACTCTGCACTCTCACACACATCACACTCTGCACTCTCACACACATCATACACAGCACTCTCATACACAGCACTCTCACACTCATCACACTCTGCACTCACACACAGCACTCTCACACTCATCACACTCTGCACTCTCACACACAGCACTCTCACACTCATCACACTCTGCACTCTCACACACAGCACTCTCACACTCATCACACTCTGCACTCTCACACACATCATACACAGCACTCTCACACTCATCACACTCTGCACTCATCACACTCTGCACTCATCACACTCTGCACTCTCACACACATCATACACAGCACTCTCATACACAGCACTCTCACACTCATCACACTCTGCACTCTCACACACATCATACACAGCACTCTCACACTCAGCACTCTCACACACATCACACTCTGCACTCTCACACACATCATACACAGCACTCACACACATCACACTCTGCACTCTCACACACATCATACACAGCACTCTCACACACATCACACTCTGCACTCTCACACACATCATACACAGCACTCTCATACACAGCACTCTCACACTCATCACACACAGCACTCTCACACACAGCACTCTCACACTCATCACACTCTGCACTCTCACACACAGCACTCTCACACTCATCACACTCTGCACTCTCACACACAGCACTCTCACACTCATCACACTCTGCACTCTTACACACATCATACACAGCACTCTTACACTCATCACACTCTGCACTCTCACACACATCATACACAGCACTCTCATACACAGCACTCTCACACTCCACTCTCACACACATCATACACAGCACTCTCATACACAGCACTCTCACACTCTGCACTCTCACACACATCATACACAGCACTCATCATACACAGCACTCTCACACTCATCACACACATCATACACAGCACTCTCACACACATCATACACAGCACTCTCATACACAGCACTCTCACACTCATCACACTCTGCACTCTCACACACATCATACACAGCACTCTCATACTCTGCACTATCATACACAGCACTCTCACACTCAGCACTCTCACACACATCATACACCGCACTCTCATACACACATCATACACAGCACTCTCACACTCAGCACTCTCACATGCATCATACACAGCACTCTCACACTCAGCACTCTCACACACATCATACACAGCACTCTCACACACAGCATTCTCACACACATCACACTCTGCACTCTCACACACATCATACACAGCACCCACACACACAGCACCCTCACACACAGCACCCTCACACAAATCAATCACACACAGCACCCACACCTCACACACAGGATCCATCACACACACATACTGCACTCCTCACATACACACACAACCCCCCGATACACTGCCTAACACACATACACAATACTTCCAAACATATTTATATAATATATATACACATATAAATATACACACAGCACCCCTCACACACACACACAGCACCCCTAAACACATTTCATTCCAGACACACATTAGATCCTCTACCCAACTCTGGATCATCTACACACATACACACACTCATATACACTCTGAATCCATTATATACGCACGCTCACTAGATCTCCTATACATATTCTGGGTCCTTCAAACACACACACACTCTGGATCCCCTATACGCACACTAGATTCCTTATAAGCAAACACATACTACATTCCCTGAACACACACTCTCTACAAACACTACATCACCTACACACACACACACACACACTATAGCCTGTATACACACACTTGCTACATCCCCTAAACACACATTCTCTAAAGCCCCAGCCACATATGCATTACATTACACCACAAACACAACACGACTAAAACCGACCTTATTACACAATACCACACCACGACCAGCTCACTCTGCACACACGCAATACCCCAAGCAGGCTCCAAAACACATGCACAATACTCTTTCCTGGCCCTTTTGTCTCCTGGTATCCATTTATAGAGACACCAGAGATAAGTTGCAAGGAAACACAGTGCAAGCATGTTATTAAATTTGCTTGCACTGCGCAGAACAAATACAGGGCTTTTTTCTCATGCTAGAGCTCTTCAGCAGAACTCTGTGCATGGTCTGCCCTGGAAGAGCATTGAACCAACATGCTCACTTTGAGAGGGGGCGTGTTTGTCATGAGTGATAACAAAACACACCCTCTCTGCCCCGCCCCCTTCTTAGTGGGCCGCTGTGATAAAAAAATGCCCGGGCCGAATTTTTTTCCCAGTCCGGCCCTGCTGATAATGAACACAGCGCTCTGTATAATGATACCGAGTATCTATACGCTGATAATGAACACAGCGCTCTGTATAATGTTACTGAGTATCTATACACTGATAATGAACACACCGCTCTGTATAATAATACTAAGTATCTATACACTGATAATGAACACAGCGCTCTGTATAATGATACTGAGTATCTATACACTGATAATGAACACACCGCTCTGTATAATGATACTGAGTATCTATACGCTGATAATGAACACAGCACTCTGTATAATGATACTGAGTATCTATACACTGATAATGAACACACCGCTCTGTATAATAATGAGTATCTATACACTGATAATGAACACACCGCTCTGTATAATGATGCTGAGTATCTATACACTGATAATGAACACACCGCTCTGTATAATGGTACAGAGTATCTATACACTGATAATGAACACACGGCTCTGTATAATGATACTGAGTATCTATACACTGATAATGAAAACGCCGCTCTGTATAATAATACTGAGTATCTATACACTGATAATGAACACAGCGCTCTGTATAATGATGCTGAGTATCTATATGCTGATAATGAACACGCCGCTCTGTATAATAATACTGAGTATCTATACACTGATAAT
>OW240914.1:6066120-6179483 GCA_933207985.1 Pelobates cultripes | reverse complement strand
CTACCAGCTGACAAGCTCTCTGAGGACAAGATGGCACTGGCAAGCTGTTTGGAAAAAGAAATGACACTGATCAGCGATTTGGGCACAAAAATGGCTATTTGGAAACAAAAGTGGCACTGACAAGATGGGGACAAAGATATTTTGAGACCAAAATATCTCTAATTAGCTATATTGGGACACAGATGACACCGATTAGCTATATTGGGACACAGAGATGGCACCGATTAGCTATATTGGGAGAGAGAGATGGCACTGATTAGCTATATTGGGACACAGAGATGGCACCGATTAGCTATATTGGGAGAGAGAGATGGCACTGATTAGCTATATTGGGAGAGAGAGATGGCACTGATTAGCGGCATTGGGACACAGAGATGGCACCCGATTAGCTATATTGGGGAGAAGAGATGGCACTGATTAGCTACTATATATTGGGAGAGATGGCACTGATTAGCTATATTGGGACAGAGGAGATGGCACTGATTAGCTATATTGGGACCACAGAGGTAGCACCGATTAGCTATATTGGGAGAGAGAGATAGCACTGATTAGCTATATTGGGAGAGATGGCGATTAGCTATATTGGGACACAGAAATGGCACCGATTAGCTATATTGGGACACAGATACACCGATTAGCTATATTGGGACACAGAGATGGCACCGATTAGCTATATTGGGAGAGAGAGATGGCACTGATTAGCTTTATTGGGACACAGAGATGGCACCGATTAGCTATATTGGGAGAGAGAGATGGCACTGATTAGCTATATTGGGAGAGAGAGATGGCACTGATTAGCTATATTGGGACAGAGAGATGGCACTGATTAGCTATATTGGGACACAGAGATGGCACCGATTAGCTATATTGGGAGAGAGAGATGGCACTGATTAGCTATATTGGGAGAGAGAGATGGCACTGATTAGCTATATTGGGACACAGAAATGGCACCGATTAGCTATATTGGGAGAGAGAGATGGCACTGATTAGCTATATTGGGACAGAGAGATGGCACTGATTAGCTATATTGGGACACAGAAATGGCACCGATTAGCTATATTGGGACAGAGAGATGGCACTGATTAGCTATATTGGGACACAGAAATGGCACTGATTAGCTATATTGGCACAGAGAGATGGCACTGATTGGCTATATTGGGACAAAGTTGGCACTGGGAAGCTGGGCACAATTTAGCTATTTGGGGGCAAAGTTGGCACTATAGGAAGTGAGTGACATGTGACCTGGGTTGGAGGTGGAGTGATTTCCATAGAAAATGGGTGTGGTTAGAAGTGTTATGTTTGTAAAGGGGAGGAGCTAGCAATATAGCCACACCCACAAGGAAGTGGGCACCAAAAATATTCTTGCAACCAGGCATCAGTGACCCCAGGATCTGCCCCGGCACCACCGCCAAGTGTTTAATTATCCCCCTTAAACCATAAAAAAATGTTTTTATATTTTCGAAAGACCACTCGACAGTCACAAATATTAAACATCAATAATGGCTAGCTACACGTTTTACACCCCACAAGGCCCTAACCGGGTCCTAACCGGTCTGCGCTCGCAGCTCCCCAACGGGGTCCTAACTGGCCTGCGCTCGCAGCTCCCCAACGGGGGCCCTAACCGGCCCGCGCTCGCAGCTCCCCAACAGGGTCCTAACCGGCCCGCGCTCACAGCTCCCCATCCTGCCCTGCAGCTCTCTCTGTTATTCCTGTACTGACCCCACACACAGCTCTCTCACTACACCTCCATCCTGCCCTGCAGCTCTCTCTGCTATTCCTGTACTGACCCCACACACAGCTCTGTCACTACACCTCCATCCTGCCCTGCAGCTCTCTCTGCTGTTCCTGTACTGACCCCACACACAGCTCTGTCACTACACCTCCATCCTGCCCTGCAGCTCTCTCTGCTATTCCTGTACTGACCCCACACACAGCTCTGTCACTGCACCTCCATCCTGCCCTGCAGCACTCTCTGCTATTCCTGTATTGACCCCACATACAGCTCTGTCACTGCACCTCCATCCTGCCATGCAGCTCTCTGCTATTCCTGTACTGACCCCACACACAGCTCTGTCACTGCACCTCCATCCTGCCCTGCAGCTCTGTCTGCTATTCCTGTATTGACCCCACATACAGCTCTGTCAGTATACCTCCATTCTGCCCTGCTACTCTTTTCGCATCCCATTCATGCAGTGGTCACTAATTTCTCATATGTCTCTAGGTGTCATGTTTCTCCATACCTGTTCCATCCCTGCTGTCTCTTCTTAGTTCTCCTGACATCTGAAAGTCGATGCTGGCATAGGTGTTGCTACAAGGAATAGCTCCTAGCAGTCCATTTTTTGTTGGCTGCGTCACAGTTGGACCCACCAGCACAGAAGAGGGCAGAGCACCTCCATCTTTGGCCAGGTCCAGATCAATATAATTGAGACCAGACTCCTGTGCCGGTGAGCGGTTTCCATTGCAGGCTGTGGAGGGCACGTTGCTTGAGGTATCAGAGCAGTGCCTTATACGTGAAGGTAGATCAGCCCTTGCTGACTTTGTGCGATCCTGCCCCTTGTGGAGACCACATGCTGTGACAGCAGAAACCAAACACCTTATATCTCCATCCTCTGAGCTTGGACGCACTGCCAAGGCCTTTTCTATGAACCCGAATGGATGCTCCGTAGAATTCTCAGATCCCAATTTGGCATTAGAACACATTTCCATTGGCACAGAAGGCCAAAAAGTCATATCTGCAGTGGGTTTGAAAGATTTTTCTAAGGCTGAAGTTGCTATTAAAGCCTTTTCTATAGCAGGTCTACTCTTTGTTTCTGTAGTAGGCATAGAGAAAAAGGAGTTTTCTGTAACTCGCCTTAGAGACTGTCCCATTTCATTCCCAGATGTTGGTTTAATTTTAGGTTCAAAAACCATTTCTGTGTAACCTCCATTGGGGGCTTGGGCGTGCTGTGTTTCCATGTCAATGTATTCATTCTGATGAATGGCTACTTCCTTAGAGGTGGTCTTTTCATGATTGGCACTGAAGTGAATTCGGACATACTCCCCAGGGCTTGGTGGTCTACGATAGTTCCTGGCCAGGCTGCTTGTTCTCCATGAGTCCACAGAAACACTGAGAGGCCTGCGAATTTTTTCCCCAACAGCCTCTTCCAGACTGTCAGAAGATGAGCCAGAGTGGTGGGCTGCATGTGTTGGATCCATCTTGTATGAACGAGGCAATGAACGATAAGATGTAGGGACCCTTGATGCTTTCTCAAAAGAGGACTCATGTGGTGGTGGGGTGATGGAGGCCGAGCGGCTGAGTGGCCACATATTCATATAATCAGAAGAGTGGCTATCCTCACTGCCAACAAAAATTTCCCCAGAGGGAAGCCAGCTGGCTCGCTCGGTCTCAGGAGAACAGCTGCCGAGAGGAGACATCATAACATAGCCAGCTGTTTCCACGGGTGCAGGTGGTGAGATACTATTGGGGGTCATAGGCATGTAATCTTGGCATCTGGTACCAGGTAACATGGGCATGTAACCGGCTTCTCTATGTTCGCATTTGCCCATCATAGCATACTTTTCCTCTTCTTCAAACTGTGCCACTCTACCTCCTTCCTCTTCAGCAGGTCCGGTGGCAGCAGTAGTATCTGCAACTACAGATTTCCTCCTATTCTGTGCCATTGAAATGTAGTTGGTTTCTCCAGACACTGGAGAAGGCGGTAGAAAAGCTTGAGGCTCGAATTGGCTGGGGCTAGAGCCATACTCATCTGATGAAGCAGATCCGTAGTCAGCAGAGGTGCGAGTTGTTTCCACTCGTGGACGTTTTTCTTCCTCTTCCTCTGGAGGGCTCTGGTTTCCAGGGGAAGAGTGGCATTTTGGCGCAGGAGAACTGTCAATGTTTGCTTCAGCTTTAGAGCGCTGAGAAAAACCCACCTGGCTGGGTGGAGGAGGGTTTGGATGGTGACGGCGAGATGGAACTGTGATTGGAGTGGAGGAGAGGGATTGACTCTTGGTGCGTGGACGAAATTCTTCACTAAGGGATTTCATAGCCTCCAAAATGGTTTCGTGCATATTTTGAGCAACAACAGAGTCTTCCACCTAAAATACGAGGGAGACTAGTCATTAGTATGACAACACATACACATAAGGGAGAAACTGAAGTCTCAATCTCCTATCTTGTAATAATATAAAATGTAAACCCTGGGGACTTTTTACTGGGTTGTGCTTCTAAACTTCTAATGCAAGGATAAGTTGGCAACAGATTTGATTCATTTCCAGTGCATTAAACACAAACTGGAAGAGTTTGGGACTCGCAGCGTTCTAGAAATCTATGGCCCATTTGTGTCAAGACTTGTACAGCTTCGGCAGAACAGTTAACTTTTTTTTTTTTTTTTTAAATAAATGTACTTGAAATGTGTTAAAGTACATGGCACTCTTAAGAAATACATTTTTCCCAAGTAACTCCTGGTCACTTTAACCTTAAAACAGGGCAGGTTCCTAAAACCCAATAACAAACACTACTCTGGTTAAATAATTAGCATGCACAAAAAACAGCATTGTTCTGCTATCAGAAGAATGTGATGGCGACCTATTTGTTCACCGTTACCTTAAATTTTGGAAGGCATAAAGTATGAAAAGGATATATGGGGAAGGCGAGATTTTTGAAATGCAGTCATTAAAAGTGGGAATGATTTTTACATGTTAACTGTGACCAACGGGATCCACAGGGACATCACGCCACTTTACTAATGGCAACAGTTTGATCAGTTACGTATCCCTTAGGAAACCGTCGTTGAGAATTTGGATGTAAAAAAAATAAATATATCATTTAAAAATGTAAAAAAACAAAACACAAAAACAAAAAAAACCTTCCAGTTATTTAAAGGGACACTACAGTCACCAGAACAACTACAGCTTATTGAATTTGTTCTGCTGAGTAGAATCATTACCTTCAGGCTTTTTGCAGTAAACAGTGTCTTTTCAGAGAAAATGCAGTGTTAACATTACAGCCTAGTGATAACTTCACTGGCCACTCCTCAGATAGCTGTTAGAGATCCTTCCTGGATCATGGCTGCCTAAAATGCATCCAAACATTCAGTGTCTCCTGCCTCTGCATGCAGACACTGAACTTTCCTCATAGAGATACATTGATTCAATTCATCTCTATGAGGAGATGCTGATTGGCCAGGGCTGTGTTTGAATCATGCTGGCTCTGCCCCTGATCTGCCTCCTTGTCAGCCTCAGCCACTCCTATGGGGAAGCACTGTGATTGGATCAGGCTACCACTTCTGATGATGTTAGCCAAGCTGGCAGATCAGGGACAGAGCCAGTAGCTGCAGACTTGAACAACAGTAAGATTTTACTATATTTAGTGAGTGCGGGGTGGGGGGTGAGGGGCAGGGGAACTAAATGGAGTTTTTAAACACTATAGGGTCAGGAATACATATAGTGTTCCTTTAAAATGTGCATAGGGATTTGGGATAGTGTGCCAATAACTCTTTTCTTTGGTTTTTATGGTATTTATTGGGACTGATGTGTACTATAGTCTTTGCTGCAGTCTAGGAGTAGTGGAAGTTTGAGCACAGGGCTTAATTTTGTATTTTAAAATGTCAAATATCCACTTATATATTGGAGGGATTTGCTGGTATATTTAGGAATGCTGATCCCTGAAATGCTGCCAGAATGTAAAACAGACTGACCAAATGCAGGTATTATCCCTTCGTGCAGTAAATCGTGTTTTCTGGCTAAAACCAGAAACCTGTATTTCGAAAGGAAAGCCAGCTGCTAATGTCCTAACGTGTTCATATTCTATGCTATTTACAAAGAACTAGACACACATTTATCTGTGTAGGCTCCAGTGCAGAACTACTGGGGGAAGGGATGACAACATACAGGCCCAGGCAAATGGACTGACCGGGGGTTGTGCAGAGAACTTCGTTTCTCAGTAGGGTGAGTACAAATGCTGGAGCAAAGTGGGACTTTAAATATTTTGCTTTGGTCAAATCCATCAATGATTAGTAGTTGACAGAGGATCTGAACGCTTTCGCCACAACAAATCGGAAAACTAATAAAGTATCTCAGCTGTTGGTTCTCAAAACATCAGCAAACATCAAAAGAATTTAAGTTACTGGCACGTTACAAAGGAAAACCTGTCTTTTACACGTTTTCTAAAAGAAAAGCTTTGTTTTACGCTTCCTTTGGCGAGGGTTATATTATAGTTTGCTTTGCTTTCATGTTGGGATGAGTTCACCAGAGGAATCGTTTTGCTATAGAAAAGACTACGAGTGTGAGAAGTGGATGGTCCCTAAAAAAAAACAAACAAAAAAAAAAAACATCTCGCCGGCTCTTACTATGTGCTGAAATACAAATATTTTACACATTCAGTGCAACCAATTAAAAAGAACTCAAAAATCGATGAATGTATCAGTCCTGATTTTTAAATGCCTAATAAATTTAGGATTGAACGTAATGCTAACCCTATACCAACCATACCAATTACCCAATGCCTACTGTAATCTTACCCTTAAATTCAACCCTACACTATCTAGAACACTAAGACAACAATAACCCATACCAAACATTAACCTTACCCAATACTACCTGTAACCCTACCTTACTCTTACCCCAACCCTAACCTTAACCCACTGCCAATATCATTTCTGATATAGAACACATTAGCTGGTGGTATGTTGCCACCATCTACTGGCAGCTTTTAGAATTACACATTGCAATTCTAAATAAAGCCTGGCTTCCGGACGATTATTTAGAGATTGGTGCTGGGTAGCTTGCAAAGCCCAGCACCAGTTCCAATTGGCTGGTAACAGGCTGGGGGATCCTTCCATGATATCCATTGATACCTGGGGAGAGTGGTGTGAGCAGGGATTTAACTGTGCTTACACTTTAATAGGAATTTAAAGCCCATTCTAGGTATCGTTCGGACGGAATGACACGTCCTACATCCGTCAAGGAGTTAAATTTGTAGTTTAAAGTTTCTGTGGTTGGTTTAGGATACATACCGCTCCCACCAGCATAGAGGAGAAAATAGACACTGATCTCCCCTCCTACGGTTTAACAAAATAAAGGCTCTAATTTTAATCTCCAGCAAAGAAAAAGAAACTTTAATATTATAAAGCAAAATCAAAGAAATTCAGAGAGTCGGTACACGAGGAGGTGGCGAGACATTAGATAGAAATCTAATATTACCAGCAATCTCATCTAAATATGTTTAATATCATTTCAAGCCTTTGTTTTAGTTTGTGCTATGATCGAATGTTTAAGACCACCACATTACCTGCATCCACAGCTCACCGGGACCAGTGACGGCCGATCGTCCCACCTCAACGAAAAAGAAGTTGTCGGAATGACCACAGCGACGTACATTCATTAGCTGGAGCGTGACGGAAGGCGTCTCCGAGCGCAAGCGAAGCAAGCTCAGGGTACGCTCAGTGAGGCATAGCCGGTACGTCCCAGATAGGTTGCGAGTCTGCCCCAAACCTCGGGGACGCAAGCTGACCTGCCATACCTCTCGAAAGGGTGGACCTGGCCATACAGTACACTCTGAAGAAGACAACGTCAAGGCTCGAGCTAAGAAAGGAGAAAATACAACAAAGTCATTAATAAATTTTATATTACAATACTGCCTCGATTACAAAATAGATTTACTTTTAATCATCTAAAAGCATTAAACAATCATTTTACTCATATACACACGGAAAACACTTCTTTTATCTCGACAGATCTCATGTCTGAGGAGAATGTGGACAAAGGTTTGAAGAATTCAGGAGCCAGGCAGACAAATCAAGGAGCCAACCGGTTTTGTATGATTTAATGTAAAATAAATCCAGTCTCTATCCATATCAGGAGCCCCACACTATCTCTGTAAGGTGTAAAGAAAATGGGGTAAAAACAGAAAAGCAAAGAGTTTGGAAAAAAGTTACCATTATTATTATTATTATTATTATTATTATTATCATCATCATCATCCGTTATTATTCCACTGAGCAGACAATCCCACGATTCTCGCTCAGCCCCCACCATACCTCTATTACGGTCCCTAATCTATCTCGCTATTTGAACTCCGTCTTATACATACAAAAACTCTGCACCTAGCGTGACATTACGAATTTAGGACCAATAATCCTCAGCCCCAGGAGGAACAGAGGGCCAAAAACCCAGATTTGTACTGTCTCTCCCCCCTGTGCATGTATCATTGCACAGTATCTGCTCCTGGCTGAGACCTACTAAAGGGGCCCGGCGCGGACAGGGAGTGGAGGCAGCCTGGCAAGTAAAGATGAGACTGGCACAATAAAATTTAGGGCGGAGGCACGCTGCTCTCCCTACAGAAGACACATGCCAACACATGCCACCCGTCTTCCAACCATCCCCTACAATTAGGAAATCGACCTTCAGAGTACAGGACCATAGGTATATCCTTTTTATAACTTACACGTACGTGTGTGCCTGGAAGAAACAGAGTTTGTAAAGAGCTACTCCAACCATCATCCCCGCAGTAGTGGTTATGGTGTTAGGAGTACCCTGGCGCTGTCTACCTGGTAATGAGATAAGCCATTTTACAACAGTTTTAACTCTTAGGTAGCAGGTGCTGGATCTCCTCTCTAGGCAGGTTTAGGATATACGGAGCTGCAAGGCGTTGTTGATTATGCCATTTATTCACTGGCGGAGAGCATAAGGTGACCGCCAATGACAGTGTCCGCGCATCAAAATTGGCATTAGCCAGCCCAGAACGACAACTTGTTAATGACAACCCAATCATGCTCCCGAAAGCGGGGTTGCACTTCCGCAAAGGGGTTAACTTGCATGGCCACAGAGTGGCTAGCAGGAGAGCTAGACAGCCATATTACGGCATGGTATTAGGGTACCTGGAGGTTTCTCTCCCATACTACTGTAAAAAGATCTGTCGTGTCCATTCTTGGGGTGATAAGTCACCCTCGGTGGACAGGCAGGAGCTAAGCGCCCCCCCCCCCCACAGTCACATTGAGAGAAGCGCAGGGGGTTAATGCATGTCTTTGCCATGTCCAGCAGTGCGAGCCAGACTCCTGATACAAATCTCATCACCCAGAGCCATCCAGGGTTGTAGTTACCTAGTGATGGAGGCAAGGACCCAGAGGCAAGGAGTTAATATAGACCCTCTGCAGAAAAACAAGTCCAGTGACGCCAGTATAGCCATAGCAACACACCTTTTCCGTGAACTAGCTCCGTAACCCTGGCAACCAGGAGTCAGGATTCGGGCCTAGTTAGAGATATTAGGGTGTGGATCATGCAGGAGAGCCACACCTCAAAATTGATGGGGTGTCTATCAACCATTAAATTTATATTACACTAAAAAATACAGCAACACATTCTATATATTTAATCAATATCCCCCCCATGTCCGCTGAACGCAGTCTGTGACGTCCTGTTATATTAAAAGAAGCACGCAGCACATTGCAAACAGATATTTCAGGGAAATCTCCTGGGATCGGCGCACACGGAACATAGAAATAAGACTGAGCGTGTGCACTTTCAACACTTTACATCTCACAGGGGTTAAAGCTCGGTCCTCGGGGTTTGTAAAACAAGTGTTTAACATGTAAATCAGCCAATTAGCAACTGCTCTGAGCAAAATGCTAATCTGATGATCCGAAATTCCCAGCAGAGGCGGATCGGAAGCATTATCAATTTCGAAAGCTGAAACTGGCCTTTCTTAGGAGATTGCAGGGTGTGAGGGGAAGACCTGTAACCCCAGGACATCTCAACACGTTGCTCACAGCAAAGCGTAACAATGCGATCCGAACCCTGAAATGTGTTATATCACACCTGTCCGTGATCCAAACCAGTAAACTTTAACAAACACATCTCTCACACATTACTACACCATGCCATGTATACACAGCACAGGTACAGCACAGACAGCGGCGGTGCCAGCCTCCCCTCACACACTACTACACCATGCCATGTATACACAGCACAGGTACAGCACAGACAGCAACAGTGCCAGCCTCCCCTCACACACACTACTACACCATGCCATGTATACACAGCACAGGTACAGCGCAGACAGCAACAGTGCCAGCCTCCCTTCACACACTACTACACCATGCCATGTATACACAGCACAGGTACAGCACAGACAGCAACAGTGCCAGCCTCCCTTCACACACTACTACACCATGCCATGTATACACAGCACAGACAGTGGCAGTGCCAGCCTCCTCACACACACTAAACCATGCCATGTATACAGCACAGGTACAGCACAGACAGCGGCGGTGCCAGCCTCCCCTCACACACTACTACACCATGCCATGTATACACAGCACAGGTACAGCACAGACAGCAACAGTGCCAGCCTCCCTTCACACACTACTACACCATGCCATGTATACACAGCACAGGTAAAGCACAGACAGTGGCAGTGCCAGCTTCCCCTCACACACTACTAAACCATGCCATGTATACACAGCACAGGTACAGTACAGACAGGGGCAGTGCCAGCCTCCCCTCACACACTACTAAACCATGCCATGTATACACAGCACAGGTACAGCGCAGACAGCGGCAGTGCCAGCCTCCCCTTACACACTACTACACTATGCCATGTATACACAGCACAGGTACAGCGCAGACAGGGGCAGTGCCAACCTCCCCTCACACACTACTACACCATGCCATGTATACACAGCACAGGTACAGCACAGACAGCAACAGTGCCAGCCTCCCTTCACACATTACTACACCATGCCATGTATACACAGTACAGACAGTGGCAGTGCCAGCCTCCCCTCACACATTACTAAACCATGCCATGTATACACAGCACAGGTACAGCGCAGACAGCGGCAGTGCCAGCCTCCCCTTACACACTACTACACTATGCCATGTATACACAGCACAGGTACAGCGCAGACAGGGACAGTGCCAACCTCCCCTCACACACTACTACACCATGTATACACAGCACAGACAGCGGCAGTGCCAGCTCCCCTCACACACTACTACACCATGTATACACAGCACAGACAGTAGCAGTGCCAGCCTCCCCCTCACACACTACTACACCATGCCATGTATACACAGCACAGGTACAGCACAGACAGCAACAGTGCCAGCCTCCCCTCACACACACTGCTACACCATGCCATGTATACACAGCACAGGTACAGCACAGACAGTGGCAGTGCCAGCCTCCCCCTCACACACACTACTACACCATGCCATGTATACACAGCACGGGTACAGCGCAGACAGCGGCAGTGCCAGTCTCCCCTCACACACTACTACACCATGCCATGTATACACAGCACAGACAGCGGCAGTGCCAGCTCCCCTCACACACTACTACACCATGCCATGTATACACAGCACAGGTACAGCACAGACAGCGGCAGTGCCAGCCTCCCTTCACACACTACTACACCATGCCATGTATACACAGCACAGGTACAGCACAGACAGCAACAGTGCCAGCCTCCCTTCACACACTACTACACCATGCCATGTATACACAGCACAGGTACAGCAAAGACAGTGGCAGCCTCCCCACACATTACTACACCATGCCATGTATACACAGCACAGGTACAGTACAGACAGGGGCAGTGCCAGCCTCCCCTCACACATTACTAAACCATGCCATGTATACACAGCACAGGTACAGCGCAGACAGCGGCAGTGCCAGCCTCCCCTTACACACTACTACACTATGCCATGTATACACAGCACAGGTACAGCGCAGACAGGGGCAGTGCCAACCTCCCCTCACACACTACTACACCATGCCATGTATACACAGCACAGGTACAGCGCAGACAGCGGCAGTGCCAGCCTCCCCTCACACACTACTACACTATGCCATGTATACACAGCACAGGTACAGCGCAGACAGCGGCTGTGCCAGCCTCCCCTTACACACTACTACACTATGCCATGTATACACAGCACAGGTACAGCACAGACAGCAACAGTGCCAGCCTACCCTCACACACTACTACACCATGCCATGTATACACAGCACAGACAGCGGCAGTGCCAGCTCCCCTCACACACTACTACACCATGCCATGTATACACAGCACAGGCAGGGCCGTCTTTAACGCGGGGCAAACGGGGCAGCTGCCCCGGGCCCAGTTTCTCTTGGGGGGCCCGAGGCACCTGCCCCGTGGGCCCCGCTGCCCTCATCAATTAATTTTTTTCCCCATCCTCTGAGTCCCACCGGGTGGCCCATGCACTTAGGGCAGTGGCGTACATACCAGGGTCGCGGCTGCGACCCTGGTATGCACCCACAAGGCCAGCGTCTTCCCCTGGGGGGCCCAGGAGGCGGCCACCCCAGGGCCCCCCGAGGCTGGCCCTGCTGACCCCGGCGGGCCGGTGGCCGGTCGGGCAGGAAGGCGGGCGCGCGAGGGAGCACTCAGTGCTTCCTCTTCAGCTCCCTCGCACACCGCACTGATACCGGAGCCGGAAGATGACGTCAGCAGCACCACTGGACCCCAGGGAATCCCACCCAGCACTCCAAAAGGTAAGGAGGCTGGGGAGATTACATTTTTTTTAAAAAAATGTGTGTCTGTGTGTGTTAGTGTCTGTGTGTGTTAGTGTCTGTGTGTGTCAGCGTCTGTGTGTGTCAGCGTCTGTGTGTGTCAGCGTCTGTGTGTGTCAGCGTCTGTGTGTGTGTGTGTGTGTGTAGTGTGTGTGTGTGTGTGTGTGTGTGTGTGTGTGTGTGTTAGTGTGTGTGTGTGTTAGTGTGTGTGTGTTAGTGTGTGTGTGCAGTGTGTGAGCATGTCTGTGTGTGTCAGCATGTCTGTCTGTCTGTGTGTCAGTATATATGTGTGTGTATATCTGTGTATGTGTCAGTATGTCTGTTAGTGCATGTGTATGCATGTGTCAGTATATCTGTCTGTGTGCCAGTATGTCTGTGTGTGTGTGTGTGTGTCAGTATATCAGTTTATGTGCCTGTGTGTGTGTGTCAGTATTTCTGTCAGTGTATGTATGTCAGTATGTTGATCAGTGTATGTGTCTGTGTGTGTGTGTGTCAGTATGTCTGTATATGTGCCTGTGTCAGTATGTCTGTCAGTACGTCTACCAGTGTATGTGTCAATATATGTACCTGTGTCAGTGTGTCTGTCAGTGTATGTGCCTGTTTATCTGTATGTAGTCAGTGTATGTATCTGTGTATCTGCTTGTGCGTCAGAGTGTGTACCTGTGCATCTGAGCCGCAACTTTAAATACAAATACACCCCTCCATTCAAACTTCAACACTACATATAAAACACACTCCTGCATTGAAACGTCAACACTACATACAAGCACACTCCTACATTCAAAAACAAACACTACACATAAATGCACACTTGCATTCAAACTCCAGTACCACATACAAACACATTCACACAAACATACTCCATACAAACACATGCTTACATTCAAACATACTAACATGGCTCAGTGCTAAATACAACCCTGCAAGCATGGGAAATTGGTAGAGTCCCAGCTGTCAAAGCATTGTTGGAGTTGCACGACAGATGGGGTTCTACCTTTAGTCCAACCTTGCAATTGGGGGTCCCAATAAAATTAATTCTACTTTAGTACCGCCACTGCGTTGGGATGGATGCCGTGATTGCATACCAGGGAGTGAGGGGCGAGAGCGGCAGGGCACAGGGGGCCCAAGCAAACACTTGCCCAGGGTCCATTCGTTATTAAAGACGGCCCTGAGCACAGGAACAGTACAGACAGCGGCAGTGCCAGCCTTCCCTCACACACAGCACACCATGCCATGTATACACCACACAGGTACAGTGCAGACAGCAGCAGCGCCAGCCTCCCCTCACACACTACTACACCATGCCATGTATACACAGCACAGACAGTGGCAGTGCCAGCTTCCCCTCACACACTACTAAACCATGCCATGTATACACAGCACAGGTACAGTACAGACAGCGGCAGTGCCAGCCTCCCCTCACACACTACTACACCATGCCATGTATACACAGTACAGACAGTGGCAGTGCCAGCTTCCCCTCACACACTACTAAACTATGCCATGTATACACAGCACAGGTACAGTACAGACAGTGGCAGTGCCAGCCTCCCCTCACACATTACTAAACCACAGCACAGAGTGTGGCAGGGCAAGCCTCCCCTCACACACTACTACACCATTCCATGTATACACAGCACAGAGTGCGGCAGTGCCAGCCTCCCCTCACACACAGCACACCATGCCATGTATACAACACACAGGTACAGTGCAGACAGCGGCAGCGGCAGTGCCAGCCTCCCCTCACACACTACTACACCATGCCATGGCAGTGCCAGGTACAGCGGCAGTCCAGTCCTCACACACTACTACACCATGCCATGTATACACAGCACAGGTACAGCACAGACAGCGGCAGTGTCAGCCTCCCTTCACACACTACTACACCATGCCATGTATACACAGCACAGGTACAGCACAGGTACAGCGGCAGTGCCAGTCTCCCCTCACACACTACTACACCATGCCATGTATACACAGCACAGGTACAGCGGCAGTGCCAGTCTCCCCTCACACACTACTACACCATGCCATGTATACACAGCACAGGTACAGCGCAGACAGCAGCAGTGCCAGCCTCCCTTCACACACTACTACGCCATGCATACACAGCATAGGTACAGCGCAGACAGCGGCAGTGCCAGCCTCCCTTCACACACTACTACACCATGCCATGTATACACAGCACAGGTACAGCACAGACAGCGGCAGTGCCAGCCTCCCCCTCACACACTACTACACCATGCCATGTATACACAGCACAGGTACAGCGCAGACAGCGGCAGTGCCAGCCTCCCCTCACACACTACTACACCATGCCATGTATACACAGCACAGGTACAGCGCAGACAGCGACAGTGCCAGCCTGCCCTCACACATTACTACACCATACCATGTATACACAGCACAGGTACAGCGCAGACAGCGGCAGTGCCAGCCTCCCCCTCACACACTACTACACCATGCCATGTATACACAGCACAGGTACAGTACAGACAGTGACAGTGCCAGCCTGCCCTCACACACTACTACACCATGCCATGTGTACACAGCACAGGTACAGCACAGACAGCTGCAGTGCCAGCCTCCCCTCACACACTACTACACCATGCCATGTATACACAGCGACAGTGCCAGTCTCCCCTCACACTACTACACCATGCCATGTATACACAGCACAGGTACAGCGAAGACAGCGGCAGTGCCAGCCTCCCCTCACACACTACTACACCATGCCATGTATACACAGCACAGGTACAGCGCAGACAGCGGCTGTGCCAGCCTCCCCTCACACACTACTACACCATGCCATGTATACACAGCACAGGTACAGCACAGACAGCGGCAGTGCCAGCCTCCCCTCACACACTACTACACCATGACATGTATACACAGCACAGGTACAGCACAGACAGCGGCAGTGCCAGCCTCCCCTCACACACTACTACACCATGACATGTATACACAGCACGGGTACAGCGCAGACAGCGGCAGTGCCAGTCTCCTCTCACACACTACTATACCATGCTATGTATACACAGCACAGGTACAGCACAGACAGCGACAGTGCCAGCCTCCCCTCACACACTACTACACCATACCATGTATACACAGCACAGGTACAGTACAGACAGCGGCAGTGCCAGTCTCCTCTCACACACTACTATACCATGCCATGTATACACAGCACAGGTACAGCACAGACAGCGACAGTGCCAGCCTCCCCTCACACACTACTACACGATGCCATGTATACACAGCACAGGTACAGCACAGACACACTCAGTGATGAATGGGGAGAAAAGGAAAGCTGTGCCATTAAGCATATTTTCTCAGAATCACACAAAGCAGCCAATGTCATTCACACTATTGTTAATAAGCATTCAGTAGTCATGCTTTCTAGCCTGCAGCCCAGACACTCAGTGTGCGCTGAGCGCCGGGGAGCCCGTCCAAGTCAATCTTGGCCCGTGCCGCAGCTGTCTACGCAGCCCAAACACTAAGCGAACATGGTGTTTGTTCCCATGACTCCTTACAGGCTTTGTTATTGTGACATTAATTGGCACAACGTGGGGATGGCTGTGTTCCTCCGAGCAGGCCTTAACAAATCTTTAAAATGGAGTTAAAAATCCCTGCATGCGCTGGGTTAATACTTTAATCAGATCAGATATTATACACATTACACACGGCCCCATTATACAGGGCTCTCACATTACCAGTTATCATTCTTATCTACTGTGGCCTGATCTGACAGATTATCCACCACAACCAGCACTTCTGCATATTAATGGACAGCCGGTCAACAATTCTGCCTTGCAGTAATAAGTATTCAAATGCAAGAGGAGAGAAATTAAAGTATTATCAGGAATTCTAGAATGGCACATGAATGCTGCATACTACAGGGCAGGCATCCCGGGATGGCACGTGAATGGCACCATCTGCAGGGCAGCACTTTCCCCCTGTTGCACACACCTGCAATAAGGCTACCACATCATCCTTTGACACAGCTGAAGCCATTCTCCCGATGCCAGATGAGGGAAAGGTAGGTAATTAGAAAATGCAAGCAAAGTGAATGAAATTAATAATTTAAAATTTTTCTACACCTCTGCCCAGGAACTGGTGAGTACCCTCCCCTTTTCCCCCATCTTAATGTCCCTCATGTGTCACAATGTATCCCCTTATGACCCAACCCCTTATCCCTGCCAGCAGTCATGTCCTCCCTTCCTTAAGATTTCCAGGGAGGTACTTTCCCCCTGTTGCACATCAACAGAAAAACACTGGAATGTAGAGATTTGAAATTCAAATGGCACAATGTCACTGATTTTTTTTTATTTAACTCATTGCAGTTTGGGGTTCAGTGTATTAAAAACGATGATGGTATTTACTATAGTGAGACTTCAAAGTGAATTTCTAATCTATGGCTAATGCGGCTGGACTGAAGGTATAAGGGACAGAACATTTTCAGTGAAGCTATGATGACCGTAAATCTGAAATTTCCTTTATTAACTAACCCTGTTTTTTAGAAAACCATAGTAGATTTAGCATCCCTATTCCCGTCACGCCCCTGACCGCTCTTCTCAGATTGCTGCAATCTTCAGAGGAACCATCAAGTTTGAGGTGGTGACAGTGCTACTGGGGCGAGCAGTGCTATGGTGGCAAGTATGGGCTATAGAAGAATGGAGGAAAGTATACGACACTAGTATATGCATCAAGTCTGGGTGCAGATTCCACTATCTCCCCACTAAATACCCAGCACAGAAATGTGGTATGTGGCTTATCTCGTTACACCGAACGAGCGCGAGTAAACACTCAGACATTCGTTCTAGGATGCCATGCATGTGGGCATCGGGAATAAACTGGTTTCAGATCATATTCCAAGCTCAGCCTTGACAGGTTCACATGGGATATAAACTAAAAACACTTATTTTAATAATAAAGAAAATATAGCAGTTTAATTGTGAAAGGCAAGGTGAGACCTTTCGTGCAAAACCAAAGGTCCGAAAAAAGCCTGTTCTTGATATTGTTCTGTAGGCCTCAAACATTAAGACAAAGACAATCATTTTTCACAGCGTAACTAATCGGGAGTTCAGTTTTATTTTACCGACAAACCATTCGTATTTCACTTTGTCCATCAAAGTGATCACAAGGAGATAAATGACTTTCATACAGAGAATGTTATTAGCGGGATTAACTAAACCCCAATAATACTGGCTTCAAAGAAAGAAACCTCACCACTGGCGTCTAAAGAAAGAGTATTATACACAACGCCAAGAATGGCATCTCCGTCGGACAGGGCTTGGAAAAATTACAGGGTCGGCTCCGACATTTCTTTGGCTCCTAAACTCCACAAACGTTTAACTCCTTCACAATCATATTCAGAGCTCCTTAGACGTTGCACATTACTGCGCCCTGAGTAGGGTAAACCGATTGTATGTGCGGCTGTCTCACTACCACACTACAAGTTGTGGGGTGCGAGACTGCTCATTTAATAAAGCAAAAATTCAAGGTGAATGTAAAGAGAATCCAACATTTAAGGTCAAACTAGCGAAAATTTACAAATGATCTGCTTTCATTTAATTTATATTGACCTTAAATTTTAAATAATAAATGTTGAATTCTCACTTATTAAAGTAAAGAACGTTAGTCTTTACTGGCGTACATATAGTAATGCAGTAAAACCCAGGAAGGCCGAAATACAGAATATCAAGGTTATTTACAAGAAGTGAGCATTCAACGTGAATTTAAGGACAAAGTAGCCAAACTGAGACCATAACGCACTTCAGAGAATGTTTCCAGTTGGGCTATTTTGACGTAAAATTTGAAATTAACTTTGAATTCTCACATTCGTGAATATCCCTGTTAGTCTTGATATAGCCATTTGCTGGCACAATGCATACATGAAATGTTACACTCTTTAAAGTGATTTAAGTTATGTTCGGCATGACAGGTGCAGTTTATTACTGCGTTTATTGGTTCTCTGCCTTTTTAACACGTTACACAAAGTTCACATGTACATTAGAAGCGCTTATTACACCAACCAACTTTTGGCCAAAAAATAGCAAAATAAGAAAAATGCCAACTCGGCAGTCAGATTGAGATTATTCTAACTCAGCTATTTTGGCCTTTGCTTTCCATGTGGGTGGACAAATCAGCACAAATGGCAGTACAGTCTAGAACGTCTTACATGATAATATGCACATTTTATGACACTTCGTTTTACCCTGTTCTTGCAGCTCCATGATGGCACGGTACCATTCCTCCTGCTCCTCTTCTCCCTCTGCAGAAACAGTGAGGCCACCATCGCGAGTGTAGAGAACCAGCAGATGCTTCCTTTTTGCGTCAGCCCGTTTGTTCACCCCAAATGCTTCTTCCAAGATTAACGTACCTCGCGGAACCCCAGACCCTTCAGCCAATCGGAACTTCTTCTCGTTCTCGTAGTACTCTAGACGTGCGGGCCCTCTGGAACCAGCAGTGCGGAGGACAAAGTACCTTCTGCGCATAGATTTCTGCTTTCGCAGATACCCAGATTTCTTCACTTCATCCATTCCCTAAATATTCTGTATTGTCTATGGCTAATTGGGTTGTATTCAGATCTCTGGGCAGCAGACCAAAAAATCGTTACCTAAAAACTCCCCCCATAAAATTCTAAATAATACAAAAGTCCAAAAAACTGCATGCATGGCAGTCTAAAAGGGGGGCAGCAAATGTTCTCTTAGTGTAGAAAATGTCTTTATTTCGTACAAAATAAATGTATATAATTTGAAACGGAACCAAAAAGTTTTTTTTGAATTGCAGTTTACAGAAAAAAAGGCAGGAATATCACTGAAATTAAAAATACATTCTCCAAAGAAGAGGTTCAGTCCTGAATCAATGCACCATCATTTGAGAAAGAAGAGTCCATATTGTGTGAGGTCTTGGGTTCCAAAGGAAAAAAAAACAAACAAAAAAAAACCTTTATGTTGTACAAATCATTTTTTCCCTTTTTGATGAGACTAAAATCTTCATGCTCAGAGCAGAGAGCGGAAATTATTTAGTCCCATTTTTTTTAATTTTATGTTAGTGCTGTAGGTCCACTAGAGGCCACAATATGCACTTTGTTTCAAAGATTATAAAAATAATAATAAAAATATCCAGGCGTCCGTCTAAGACTGCAGGGAAAGCAGATTTATGCATGCAGAAATAATAATAAAAAAATTAAAATTAAAAAAAAAATTAAAGAAAAAAAAAAAAATTCTAAAAAATTGGATATAGGGAACTGAAGTTTAGTATTGTCCGGGATTTAAAAATCGGACAGAAAATGCCTGGCAGCTTGATTTGTTAAGTTTGACAGATTGGTCATTCAACACATTTGCCTATTTGCAAAATATAGAATTCTGATCGACCAAATATCTGTGTCCCCCCCCCCCACAAAAAAAAGATTTACTAAAAGTAAAAGGCACGATTTCAAGGCAGAATTCCGTTTACAGCTCTGGGCCATTCACCTTTTTGGATACTAAACAGAAGTAAGAAAAATAAATCGATAATTTTAAACAGGCTCTAAGGTGATTCTAGTCTTTGGAAAAGGTGTAAGAAAATACTCCGAAAGTAACTGCACTTTCTCTATTCAAACGAAATAACTCGACTCCCTTTCAAAAATAGCTAATACTTTTAATTTTGAATAATTAAACCAGCAGTATTTTTGAAAAGATTAACAAATAAACCCACAGAAAATAAGACTCTGCAATAAGGCAATATTTGAATTTTACTGCAACAAAACCGTATTGTGTAATACCTAGTCTGTTTTATAAAATTCTATGTATTAATATAATCTTCCAGTTACTGAATACACTTACACATATCTGTAAGGCTTATGTGTTGGGTTATTTTGGCTACAAATCAAACCTCGATCTCCCCCCCCAAAAATAGTTAAAAATATCAGATCATGCTTAACCTGAGAGTATGCGATATACATTAACTTTCCTTGCTAGTTCACAGTGGCACGTCAAGTAGAAGTGAAGCGAACTTTTGATTTTTTTTTTTTAATAGTTTGCGAATGCTGCAGTTTGCATGGAGAAGCAGTCTGACGGACTACTTGCAGGAGAATAAAAAAAGTTTACGATATTGGGAGTTTTGCTAATTCTGCAAATTCTAGATAGCATGCAATGCCTGCAGACCCAGAGTAGCCAGGCAGATCATTCTGCAGACAGTACAGAGGTGGCAATGTAGTAAATCGGTTCCATTTAGCAGCTAATTAAAGATTTATGCAAATTGCAGTAAAAATGAATTGACAGGCAGGCAGGCCTCTCCTTGGGGTGTAAGCTTGCATTCAATTCCTATACATTCAAAGCTGGGGACATTGGGCAATGTCCAAACCCCCCCCCCCCCCAGCTCCCACTGCTGCCAGCAGACACAATGTATCCTGAAGTTGGCAATAATGTCTTACCCCAGAGCCCAGAGAGGAACTATGTGCACTGGGAGCTGTTGCAATAGCCCTGTCCTTTGCCCTTAATAGCCAGTGGGAGCTGTGCATGCAGGGGCCAGCCAGCCATTAGCAGCCCATGTGCTTTCCCTGGCCACATCCACAATCCTATACATAGGGCTGGCAGGCTCACTGCTGGCTGGGGGGAGCAAATACCTGCTTAACAATGCATTCTGTCTCTTCCATGCAGAGGCTGGCTCTGGGGAGCACTCCCAATCCTCCTGCAGGGTGCAGGCTGTGCATGCAGCTCTAGTTTGGGGGAGGGCTACCCTGCTGGGGAGATTGCATGGGACAAGCCCAGGCTGTGTGCATGTTTGCAGAGGGAGAGAGGGGGCAGATAGAGGGGACACAGCCAGCTAACTAAACTTGTTTTCTCCAATCTCCTCCCATGGTCAGACAGCTGGGAGAGCAGCCACATCACTGGGTCCTAGAGCCCACTGCCTGCTCCTAGCGGCCACAGGGGGAACTGCAGGCTCTACACCAAGCACACATTGCTAGAATTATGTTATATGATATTTATTTCTTTATTTATAAAATATTTTCCCAGGATGGATACATTGAGATTTCTCTCATTTTCAAGTATGTCCTGGGTGCACAAATCATTGCTTCGATACAATATGGTACAATATTACAAAATACAATATACAAACTATATATATATACACACATACACATACATGTATAAATTTAACACATAACAGGTGATAAATATATTCAGCCATGACAGGTGCATTCTGTGCTGAGGTATATTGCCATAGATCTCTTAAAAGATTTTAGATTGAATGAAGATTTGACTGTGTCCCTGAGGTTATTCCATAATTGCGGTCTCTGTAGGAAAAGGAGGATCGTGAAGGAATACCCAATCACTTGGTTTGGTAACATTTGTTTCTTTTATGTTTGTTTGCTTGTTCGCACCCACATAGCTCGGTTCCCGAAGGACCACCCCAACACCTCATTAGAACATGGAACACTAAGTATCCAGTACGAAACCACAACAGAAACTATTACTAAAAGGCCCCCCTGGGTGGCCGCCATCTTGTCTCCCGAACGCAGGTAGCGGTACCAGGTCGCCTGGAACTTTTTCGACTAGCCACTCTCGCAAACACCAGTGAAGATGGAACTGCTGCCCATTCAAGTTCCCGACCACCTATACGAACGGCGTTCGGGAGATATAAACTACCGAATGGGGGGAGCATTCACCCAGGGATGTATTTAGCCCAAGGAAAACTAGGCATTTGCCATGGGCGGCACTAATTAGGGGGCGGCAAAATATGCCACCTCCAAACGCCCACTGTGCCGTCCCCTGTCATTCCCCTGTCATGGGGGGGCAAGAGCTGACTTGCTGGCCAACTAATAGAGACCCGCCCCCCTCCCTTCCTCCCTCCAGCGGGCGGCTTACCATCCGAGACAGCGAGGGAGCTGTGATCCCTCACGCGCCTTTTACTGATGCCGTGGGAGCCGGAATATAACGTAATTCCGGCTCCCGGCATCAGTAGACAGCCCGTGCGGCGCAATGGACCAGAGCAAGGAGATCACAGCTCCCTCGCCGCCTCAGATGGTAAGCCGCCCACCACACTGGACCCCAGGGATGAATCCACACCAGCTCTCCAGGTGGGGAGGCTGGGTCGAAAACTTTTAATTACATTGATAAGTTGTGAGTGTATGTGTGTGTCTGTGAGTGTATGCCTGTATGTGTGTGTGTATCTCTGTGAGTATATGTGTGTGTCTGTGAGTGTCTGTTAATGCATGCGTGTGTCTATCAATGCGTGTGTGTGTGTGTGTGTGTGTCAAATCAGTGAGAGTCTCTGATTGTGTGACTATCCGTGTGTCTGACAATGAGAGTCAATGTGTGTCAGTGAATGTATGTGTGTCAAATTAGTGAGTCTGTGTTTGTCATTGAATATATGTGTGTGACTGTAAGTGTGTATCTGCCAATGTGTGTCTGAAATAAATGTGTGTCAAATCAGTGTGTCTGACTGTCAGTGACGTCTGTGTGTCTGTCATTGTATGTATGACTGTCAGTTTGTATCTGCCAGTGTGTGTCTCTCAGTGAATGTATGTGTCAGAGTGTGTGCTTAAAGGGACACTATACTAGCCCAGACCACTTCAGCTCATTGAAGTGGTCTGGGTGCAGTGTCCCAATCTCTTTAACCCTGCATGTGTAATAATTGCAGTTTCTCAGAAGGACGCCTTTATTTTTTGCGAGGTATCATACCAGTGGGTGAGGATTTTATAGTTGGTTTCTCTGTAGTTCTCACAAATCGAACTAAGCCAAGTGTAGTGAGCAATTTTGTCTAATTCCTGGGTCGTCAGTGTCATTTGGAGTGCTTCCTCCCATTAGGATTGGAACCTGAGAGGGGGATGTATCTCCGCACCCATTAGTAGTTGATAAAGTGTGGTGGGAGGAGCAATGACATAGCACGCTCACTACGCTCGTGGGTTTAGGAGCCGGGTGAAGGACAATGGAGGGAGAACACCCCAGTTTTGAAATAATGTGCTGACGGAGGATTGATGATACAGGGCATCGATCTAAAGAAATCTTTAGCAAGAACCCAGCATTTCAACAACGGAGGTGTTGTCTAGACAAGCTGTGAGACCTGGGCGTCTCGAGTGGGGTAACGCGCGATTTGCAGTTGCCGACAGGCTACTATGGAGGTCTGCCTGGTTGCAGCAGCATAAGAATGCAGAACTGTGGAGGACGCTGGACCTTGCGAGGAGGCAGGGAAATACCTGCGCAGCCTGCAGACCTGATCCTGAGAAGGGGGATCCCTTGCCCTATTGCTACAAAATCGCTACAAGGACACGTGAGTGAGCTAAAAGATCCCCAATTATACATATATAATCTGGCTTTGAAATAATCTGTATATGGATGGGAAAATAGTTGATAAAGTGTGGCTATACCATGGTACAAAGGTTACGTCCTTCTGCAGAGATCTTCCATAGCCATCAGAGATCTGTGCAGTTTAATCGTGTGAGACATCAGTGAAACAAAGTGGCGGAGTTGATGGTATCGAAGTGATTCCATAGCTGTGGGTGTTCTATCCGGTAGCAGATCAGCAAGGGGAATCAGCGCCGACTTGCGACACACATCTGGAAGGCGAACGTAGGGGCTCTTCCCCAAGAAGTCCAGTACGTCCCTCTCCAGTCCAGGGGATTATGCCGGATTTCCCGTCACCGGGTACATCAGCCAATCTGGAGTCGCATGTGAAAATTTTAATCTGATCTATTGCCAAATCTTCAGTGTAGCACCAATAAACAGTTGATCTTGAACCAGTGTTCCAGCCTCTGAATCCGTACGGCTGCTGGGATCAGACCTCTTGACATTCCCCTTTCAAGCAGACACCAAGATTTACAGGTGTGGGTGGCATGCACGATAGTATCCCTGAAAAGAGTGCAGCCCTTGGTCACCCTCATGCTTGGATCTCATTAGTTGTGTCCATATATAGGTCACCATAGTGGAATTCAGAGATATGAAAAATGTAGGCAAGGTCACTAAATATATATGGGATGGTGCAGAAATAGCCAGGTCATCTGAGTCTACAGAGAATGATAGTCAAGTACACTGAATCTACAGAAAATGATGTCTAAGGCCACTAAGTCTACAGGGAATGATAGCCAAGACCACAGAATCTATAGAGAATGATAGCCAAGACCACAGAATTTACAGGGAATGATAGCCAAGACCACATACTCTACAGGAAATGATAGCCAAGACCACAGAATCTACAGGGAATGATAGCCAAGACCACAGAATCTACAGGGAATGATAGCCAAGACCACATAATCCATAGGGAATGATAGCCAAGACCACAAAATCTATAGGGAATGATAGCCAAGACCACAGAATCCATAGGGAATGATAGCCAAGACCACAGAATCTACAGGGAATGATAGCCAAGACCATATAATCTACAGGGAATGATAGCCAAGACCACAGAATCTATAGAGAATGAAAGCCAAGACCACAGAATCTACAGGGAATGATAGCCAAGACCACAAAATCTATAGGGAATGATAGCCAAGACCACAAAATCTATAGGGAATGATAGCCAAGACCACAGAATCTATAGAGAATGATAGCCAAGACCACAGAATCTATAGGGAATGATAGCCAAGACCACAGAATCTACAGGAAATGATAGCCAAGACCACAAAATCTATAGGGAATGATAGCCAAGACCATAGAATCTATAGGGAATGATAGCCAAGACCACAGAATCTACAGGGAATGATAGCCAAGACCACAGAATCTCCAGGAAATGATAGCCAAGACCACAGAATCTACAGGGAATGATAGCCAAGACCATATAATCTACAGGGAATGATAGCCAAGACCACAGAATCCATAGAGAATGATAGCCAAGACCACAAAATCTATAGAGAATGATAGCCAAGACCACAAAATCTATAGGGAATGATAGCCAAGACCACAGAATCTACAGGGAATGATAGCCAAGACCACAGAATCTACAGGGAATGATAGCCAAGACCACAGAATCTGCAGGGAATGATAGCCGAGACCATATAATCTACAGGGAATGATAGCCAAGACCATATAATCTACAGGGAATGATAGCCAAGACCACAGAATCTATAGGGAATGATAGCCAAGACCACCAAATATATAGGGAATGATAGCCAAGACCACATAATCTATAGGAAATGATAGCCAAGACTACAGAATCTATAGGGAATGATAGCCAAGACCACAGAATCTACAGGGAATGATAGCCAAGACCATAGAATCTATAGGGAATGAAAGCCGAGACCACAGAATCTATAGGGAATGATAGCCAAGACCACAGAATCTACAGGAAATGATAGCCAAGACCACAGAATCTATAGGGAATGATAGCAAAGACCACAGAATCTACAGGAAATGATAGCCAAGACCACAGAATCTACAGGGAATGATAGCCAAGACCACAGAATCTATAGGGAATGATAGCCAAGACCACAGAATCTGCAGGGAATGATAGCCAAGACCACAGAATCTGTAGGGAATGATAGCCAGGAGATAAGTGATATCTAGAATTGCTGAATCTATAGGGGGCAATGCAGGGGATATAGGCAGCATTACACTCTCTAAAGGGAACGATGCAGGGATAGACATTGTAACTGGACCTATGGAAGACGTAGCCGTGGAAACAGAATCTTTATAGGATGGTAGACTTGTGCAAATGGACTTGTGTGAATACTTTGTTTCGGTTTGGAGCCACAACTATCACACTTGAGCTGTATTACTTGAGTCAGTTATCCTTAAACTGTAGGCACCCATACCACTTCAGCGCTTGGAGGTGGTCTGGGTGCATATTCCCTTCACCCTTAATCCTGTGCATAAAACTGCACTAATAACCTGCTAGGGTTAACTGCTCCTCTGGTGGCTGTCTACCAGGAACTTCCTGGTTTGAAACAGACCTTTGGTCCAGTATCTGATGCTGGACGTCCTCACGCTCTGCATGAGGACCTTCAGCGTCAGATTTTTACCCATAAGAAAGCATTAATAAATGTGCATTAGGTCACCCTCACCGCCGGCTGACTTCGGCAGAATGGAGCGTTGTCAGATCCTAACCCAGCGCCGAGGGACAGGTCCCAACTGTGGGATTCTATAGTGCCAGGAAAATGGGTTTGTTTTCCTAGCAGTATTGAAACCCTTTAAGGCCCATATAAATGTGATTGTGATACCTTAAGGGGATATTACCTGTGATTGCTATACTAGCCTAGGAGAGTGTATTGCTTTCTAACTTCTGCAGTGATTTGGGTAAATGTGTGTAAGGGTGTGCGAGCTGTGCGGCCGCACAGGGCACCATGGCGCAGGGGACACTCTGCGGCCGACACAGCTCACACACGGCCGACCGGAATAAAAAAAAAAAAAGAGCTTACCGTGCGACGTGGCGGGGCTTCCCGTGCAACGGGGCAGAGCTAAAAGCGCCGGATAACTGCTGCCCCACCAAACAGTCTCCAGGAGCTGCACTGCGTCCACAATTAACTCCACAGGTAACTGTGTGATTGTCAGTGTGAGTGTGACTGTCTGCCTGTGTGTGTGTGTATGACTGTCTGCGTGTGTGTCTGTGTGTGTGCATGACTGCCTGTGTGTGTGTGTGTGTGTGTGACTGTCTGCCTGTGTGTGTGTGTGTGTGTGTGTGTATGACTGTCTGCCTGTGTATGTGTGTGTCTGTGTGTGTGACTGTCTGCCTGTGTGTCTGTGTGTGTATGTATAATTGTGTGTGAGTGTGTTTATCTGCCTGTAACTGTGTATGTGTGTTACTGCCTGTACCTATGTGTTTCTACCTGATCCTGTGTATGTGACTATCTGCCTGCGACTGTGTGCATGTGGTGGATTTGACAGTGTATATGTATAACTGTGTGCATCTGACTGTGTGCACATAACTCTGCCAAAATATACACCTGCATTCACACACAGGCTTAAATGCATGTTTTTATCTGAATTAAATAACCATCACACACAGCCAATAAACCCAGCACAAATATCACATACAACCAATACACGCATATCACACGCTGTTAATACACCCATTACAAATATCACACATAGCCAACACATACATATCACGCACAGTCATCACACCTATCACATACACAGACAACACAAACATTACATCATACATGGATGTTGGGGGGGGGGAGGGGCACAGTGAAGATTTTTCGCACAGGGCGCCAAAAGGCCTAAGGCCGGCCCTGTGTGTTTCTATAAGTTTTATGTCACATTTGAAAGGTGTTATTACACGTATAGATTAATTAAGATATAATCCATATTTATTTATCTATTTTGTGCGCTGTTTACTTAGTTTGCTGTGTTTTTAATGGTGGAATTATCGTAATTGGTTCCACAGTGATAACTAGCTGCACTTTTTAAGCGCCACTTGAGCTTTTTATATGCATTGCTGTACGTGTCTCCTGCTGCATTGCTGTACATCTCCTGCTGCATTGCTGCACGTGTCTCCTGCTGCATTGCTGTACAGCTACTGCTGCATTGCTGCACGTGTCTCCTGCTGCATTGCTGCACGTGTCTCCTGCTGCATTGCTGCACGTGTCTCCTGCTGCATTGCTGCACGTCTCCTGCTGCATTGCTGCACGTGTCTCCTGCTGCATTGCTGTACGTGTCTCCTGCTGCATTGCTGCACGTGTCTCCTGCTGCATTGCTGTACGTGTCTCCTGCTGCATTGCTGTATGTGTCTCTCGCTGCATTGCTGTACATCTCCCGCTGCATTGCTGTAGGTCTCTCGCTGCATTGCTGTACATCTCCCGCTGCATTGCGGTACTTCTCCTGCTGCATTGCTGTACGTCTCTCGCTGCATTGCAGTACTTCTCCTGCTGCATTGCTGCACGTGTCTCCTGCTGCATTGCTGCGCGTGTCTCCCGCTGCATTGCTGTACGTGTCTCCCGCTGCATTGCTGTACGTGTCTCCTGCTGCATTGCTGTATGTGTCTCTCGCTGCATTGCTGTACGTCTCCTGCTGCATTGCTGTATGTCTCTCGCTGCATTGCGGTACTTCTCCTGCTGCATTGCTGTACGTCTCTCGCTGCATTGCAGTACTTCTCCTGCTGCATTGCTGTATGTCTCCCACTGCATTGCTGTACGTCTCTCGCTGCATTGCTGTACGTCTCTCGCTGCATTGCGGTACTTCTCCTGCTGCATTGCTGTACGTCTACCGCTGCATTGCTGTACGTCTCCCGCTGCATTGCTGTACGTCTCCTGCTGCATTGCCAATTTATTCCCACATTGTGATTGTTGACTGAGTGTTTAACCTTGTCCTTCTTGGTTCCTGTTGCCCCAGAGCAATCTATGTTTTCGTGTTTCTTGTTTCTGGTATTTATGGGGTATTTACATAACACGTAGATAGTCACTTGGAGGGCAGGTACAGCGGAATCCATGATAATGCTGTAAAGTCACCCAGACTACGTCATCTCAATGCAGTGTCAAACATTGTTATTTTGTAGAACCTGGAACTTTTACATTCCAGGGTTAAATCCAGCTCTAGTTGCTGTCTTCCTAACTCACTCCTGGAATGAAATGCTGCTGAAATTGAAGGAGCTCGGCCTATGGCCACATGTCTAGTTCCAATAGAAAAGGAATGGGTTGATAGACAAAGCTGGAGGCTGCAGTAGGGGACTCCGGGTGCTGGAAACCAGGTGAATAATTATTAACTTTCATTTTTTAAATCCAAAGGATGGTGGAAAGAAAGGTAGCTATAGCCCTTAACGATTGTTATTTTTTTTGGAACTATAGGTGTCCGTTAATGGAGAATGGCCAGTCAATTCTAACAGAGCTACAGAGACACGTGATCTGCTGCAGACAGATCTTCTACTACCATTACCGGTATGTTGGGGCTAAGAACTTGTACTTGTCCGACAGGTAAGGCAGCCCGGGATAGAAAACGGATCCTCACGGCAACTCAAAGATGAGAGGCATTATAGAGTCGTGAGTCCAGGAATTAATGGTGCATTACTACGAAATCTCCCACAATGTTTGATCATGTAGTGAGGTAGAAATGAACTGTGTGTCTCACAATGGACCCTAACTTACATCAGTCGGCCATTAGTCAGAAACGGAAAACTCCAACATGTATCCTTCCAATTAAAATACATAAAGGATCTGGATTCCAATAACGTCACAAAGCCAAAATATTACCCGTGGCGAAAGGCATCAGCCTAATGAGTTTGATGAATCTTTCTATATAAACTACTACGTAGCTAATATTCTTAATATTATTACCTTTTATACTCCTGCCTCTATAAGGGATAGTTTAATACAGTTGGGAGACCCAGTTTAGTTCCTTCCTCTAAAGATGCAATGATAGTTTTATAAGAGGCGTAGGGCCACGTTAACATTCCTATGGGAAGGATATAGTTAGAGGCCGTAATATGAATATCAAAGTAGCCAACCTGTGAAGGCAAACATTAGAAAACAACAAACAAGACGAGAGCTCAGAACAACACATTACTCTCAAACAGAACTGGAAACATTACACGGAGGTTGTCTGGATATAAACCTGGCGTTCTCCGAGCCAAGCACTGTCTATAACAATATGTAACAGAGTGTAAACACATTCTGCCTGCTTTGGGAAAAAAACAATTAATACAGACCAGAAATGTCACAATGTTGTTAGAATAAACACGGCAGTTTGTTATCAACACAAAGAGTGATAAGAGATGGTTTTCCTCCAATTTCAAAGAGTGACCCTGAAACTAAACCATACAGTAAATAATGTGCAGTCTGAGCTTAAATTGGGAGAATTTATACTATAGGGGGAAAATGAGAGCGTCCAGAGTACACGGAGTGTACACATATTATTGGGGTATAATGAGACGGTCTCTGTGAATAGAGAGTGTACACACATTATTGAGGTGTAATAAGACAGTCTCTGTGAATACAGAGTGTACACACAATATTGGGGTATATTGAGACAGTCTCTGTGAATAGAGAGTGTACACACGTTATTGGGGTGTAATGAGACAGTCTCTGTGAATACAGAGTGTACACACAATATTGGGGTATATTGAGACAGTCTCTGTGAATAGAGAGTGTACACACATTATTGGGGTATAATGAGACAGTCTAGGAGTACACAGAGTATACACACATTATTGGAGTATAATGAGACAGTCTATGTAAATAGAGAGTCTACAAACATTATTGGGATAAAATGATACAGTCTCTGAATAGGGAGTGTACACACATTTTTTGGGTATAATGAGACAGTCTCAGGGAATACAGAGCGTACACACATTGTTGGGGTATAAAGAGACAGTCTATGTAAATAGAGAGTGTACACACATTATTGGTCTATAATGAGACAGTCTATGTAAATACAGAGTGTACACACATTTTTGGGGTATAATGAGACAGTCTAGGAGTACACAGAGTGTACACACATTATTGGGGTATAATGAGACAGTCTCAGGGAATACAGAGTGTACACACATTTTGGGGGTATAATGAGACAGTCTCAGGGAATACAGAATATACACAGTATATAACAGGAGTCTGAGCAATAACCAAAAATGGCCAGCAGTCCCAGCTGGGGCACCCTTGGCACAGCAACCCAAGAATTTCCATTTTAAAGCCTTTTATTTGCCACAGGTAGCCAAAGAGAAGTTATTCTACCTTTAACCCCTTAAGGACGGAGCCAAATGTACATGTTGTGATCAAAACAAAATGTAAACAAAACCTGGCATTTGCGCTACATGTCTGTCCAACCGTAATTCACCTCTTTCATATTAAGTGCACCCACACTTATATAATTTTGTTCAGGAGAAACAGGGCTTTCATAGCATATCAAATATTTATAGCTGAAACATAATTTAATATTAATAAAATGTAAAAAAGTATGAGAAATTAAGAAATGTTCTGCATGGCATTTTAACTGTGAATGTCATAATACTGTTAGCTGTTACTGCAATAAAATACACATATTTGTATTCAGAAATGTCTCCCGAGTACAGCAGTGCCCCCAATGTACAGGTTTTATGGGGTGTTGCAAACTTACAGGGGTCAGTGTAGGGCTTTCCCCTTTTCCATGTTTGCACATTGAAGCTTGCCAGATTGGTTTGCTGGGCCTATGTTGCCTTTCAGACCGTATGGCAGCCTAGGAATTTAAATGAACCCCATCATGGCATACCATTGGTAAAAGTAGACAACCCACGTTAGGGGCTTTATGCAAGTTTTATATAACTGACTCTATCTATATGTTTATCTCGCCCTCCCTATTCACCATACCTTTTGTTCCATATCATCTTAGGAGAAGCTTTACGTAGGGATATACTGTCGAACTAAGATAGTGTTTGCGAGCTGTTACACAATAGAAATATTGGGAGCTAGAGATGTCGCGAACCGTCCGCGAACTTCTCGCGAACGGTTCACCACGGTCGCCACGAACCGTTCGTGGCGAACTCTGGTCAGCTGACACATCCCGGCCAATCTCCGGCAGACCCTCCCTCCCAGACCCTCCCACCTCCTGGACACCTGGCTGGTACGACTTGCTTCTGTATAGATTACCGGAAACTAAATGACTGGACCATTACCGATGTCTACCCCATACCCCGGGTAGATGAGTTGCAGGATTGCATGGCTGGGAGGAATTACCTAACTACCATAGATTTGTGAAAAGGTTATTGTCAAATCCCCCTGAAGCCGGCCGCCATTCCTAAGTCGGCCTATACCAGTTTAAACCCTTCCCGACCATGGACGTATCAGGTACTGTAACGGCTACCCAGGTTGTAAGGGGGTATCAGCAGTTGGAGACGTCCTTTTCCTGCAAGCTGCTGTGTAGTAATCGAGTTTCTTATTCCCATCCACGAGATCCAAGAGTAGAGTCAGGCATAGCTGTAAAATGGAGCAAGGTAATTGTGCAGTAAATCCCCTTCCAAGAACGAGACGAGGCTACGTTTTGAAGGGTCAAGCAGAACTGGCTTTTATTAACAGGGATTCTCCTTTTATGCAATTCTGCCCTTGGGAGGGTGACACCTACATAATTAGTACAGTACCTAATCACAAACATGGTACATAATAACATAACTAACACACACACATCTTTACCCAGGTTTTGGATGTACCCCAAATACTTGGAGTACACCCTTAAATTCAGTATCCCCAGATAGCCCTCATCTAGGGGAACAACATATTAAAAAATCATCCCATTCGGTAAAAGCGTTCCGGAGTTATGGGACTTTAAAGTTTTGACCGACCGCATAGGCACACTAGCCGAATATAGTTCCATAAGTTTTGGCCTTGCGGTCGGTCCTCGTTCGTGCGATGAAAAGGCACGAAAATCCTGTCATCCGTGTATGTCTTGCTGGTCGCTGGAATCCCTGCACGTAATATATCCTATCTACCGAACGGCAGGGCGTTCAGTAGTTTCATCACGAATTTACGGTGTTATGGAGGTTTCAGCGGTGTCCTACTCGAGTGTCCGATTTTAGTTCCAGACACTCGACGGCAAATCACCGCTGTTCGTGCGTTAAGATGGCCGCGAACATGTGCAAAGTCCCGAAATGGCGGCCACCTTGGATCTGAAACAAAGGATTCGTGCATTTCTCATACGAATGGTATACGCTGGTCTGGGAGGTAAAATACCACATAATTGAATAGCAGGGTGGTCCGGTGTTCCGTAGTTTGTATTCGTATTTGTGCCTGCTGAGTCTCTACCACATGGATTGCACAAATAGACGAATACTGTGAACAAAAATCCCGAACTGTGCTATAATAATCCCTATAACCAGGTAAGCATATGCTCTTGTATCATTAGTCTTGGTTATTGTCAAATATGTCCAGGCAGAAAGTAAAGTTCTGTTACAGGTACGTCCGGCAAAAAACGGTCCTTAAGGACAGTGGACGTACCTGATACGTCCGCGGCTAATTTGAACGCTGGAAGTGATCATGATGGCTTCCAGACACTCGGATGGTATTGCAGCCATTGCAGCGAATGCCTCTTCTTAGTGACGGGCGCCGGGTGATCGCTCCCCCCGCTGCGATCACCTCCGGGTTGCTTCACGTGGCGCCCGGCAGTTAAGCAGATAATCGGAAACCATCGGGCAGGCTTCTGATGCTCTGCCTGTGCTGAGGGCCTTCGAGGTGTCGAGGCACTCACTGAAGATAATAAAAAACAAACAAAAAAAAAACAAATAGAATTAAATAAATAAATGTAAGCTATAACCACCCCCCTGCCATGTGGCTGCCAAGATGGCGCTGCCTTTCTAAGGGCAATGCATCATGGGACTTCTGGGGGTGTCCCTAGCCTGCTTCATCATAGAGGCAGGCTAGGGACATCCGATCAGAGATTGCCCCTATAACAATGTTTCTACTAACTATGATCCCCATTTGTCTGATCAGGTCAATATTAGTAAATTGACTCTGATCAGTATGGACCTCCTTCCCTCTCTTCACTTGTGTTTTAGTGAGAGAGAGATAGAGAGAGAGATCTGTGTTTTAGTGAGAGAGAGAGAGAGAGAGAGATTATTATTATTATTATGATATTTATAGAGCGCCATCAAATTCCGCAGCGCTTTACAATGGGTGGACGAACAGACATGTAATTGTAACCAGACAAGTTGGACACACAGGAACAGAGGGGTTGAGGGCCCTGCTCAATTGGCTTACATGCTAGGGGGAGTGGGGTAAAATGACACAAAATGGTAAGGATAGTATTAGACTAATGACAGTTGCAGATGAGGAATCAGTCAGGACTCAGGAGCTATTAACAGTTTAACTGATACGCTTTTATGAAGAAATGGGTTTTTAACGATTTTTTTGAAGGAATGGAGACTGGGTGAGCATCTAACGGAGGAGGGAAGCGAGTTCCACAGGAACGATGCAGCCCTCGAGAAATCTTGAAGGCGAGCATCAGAGGTGGGTGTACGGACAGAAGATAGACGTAAGTCTTCAGCAGATCGTAAGGGCCTAGACGGGACATACTTGTGTATAAGGGAGGATAGATAGGTGGAAGCAGCATTATGTAGAGATTTGAAAAGCAAGAACCAGAATTTTAAAGAGAGATCTGTGTTTTAGGTAGAGAGATTTAAGTCATTTTAGGTAGGGATTTGTAAAATTGTGAGACCCAAAGGCTCTTTTCAGAGCCATTAACCCCTATCTTGCCAGTGGTCACTATAATCACTGGCTCTTGCACAGCAGCACTTTTTTGCTGTCTGCATTTTTTTAGGGGTTCAATTTATTGTGATTTTGTTTTTGTGAGACCCAAAAGCTCTTTTCAGAGCTATTAACCCCTATTCTGCCAGTGATCACTGTATAGATCACTGGCTCCTGCACAGCAGCACCTTTTTTGCTGTCTGTGCATTTTTTTTTTTAAAGTAAAGTGATTGTGATCATGTCACAGGGGTCACAGAGGTTGTATAGCGCTGAGCAGGCGTATGCCATCCTTGCGCTAGAGTGTGACGCGTCTATGTCATACTCCGGCCCTGATTTTGACGCTGCCAGGTGCTCAGATACATCATCACTAGATACAGTGTCTGCTGCTAGTGATGTATCTAGTGATGTTGTATCTGTGCCTGCTAGTCCCCCTGCCAGAAGGAGACGTGCTGCTCCAGCTGGCAGAACTGCTGAGGAGTGGGTAGTGCCTCATCGCCAGAGGCCAGATATCCCATCCTTTACTGCAAATCCTGGCATTAATTTGGATGTCGCAGGATTTAGCCCTCAGCAGTTTATGGAGGTGTTTCTGGGCAACGATGTATTGGGGAACATTGTCGCTCAAGCTAATTTATATTCCCATCAGTTCCATGCTTCTAAGTCTGAGTTTTTTTGGCAAAGCAGCAATGGGCCCCTGTGGCGAAAGTAACCTCGTCACTGGTTCTTGGAGGGACCTGTTTGCCAGCCTCAGGACTATTGGCCATGCAAAAAGGATCATAAAAGACTTTTGTGCCTTTTTGCTCTTCTGTTCGGTAGATTGCATTCCCCTCCTATTCTAACATTGTCCCGTTCGACTACCGAACAACCGCACGAACTAGGGACCACCCGGGAGCTTGTTAACACCTATTAACACGTGGGAACAATTCCCACTGCAGTGTTCTAATTGGCTAAAACAGTTGCATCAAAGGCATCAAAGCACTCCATATACAATACCTCGGGGTGTCTACGTTTCAAATATATACACTTTCATAGCAATAAATAAAGCCGGGGTACGTGATAAGCACCAAACTAAACATAGGAAATGTTTTGGGCTATCCCCTCGGGGCGGGTCAGTCAAAACTTTAGTCAAACAGAACTTTTCCACCGAACAAATCTTTTTGTGGGGTCCCTTTATTCTTTTCGTGTATTTTTGGGATATGTTAAAATGTATGTCATTTTCTGTGTTTTTTGACCATTATGACAACACAGTAACACAAGGCAAGCGGATTTTCTCAGATTAAGCAAAAAGCTGTAAATTCTCGGAAATTCCGATGACATTTTACATTTTATTAAATAAAATCTGGATTAATATCGCCTCACCTCTTCCCTCCCAGTTTCAGCTTCCCCTCCCCTTCCAGCCTCCAATCCCGTAGTCCCTCCCTCCCTTGACCTTTCATCACTCCTTTCCGCCCTCTCTGCTCCCTCTCCTCTCCCCATCATCCCTTCTGTCCCAGTTTCAGCTTCCACTCCCCTTCCAGCCTCCAATCCCGTAGTCCCTCCCTCCCTTGATCTTTCATCACTCCTTTCCGCCCTCTCTGCTCACTCTCCTCATCAACACTTCAGTTCCCAGTTTCAGCTTCCACTCCCCTTGCAGCCTCCAATCCCGTAGTCCCTCCCTCTCTTGATCTTTCATCACTCATTTCCGCCCTCTCCGCTCTTCTCCCTCAGCCTACTCAGACCCCGTCACCTCCGGTTATGACTATCACTTCCTCTTCCGCCCCCTCACCCAGTCCAGTTCCTGTCTCCACCTCCCTCTTGGCGGCTCCCAGTTACCCAATCATGATAGTTGGGTCGAATGAATCTGTTGCATCAGAACAACCTCATGCTGTAGGCGCCTCTCCTGCTGCATCAGGCATTCATCCCACTACCTCCCAATTAGTTACTCCCTATCAGGATTACTGTATGATCCAGCACGTTGAACTGTACAGCACGGATGACAAATAAGTAACGTATTACCGGTCCGTAGAATGGCTGGATTTAACGTACATAGAATAGTCAAAAATACTAGCCGAGGTCAGGGAACACAGAAAGGGACACAGCGATGAGGAAAGCCAGGAGTCAGGATACCAGAATATAGAGAAGTCAATAAGCAAAGCCAAAGTCAAAAACCAGTAGAAAACTATAAACAGGAACGCGCTCTCGGACAACCACATGGGAAACCACGAAAGGGCACTGAGTGGATGTCAGACTAGGTTTTTATATCCATACTCCCTTTCCCATTGGTCAGCCCGGTATTTTGGCTCCAATATGTGCGTGTGCGGTCCGCGCGTTCACGGCCGCACGCGTACCCGTGGTCACTTGCGCGCAACGGCTGGTGCCAGACTGTATGCTGAGACAGTCAGGACTGCAAGCTTCCGGCTGCTGAGCACCAGGTGAGGGAAAAGTGTCAGATGGATATGTGACATAACCCCACACCTGAAGACTGCCCACCGGGCTTGAGAGGAAACTTGGTATGAAAATCTTACGGCCCGCATACAGGTCAGGAGCCGAAACCCAAGAAGGATCAGCAGGACCATAACCTTTCCAATCCACCAAGTACTGTAAAGTGCCCCGAGAAAACCTAGAATCCACAATAGAAGATACCTCATACTCTTCCTGACCACCCACCACCACCGGAGAGGGAGGAACACAAGGAACAGTATATTTATTGCAGACAAGAGGTTTGAGTAAGGACACATGAAAAGTGTTGGGAACTCCTAAAGATGCAGGAAGATCCAGAGAGTAAGACACTGGATTGATCCTACAAAGCACTTTATAGTGACCAAGGAATCTGGGGGCAAGCTTCATGCTATGGACCTTAAGCTTGATGTTGCGAGACGACAACCAAACCCGGTCACCCACTTGGGACACCGGGTTGGCACTCCTACGCTTATCAGCAAAATGTTTGAAGCGTTCAGCAGCAGCCCCCAGAGCAGTTTGAACCTTAACCCAGGTATCCCGAATGGAGGCAAGACGCTCATCCAGAGCAGGAATGGCAGTATCAGAAAAAAACGCAGGGAGAACCGTAGGATGCCTACCATTATTGACAAAAAATGGACTGTGCCCAGAGGAGTCATGAACAGCATTGTTTCTAGTGAACTCGGCCCACGGGAGTAGTTCGGACCAATTGTCTGTGTGCTATTAACAAAACAACGCAAATAAACTTCTAATGACTGGTTAGCCCTCTCAGCTGTACCATTGGTCTGTGGATGGTAGGAGGAGGAGAAGGAGAGATCAATCCCCAATTGCTTACTGAACGCCCTCCAGAACCTGGACACAAACTGAGAGCCCCTATCAGACACAATATTGTGAGGGATGCCATGCAAACGGACAATTTCACGTATGAAAATTAGGACCAATTCTTGCGAAGATGGCAACTTCTTGAGAGGAATGAAGTGAGCCATCTTAGAAAATCGGTCTACAACCATGAGAATAGTAATGAACCCAGCAGAGCTAGGAAGCTCAACAATAAAATCCATGGACAAGTGGGACCATGGAATCTCAGGAACAGGAATAGGCTGTAACAGTCCACAAGGAAGTGCATGAGTCACCTTAGAAACTGCACACACAGAACATGCCTGCACATACTCTTTTACATCTTTCCTGAGTGAATCCCACCAAAATGATCTAGTGATCGCGGCAGTGGACTTATTGATGCCCGGGTGTCCAGCAGTTACATTGTCATGGAACACTTTCATGATATTAACCCTTTCACATGGGGGAACGAACAGTTTATCACACGGTTTACCACTGGGCCTCCAGTATGGTGCCAAACAGTGGAGAAGACAGTGAGAGGACAGTAGTAGCAATAATACACTCTGGCGGAATAATAGGAGATGTCACCTGTTCCGGAGCTGATTCATTATCAAACTGCCTGGACAAGGCGCCAGCCTTGGTATTTTTAGAACCAGGTCTATAATTAATGAGGAAGTTAAAACGTGAAAGGAACAGTGACCATCTAGCCTGCCTGGAAGACAAACGTTTGGCATCCCCTATATATGCCAGGTTTTTGTGGTCGGTTATGATCAACAGTGGGTCCTTGAAACCCTCCAAAAGATGTCGCCATTCCTTGAGGGCAAGAATAATGGCCAACAGTTCTCTATTGCCAATATCGTAGTTGCGCTCAGCAGGAGACATCTTTCTGGAGAAGTAGCCACAAGGATGCAATGGTGTTCCCTGGCTTTCTCTCTGAGAGAGAACAGCCCCCACCCCTGTCTCGGATGCATCAACCTCCAATATAAAAGGTTTACTAGTGTCGGGATGTTTTAGTATGTCCGCAGAGGCAAATCTTTGTTTAAGAGTCTCAAAAGCATTCACAGCCTCTTTGGACCATACCGTGCTACTAACCCCTTTGCGAGTCATATTAGTGATGGGGCTATTACAGAAAAAAATCGAATTGATGAATCTTCTGTAATAGTTGGCAAAACCAATAAACCTTTGAATGGCTTTTAAACCAGAGGGTAATGGCCAGTGTAGTACAGCCTCTAGTTTTTTAGGATCCATTTGAAATCCAGATGCAGAGATGTTGTAACCCAAAAAGTGGACTTCAGGCTGGTCAAATATGCACTTTTCTAATTTACAATAAAGTTTATTTTTCAACAACGTCTGCAGAACCTGTTTCACATGGGAGTGGTGAGTTTGAAGATCAGGGGAATACACCAAAATATCGTCCAAATAAACCAAGACAAATGAGTAAATGAATTCCCTGAGTACATCATTTATAAAGTCTTGGAATACGGCCGGGGCGTTGCATAACCCAAATGGCATTACCAGATACTCATAGTGTCCACTATGGGTATTAAATGCCATCTTCTACTCATGATTCTCTTTAATTCTAACCAAATTGTAAGCGCTCCTAAGGTCGAGCTTAGTAAATACTTTAGCCCCCTGTAGTCTATCGAACAATTCGGAAATGAGTGGGATAGGGTATGCATTTTTTACAGTGATTTTATTAAGTGCCCTGTAGTCTATGCAAGGGCGTAACTCACCACCCTTTTTCGAAACAAAAAAGAATCCTGCACCAGCTGGTGAGGATTACTTTCTTATGTGCACTTTGCTCAAAGATTCTTTGATGTATTCCTCCATTATTTTACTCTCCTGGGGAGATAAAGCATAAACTGCCCCCTTAGGAGGCATAGCGCCTGGAAACAGGTTAATGGCACAGTCATATGCTCTGTGGGGAGGCAATACATCTGATTGAGCCTTGTTAAACACCTCCTGAAGTTCTCGGTATTGTATGGGAACTCCAGGAGTTTGGGGAATGTTAGTGGGAAGGTCAGTAGTACCCAATCTCTTTATTACTGGTTTTATACATCTCCCCATACACTTCTTACCCCATTCCAATATTTCCCCATTAGCCCAGTCAATATAGGGATTGTGCTTACTCAGCCAAGGAAACCCTAATATGATAGGACATGATGGAGAAGTAATAATCTGAAACATCATCTCCTCTCTATGGGAGGCCCCAATAGAGACTGTAATAGGGACAATTTCATGGGTTATAAGTGGTTGTGTGAGTGGTCTACCATCAACAGCCTCTACAGCTAGCGGCGTAGGTCTCTCCCTGACCGGTATCTCATTACCCCTAATAAACTGGACATCAATAAAATTTCCAGCAGCACCTGAGTCCATTAGGGCACTGCAAGAAAATTTCTTGTTATCAAGGGAAATAGATACTTCAAGGAGGAATCTCCTTTTATTTTTGTTAGAGGACAACTCCATCACACCCAAGACCGGTCCCCTTAAGGTTCTTAGGTGCGGAAGTTTTCCGGACGCACTGGGCAATCGGTTATCATATGTCCCTTTCTACCGCAATATAGGCATATACTGTCTCTTATACTGTCTTTCGGCCTCCGACAGTCTAGTGACCCCCAACTGCATAGGTTCGGGTTCGGACTGTACAGGGAGGTTAGACAAAACAGGTTTAGAGAATCGGGGGGGGTTAGGGACATAGCCGTACGTCTGGTCTTGCTTCTGGTGACTTCTCTGAGTCTTAACCTATTATCAATATGCATGACAAACATAATAAATTTGTTAAGACTCTTTGGTAATTCTTTAGCGGCTATCTCATCTAGTATAGTCTCAGAGAGACCCTTTTTGAATGCTGAGATTAACCCATTGTTAAAGGACCACTATAGTGCCAGGAAAACATACTCGTTTTCCTGGCACTATAGTGCCCTGAGGGTGCCCCCACCCTCAGGGTCCCCCTCCCGCCAGGCTGGATGGCGAGGAAAGGGTTAAAGCTTACCTTTTTTCCAGCGCTGGGCGGGGAGCTCTCCTCCTTCGATCCTCCTTCTCTCCTCCCCGTCGGCTGAATGCGCACGCGCGGCAAGAGCTGCGCGCGCATTCAGCCGGCCACATAGGAAAGCATTCATAATGCTTTCCTATGGACGCTTGCGTGCTCTCACTGTGAAAATCACAGTGAGAAGCACGCAAGCGCCTCTAGTGGCTGTCAATGAGACAGCCACTAGAGGATTAGGGGGAAGGCTTAACCCATTCATAAACATAGCAGTTTCTCTGAAATTGCTATGTTTATGAAAAAATGGGTTAACCCTAGAAGGACCTGGCACCCAGACCACTTCATTAAGCTGAAGTGGTCTGGGTGCCTAGAGTGGTCCTTTAATCCAGTCTACCTCGGAAGCTAAGGTACGGAATTCAATAGCATAATCCGAGATAGACCGGTTACCTTGTCTGATGTGCATTAGGGCAGTGGAGGCGTCATCCTCTCTACCCAATGGCTCAAACGTGAGCTGGAATTCAGCAAGGAATTCCTGGTAATTATAAACAATGCTCCGATTACTCTCCCATAACGGATTAGCCAAGACAAGGGCCTTGCCCTTTAATTGATTCATTAGATAACCAATTTTTGCTCTGTCCGTGGGTAACAACCCTAGTGAGGCCTCAAAATGGTACTCCACCTGATTAAGAAATCTCCTGCATTCCTGGATATTGCCATCAAAATGTAGGGATGGTGATAAGGAGATGCTGGGAGTCCTATTAACAGTGGGTGGAGGTACACAGGTTTGAGATGCTGCAGGCTGCAGATGCGCCATTCTAGTGAGAAGCGTACTGAAAGCCTGAGCGAATTGATCCATGCGGTGATCATTCTCCTCTAATTTCCTCTCTCAAGCAGCTATGTGCTGACACAGTTCTACAGGATCTATGGCCATGTCGTAATATCAGGATTACGTCAATGCCCTATTGGTTATTTTTCATGCATGCTGGAACCCGTAGCTCGAGGCGGTCCTTCTTGTTTACTTGCTGTTTTTGCTGCCAGTGCCCTGCTGGACAAAACTAATGACTTTGTTCTCGGACATAAACTCAATGTCCTTGCTCCCCATGATATCACGGCCATTATGAATCAAGTTCAACCGAAACATCTCTCCTCCCAATCCACATACACTGTTGTCACAAGTCCCTCCAACAGCTAAATTCTTCACTATGGTTGATCTTACAAATGCCTTTTTCAGCGTGCCCTTGGTTCCCTCTTGTCAATATCTGTTTGCTTTCACACATGATTGCCAACAGTACACTTGGACTGTCATGCCTCAAGGTGCACAAAATTCCCCTACTCAATTCGCCAAAGCTATGTCAACTGTCTTAGAACCTTGGCAGAAGTCTCACCCTGATGTGGTCCTGCTCCAGTATGTGGATGATTTACTTCTCTGTGCAGATGATCTTCCAACTGCTAAACAAAATTCCGAAGATCTCCTTTGTTTCCTCGCTGAAGAAGGATGTAAAGCCTCCAGAACAAAACTTCAGTGGTGCCGGCCCTCTGTGGTCTTCTTGGGACATTGCCTTTCCCATGGCACCCGTCACCTAACAAAGAACAGAGTACTTGCTATTACAAATCTCTCTCTCCCATCTACTCATCAAGCTCTTCATGCCTTCTTGGGCCTCATCACATACTGCAGGTCTTGGATCCCTGAGGCTTTTCAGCTCATGCAACCTCTCTATGATGCCTTGAAGACTGAACCATTTTCATTGTCTTTAACAGCTCGCTCCTGCTACTACGCCCTTCAAAGGGTCATCTCCTCTGCCCCAGCTTTGGGCCTACCTAACTATCAGCAGCCATCCAAACTTTTTGTCTCTGAAAAGATGGGCCATGCCTCAGGGGTCCTTAGACAATCATATGGTTCCTGTCAACGCCCTATTGGTTATTTTTCATGCATGCTGGACCCCGTGGCTCAAGGCGGTCCTTCTTGTTTACCTGCTGTTTTTGCTGCCAGTGCCCTGCTGGACAAAACTACTGACTTTGTTCTCAGACATAAACTCACTGTCCTTGCTCCCCATGATATCACGGCCATCCTGAATCAAGTCCAACCAAAACATCTCTCCTCCCAGAGACACCTCCGCCTTCAAACCTCCCTCCTCTTGCCTGATAAAGTTACTCTACAAAGATGTTACTCTTTCAACCCGGCCACTCTTCTGCCAATTCCCAAGTGGGGAGTACCACAATACTGGTACAGTCTGGATATAAATCCTGATGTTCATATGGAACTTCAAGTGAAAAAGCCCATGGTTCCACATGATGAACAACCTGAGGGCTACTTACATTGCACCAGTGGTTCAGGAATGTTAAAGAAGAATTATTCATGGAATATTCGTGGAAATACGCATCACCCTGAAAGACCTGTTCTGTGACTCCAGAGGAAATATTGTTATCTTGGTCTACCTGCCCATGGAGGTATCACATTTATACCACCACTGGGAGGTGGCAGTTCCTCATATCTCTTTCACCAAATCTCCAAATCTCTCATGGAAAGAACTCGGCCCAATGGCCAAAACATGGAGTACCGCAACTCAAGAACAGCTCACATTGACGGGGGTCACTAAATGGACCATAAATTGCAAAACAGTCGGTTACCCTTGATACCACACAGAGATATGTGAAGACATCCCTCCTATAGAACAGGACCCTGATGCCCCTCATGACTGTTTTGAACAGATGAAAATGGAGACAACCCATCTCCCAATGGTGCACGAGGCTGCTCTATCAGATCCTGACTTCACCCTGTTTGTGGATGGTTCTAGATTTGCCAATGTAGAGGGACAATATCATACCGGATATGCTGTCACCACAGAACACCGAATACTCCAAGCATCTTCACTTCCATCATCTACATCAGCACAAAAAGCCGAACTAATAGCCCTTACAGCAGCATGTAAGATGTCTGAAGGGAAGCGTGTTAATATCTATACAGACTCATGGTATGCCCTGGGCGTAGCACATAATTTTGGCTTAATCTGGAAAACAAGGGGGTTTCTTACAGCAGCAGGTACTCCGGTGAAACATGGCGCAGTTATCAACGAATTAATGGATGCCTTACTGCTCCCTGAAGAGGTGGCCATATTGAAGGTAAAGGCCCACGGGAGATTGAATTCAGAGGAATTACTGGCAATTACTTAGCCGATCAGGCTGCTAAAGATGCGGCACGCCAGTGTCGGGAAGTAGACAGAAGAGTGCCCATTGAACAGACTCCTATTTACACCATGCAAACCCTACCTACCGATTTCAAGTTCCTGAGAGAACAACAGGCCGCTGCCACAAAGTTGGAAAGATAAAGGGGCAACCCTCCAGAATGAAGTGTACACTATCAACCTCAAATTCTGTCTATCCAAGAATATGTACCCAGCTGTCGTTCAGTGGGCCCATGGGCCAGCCCATTTATCCAAGCACCTCATGAACTCCCTGATTGATAAATATTTTGAGGCACCCGGAATCACTACTTTGACAAGAAATTACTGCAGATCCTGTATCATCTGCGCCAGATGTAATCCAGGCAAAATAATTAAAGCTGCACCAAACCATTTGGCCAAGCCACAGTAACCTTTCCAAAGGATCCAAATTGATCATATCCAAATGCCAAAGAGTGGCCGGTATGAATATGCACTGGTCATAGTGTATATGTTTTCAGGATGGCCAGAAGCTTTTCCTGTCACTAATATCACTGCTAAGACCACAGCAAAGCAACTACTTACCGAAATCATCTGCAGATATGGAGTTCCTGAAGTAATTGAAAGTGACCAGGCAACATCCTTCATCTGGGCAGCACTGGGGGTGACCCTTGCATTCCACACACCCTATCACCCACAGAATAGTGGCAAGGTAGAATGCATGAATGGCACCCTGAAAGCCAGAATGCTTAAGATGGCCCAAGAAACTAACCTACCCTGGCCGGAAAGTCTTCCCATGGCACTATTTAGTGTAAGGTACACTCCAAGAGGGAGATTTAGCTTATCCCCCTACGAGATTTTATTTGGTACAGCACCCAGGTTAGGCTGTTATTTTCCTCAACAACTTCAAATTCAGTCAGATGCAATGGTAGATTATATAACTGCACTCTCTCATGCCTTGACCAAAATCCATGCACAGGTGTTTTCTTCTATTCCAGATACAGAATCAAACACAGGCACACATAAACTCCTTCCTGGTGACTTGGTTATGGTCAAGAAATTCCTGAGAAAGCACACTCTTGAGCCAAGGTTTAATGGTCCATTCCAAGTCCTATTGACCACGTCTACCTCGGTAAAATGGATGGGAAGAATACTTGGATACACGCCTCGCACTGTAAGAAAGTTCCTGATCCAGAGGAAGCAGATCCCGCTAAACTATGAGCTTCCTGTGTCTATTTCTGCTGCTAGACCTATTAAAGGCCCAACAAGTTGCTATCACCAAAGATAATTGTGTTTACACATTCTGGTATAACTCTTCAAATACACATGTAGCTACTTTTACCTTTGATTACTGTGATATTGTTCCTTGTACTTTTCCACAATCACAACACTCAGCAATATACAAAGACATACCCAATAGAAAGGACCCATACATTTGTTTGACAGGTGACCATTGGGGATATCATTGTAGTACCTGGAAAGCAGCAGGTTGGAACATAGGCCGACCATGGGGCTACAGACCACAAAGCGCCTTGGATAGTGTGGACAGACATGGGAAACCCTTATTACACAGAATGACCTTATGTAAGCCAACAGGGTCTACCCCAAAGAAACTCACCTTAAACATAGAACATGAGACACTGGAGAGTACATAATGGGGATGTACTGGAGAGGGGGTGGCTCATAAGTTGGGGACCTTCAATTTACAAGACATGTATACATCACCTGACTGAGTAGACTCTACACACATGACCACTAACCCTCTAAAACCACACATTAAAACTCTTAAGGACATGGTGGCAATTGCCAATCCTACATTCGAGGACACTATGGCTGTGAAGACCGTTTTTTTCAGATATCAACTGTTAAGACACACCCAGCTTAAATGAGTGAAACCGCCGTATAGTTGATCTTCCCCCGTTTGAGACACAGGCTCTGCTGCCGTAGACTGCCCAGTATTTATGCAGGTCTCCCACCTGGTGGACACTCCCCTAGGGGACCAGATGGGAGACTGGGACACATAATGTACAGTAGCCAATCACAGTGGCTCAGCTATAAACACTCCCCTATTTTATGTTATCTCTGACAATGCATATGATGTAATTTTACTGAATAAACATTCCTAAAGTTTTTCATTAACCCGAAACCTGTGTCTGGTGTGAATTACTTCAGGAGGGTGCACGCATCTTTTTAAATTTGGCCGGGGGCAGATACGCAAGATAATCAGTTAATTGATTGATTCCACATCAGTGGAGCTTTGGTTTTATCATTTGGATTTAATTTTTTAAAGGACACAATAGCTGAACTGCTTTCAGCTCGCCTATAACGGCCTACAATTCAATAAATAAAATAAAATTCAATTTGAATTCACTCTCCCCAATCATTTATACTTTTATGCTAATAATTTGAAACAAATTTTTTTTTTGTAATATCTGGAAAAATGTCCTTTTTCATTGCATCCTCATTCAGTAACCAATGAACAGTTAAACTGAAAAACCAAAACGTATGTTATGACAATGAACGGCCAATTCAGCCAAGAATACTGGAACCTACATACAATGTTCCGCCTGTTTATAAATAGATATATAGATTTTGCTTTTTGGAAACGACACACGATTCTCGAGTACAGAATGTGCTTCAATACTTACCGGAGGATTTATAATTAAATGTCTGTAAATCACTTAGGGCCTTATTCAAGCAGCGAGCTGTCATGAGTTGACAAATTAATTGCAAATTGTAGGCCCAGCTCACCTATTTGGATCAATTTAGGATCCGTGTACCGGGTACCCGATTCACCATCATAGACTGAATGTTACCGCTCAGGTTTCCTTACCACAGATTGCTTATTAGTCAGAAATCCTCTTTACTTGCCGTGCCGTTGTGTGGTGAAAATTCATTTTTATTTTGTTTCCATTATAATCACACTTTAATAAATATTGAAGGTGTTGTTTGCACCAATCGTTCTTTTTCCAACAAACATAGAATTTAGAATTCTAGTTTGTGTTTGAGAGAAGCTGACAGAGTGCAGGCATTGGATCCGTTATTTCCTAAATGACAATCTGCCGCCATGGTCTGCTGGCAGCAGAGACCAGGCCCTACTCTGAGCCTGAAAACGTCCTTCGTGGGGATCTGTAGGTTGCAAGTGTCAGATAACTGTGTTTTTTTTCCATGGCTGCCCCACCACAAACACATCCACCCGCCTTATCTGTATGGCTCTGCTGTGTCAATAAGCAGGACATATTATCATGGGTTTTAGTGATGGTCCAGAGATACAGGGGGACAATGGGCGTTTCTGTTTACACACAGCACAAGGTGATACAAATTATCTCTCTGTGTTTTGTATAAACAAAGTGTATCCTTCAAGCTATATTGTACATATCTGACATACCATAAAGCATGTCACAGGGTGCAGGGTATATGTTATTGTGGAGTCCTAGAGGGAAGCTGGCATGATTTAGTAGTGCGTGAGAGGAGAGGCTGGCACTGCCGCTGTCTGTGCTGTGTGTACGTGGCATGGTGTAGTAGTGTGTAACTGGCATGGTGTAGTAGTGTAGTAGTGTATACATGGCATTGTGTAGTAGTGTGTGGGGGGAGGCTGACACTTCCACTGTCTGTGCTGTACCTGTGCTGTGTATAGGCATGGTGTAGTAGTGTGTGAGGGGGAGGCTGGCACTGCTGCTGTCTGTGCTGTACCTGTTCTGTGTATACATGGTATGGTGTAGTAGTGTGTGAGGGGAGGATGACACTGCCGCTGTCTGTGCTGTCTGTGCTGTGTATACATGGCATGGTGTAGTAGTGTGTGAGGGGAGGCTGGCACTACCGCTGTCTGCCCTGTACCTGTGCTGTGTATACATGGCATGATGTAGTAATGTGTGGGGAGGCTGGCACTGTCGCTGTACCTGTTCTATATATACGTGGCATGGTGTAGTAGTGTGTGTGAGGGGAGACTGGCACTGCCGCAGTCTGCACTGTACCTATGCTGTGTATACATGGCATGGTGTAGTAGTGTGTGTGAGGGGTAGGCTGACACTGCCACTGTCTGTGCTGTACCTGTGCTGTGTATACATGGCGTAGTAATGTGTAGGGAGGCTGGCACTGTCTGCGCTGTACCTGTTCTGTGTATACGTGGAATGGTGTAGTAGTGTGTGTGAGGGGAGACTGGCACTGCCGCTGTCTGCGATGTACATATGCTGTGTATACATGGCATGGTGTAGTAGTGTGTGTGAGGGGTAGGCTGACACTGCCACTGTCTGTGCTGTACCTGAGCTGTGTATACATGGCATGTGTGTGTGTGAGGGGGAGGCTGGCACTGTCGTTGTCTGCGCTGTACCTGTGCTGTATATACATGGCATGGTGTAGTAGTGTGTGAGGATAGGCTGGCACTACCGCTGTCTGTGCTGTATCTGAGCAGTGTATACATTGCATGGTGTAATAGTGTGTGAGGGGAGGATGGCACTGCTGCTGTCTGTGCTGTGTCTACATGGCATGGTGTAGTAGTGTGTGAGGGGAGGCTGGCACTGCCGATGTCTGCGCTGTACCGGTGCTGTGTATACATAGCATGGTGTAGTAGTAGTGTGTGAGGGGGATGCTGACACTGCTGCTGTCTGTGTTGTACCTGTGCTCTGTATATATTGCGTGGTGTAGTAGTGTGTGTGAGGGGAAGCTGGCACTGTCGCTGTCTTTCCTGTCTGTGCTGTTTATACATGGCATGGTGTAGTAGTGTGTGAGGGGAGGCTGGCACTACCACTGTCTGCCCTGTACCTGAGCTGTGTATATGGTGTAGTAGTGTGAAGGGAGGCTGGCACTGCCGCTGTCTGTGCTGTACCTGTGCTGTATATACATGGCATGGAGTAGTAGTGTGTGAAGGGAGGATGGCACTGCCACTGCCTGTGATGTCTATACTGCTCTGATGTCTATACATGGCTGTGTATACATGGCATTGTGTAGTAGTGTGTGAGGGGAGGTTGGCACTGCTGCTCTCTGTGCTGTCTGTGCTGTGTATACATAGTGTAACAAAACCCTACCCTGTGCCTGGAAACACTGGCTTTTACCGACCCTTTAAGAGCTAGCCAGGCACATACACAGGAACAGAAACCTCGGATTATAAGGATGTATCGTTTGTTCAGAAAAGGACATCAAGCTGGATACAAATTGAAGATCCTTACCTGCTTTCGTGGGGAGTTCGGGACTTTTAAAGCATTCGCTCAATTGTGAGACCCAGACGGTAGGAACACTGCATTCATCATACGAATGCAAACTACCGAACAACAGACCACCCTGCTACCTAGTTATGCAGTAATTTACCTCCCTGATGGGCGAATACAGTCTTCATGGGAAACACACGAACGCTTTGCATAAGTTCCTGGGTGGCCGCCATTTAGGGACTTTTACACGTGGCCGGGGCCATCTTAACTCCCGAACAGCGGTGTTTTGATGTCGAGTGTCTGGAACTAAAATCGGACACTCGAGCAGGCGAACACCGCTGAGACCTCCATAGTACCAAAAAATCATGCCAAAACTAAGACTAAGACTAAGTAGCATATGGGGATTCTGGTGAACGTCGAGCTACACACGGATGGCAAGTCTTTCGGGACTTTTGACTCACAAACAAGAACGGACCACAAGGCCAAAACTTATGAAACTATTTTCGGCTATTGTGCCTGTGCGGTCGGTCAAAACTTTAAAGTGCCATATCTCCCGAACCCCTGAACCGAATGAGATTATTTTTTAATATGTTGTTACCCCAGGTATTTGGGGTACATCCAAAACTTGGGGAAAAATGTGTCTTTGCTAATTGGGTTACAGGCTTACCTGAGGGGAGGAGATGTGTGGGATGTACCTTATGTTTTATTGGTTGTTGTGTTAATTATGTGGGTGTCTCCCTTGCATGGGCAAAATCACATAAAAGGAGAGTACCTGCCATTAAAATGCAGTTCTTCTTGACCCTTCAAAACGTAGCCTTGTCTCGTTCTTGAAAGGGGATATGCAGCTTAATCACCTAGCTCTTTTAAGAGCTCTGCCTAACTCTTGCCTTGGATCCAGTGGATGGGAATAAGTAACTCCACTACTACACAGTGACTTGCCAGGAAGAAAAGGACGTCTCTAACGGCTGATACCCTCCTACTACCTGGGTAGCCGTTACACATAGAATGGTGTAGTAGTGTGTGAGGGGGAGGCTGGCACTGCCACTGTCTGCGCTGTACCTGTGCTCTGTATATATGGCGTGGTGTAGTAGTGTGTGTGAGGGGAAGTTGGCACTGCCACTGTTTGAGCTGTGTATACACAGTGTAGCGGAGAGGTAGTATCATCCACAATATCTCCACTGGTAGACAGGAACAGCATGTAGTAATCCAGGTAAAACAAGTACAGCATACAATAATCCCAGTAGTGTTATACAGATCCTTCCTTCCCAAGAACTAGACAACACATAGGCTGGGAGTCAACTGAGGTTTTTATGTGGTTCCCCATGCAAGGGGTTTCCTTACTGACTTTACAGGGGTTGTACAGTAGGGGACTACATGGGGAACTTAACAATCAGAACATTTCTCCCACCATGCACTGCTGTACGAGAGGGATACTCCCACTAGAATATCCCGTTAAGTGGATTATCCCTCCGTACAGCAGAACTGGCTTTTTACATAAAAATTGATAACTCTGATATTATTCGTGCTATTGTACCGAATAACTGTTCGGCAGATAGCTGGGGTCTGAGCACATAAAAGTACCGCTCAGATCCCAGCACAATTAGCCGAACGCCGCATGAAATACACTTGAACACAAATTCTTCACAAAAGTCCCGAATACACATGTAGAGATAAAATACTGAAAGACTGGTGCTCCCGAACGGCCTGGAAGTCCAGCGGTATTCGTGCCATCGAGTAGCCGATTTTAGTTCCAGACACTCGATGACCAAACACCGCTGGGCTAACAAAGGATCCAAGATGGCCGCCGCCGTGTGGTCGGTATCCGAACGGCGGCCACCCTGAACATCTATTAACTGCCGACAGATACTTTGTTGCGATCCGTAATGGGAGCCACAGAACCTCCTGTGTGTGGTCTCCCATTCGGTAGTTTGTTCGTTTCACGAACAGTGTTGAAATTCACTGTTCGTGAAACTACTGTATGAATGCTGGTGGCTTTAGTGCCGCCAGCATACGAATGCTCTCGTTCACATAAAATACAGAATAGGGAATAGGTAGTCTTAAAGCCACAATATCACATACATGTAAATACAGTCTTAAGTGGGAAATACAGTCTTAAGTGGCTAGGTTTGCCACACATGGCATGGTGTAGTATTGTGTGAGGAGGAGGCTGACACTGCCGCTGCACATGGCATGGTGTAGTAGTGTATATGTGGCATGGTGTAGTAGTGTATACGTGGTGTGGCATGGTGTAGTAGTGTATACATGGCATGGTGTTGCAGTATAGTAGTGTGTACATGGCATGTTGTAGCACTGTATACGTGGTATGGTGCAGCAATGTATACATGGCATGGTGTAGTAGTGTATACGTGGCATGGTGTAGCAGTGTGAAGGTGGCATGGTGTACGTGACACATGGTGTAGCAGTGTATACGTAGCATGGTGTAGTAGTGTACACGTGGCATAATGTAGCAGTGTATACATGGTATAGTGTAGCAGTGTGTACATGGCATGATGTAGCAGTGTATACATGGTATGGTGTAGCAGTGTATACATGGCAAGGTGTAGTAGTGTATAGGTGGCATGGTGTAGCAGTGTATATGTGGCATGGTGTGACAGTGTGTACATGGCATGGTGTAGCAGTATATACCTTGCATGGTGTAGCAGTGTATACGTGGCATGGTGTAGTAGTGTATACGTGGAATGGTGTAGTCGTGTGTACATGGCATGGTGTAGTAGTGTAGTAGAGTGTACGTGGAATGGTGCAGTAGTGTGTACATGGCATGGTGTAGTAGTGTATACGTGTCATGGTGTAGTAGTATAGTAGTGTGTACATGGCATGGTGTGGCAGTGTATACATGGCATGGTGTAGCAGTATAGTAGTTGTGACGAGAGCAATCTCACCACATTGCATTGGAGGAGCCTAATTGCCCGCTTGCTCCCTTTAGACTATGGACCGAACTTTTAACATACTTTATTTTCCCTGCAGAAAGGCTTATTCATGCCTTTCTGCCAGGGCGTTCGGTAGATTTTATCTACCAAACAAAATACTGAAGGCGCGACCACTGGGAAGCTGGCGTGTGCCTTCAATTCACCTCCCTGAAGCTAGCGTGTGCCGTCAATTGACCACCCAGTAGCTGTGGTTATCCGCAGCTTAATTGACTGTTACTGGGTGGCCGCGGTTACACTTACACTTATGGAGCTCCCCGGATGGCCAGAGGTGCTCAGCCCGGAATCAGTGCACTAAAAGCGGACACTTTTACGTGCAGGGACCGCTGAGCCTCCAGCCTTCCCTGCTTCTATTCGTGGCTGTTTAGCTGAACGCTGAATTGATCGGTACTTTACTTCAGTGAATGTTTTAACCCAGATAGCTATGCCATGGAGCCTATTCGTGTAATTAAAGACTTTGGCTCCATGGCAATTGAACTGTGTGAATAGGATCTGAACGCTATTCGGTAGTTATGTGCGCTCAGATCCCAGCTATCTGGGGATATGGGACATGTCTGTATTTTATGTATAAAATGTAACTTTGTATATTTTAAAGTATTTTACTGTCTTTGTGTCCCCACGTGTATAATGGAGTTTTGCCTCTGTCCTGGGAGATAATTGGATTACTTCCCAATTATCTCCAGGATAGAGGGAGGGAAATTATAATGCATTGTGGGGATGTTTTACTTCTGTGTGTCTGAATGTGATATATATCTGTCTGTGTTACAGTCTCCCATCTGGTCCCCTAGGGGAGTGTCCACCAGGTGAACACAAGGGAATGCTCCAAACTCCCGAACTGACAGGTAGCCCTCAATATACCAGACCACTGCTTGACCCTCAACAGGGAGCTTAGTTTCCTCCTGTACACCTTGGGAAGGGGGATCATGACTGATGCCCATGTATGGGGGGTGAGGAGGCAGACTAAATTGGATAAAATGTTGCAAAGATATGGGGTTTGGGGAGAGGAGTGGGGAGGAGACTTACCAGTCAGCAGAGACTCTGGAAGGAAACTGGTGAAAATTCCTGTATGTACATAGTGGGCATTGGATAGCATTCCCTTCATCCCCCATAAAACCATAACTTACCCCTTCAAATAACGACAGACAACTTCTTGGAGAAAACAGGCCACAGCATTTATTAACACAACCAAATACTGTATGACTCCTTTAACATATAACGAAATAATAAATATCATAAATTAACATAAACAATTTGCATATAGTCATACAGTAACCAAAGAAACCGTCCTTGCCAATCTAACTTCCCCAAGGCTCTCACCTCCCCCCTCGGCATAATAAAAACATCTTCCTTTTCAGGGCTCCCCACCAACTCGGTGGGGCCCAACCATAATGCTCCCCACTGGTCGACTTACAACCCAGTGGGGACACGTCCAACCTGGTACCTTCTCCAGATTCACCATAAGAGACAGGGGGAGGATGAGACCCGGCCATTATCCCCCTTTTTCATCTAATCTACCAAACCATCTCTTTCATCTAATCTACCAAACACACCCCGCCACAACCCCGCTGTTTTAAGCCTAAAATCAGCGTGGACCCCAAACAAACCAACCATGGCCTGTTCCACCATATCTAGAATGGCCAGATTAAAACGGTCGAGCCCGACCTCAGTCAAATGAACCCTATCCGGCCGCAACAAACCTGCCGCCTCCTTCTCAAAACCGGATGAAATGGGCATCCCCCAAACCCCTATAACGAACCGCGAAACCCAACAGTTAAACCCTTCGCGGCAGCGCTCCAACGCACTCCAGATGTGTGCCTGCCACCAATAGTTCCTAGCCACAACCTCCGACCACACCATGCATCTCCTAGAGTCCCACCTTCTTATCCTCCGCATATCCCGAGTCAGCATACCCAGCCGAGAGGCCTCCATCGCAGCGCCAATGTGGAAAGAATGACCGCCAAACAAATTGAAAATGGGAGAGGAAGTTCCCCTCCTCGTGTACCATGATCTGGCCAGCCAGGTACGGCTGTACTGCGGACTCCCTGAGCGCCCAGACCAGACAGGCCACCAATCCTGGGACCGCTGCCAGCGGGACCCACCTGCCCTTGCAAAGGATGTCGGTCTTGTATGGACGAGTCTTGATGGACACCGGGTCCTGACCATCCCGGACATCCGCAAACAGAATCTTCCCCTACCGGCTGACCAGTTCGGACCCACCAATACCCCAATCCTCATGGCCCCAAAGAAATGAAGAAACGGCGAGGCATACCTCTGGGACCACCTGGCACAATTGTGCCCATAAGGCCCCCAAAACCGTCCTCTTTGGATCCACAGAAATCGACCCCTACACGGGCCCTACACCGCATGCCATACCAGAAACTCCGTGGTGACCACCACCCAACCCTGGGACTTAACCAGAAAATGAAACTGGACATACGCAAGGACACCCCGGAGGGCGACATATCTGCTGAAACCCAACGCTCCAGCATTCACAACAGACCTTGAAACGAGCAGGCGAACCCGCAAATACACCCACCTCTCACTCCTGCGCCTGCCATTCCACCCATACCCTGGAGTACCTTGGCCCAAGAGGAACTGGACCTATACGACACATGAAGACATGGTCACCGTAGCACCAGGCGCTACGGTGAGCTACAGGGTACCGAGAGCTAGCTAATCGCCTGGACAACCCCGAGGTTGGCACGGTGAATAACAACCGACTGTCCTGTAGCTCCCGACCCCATAAATCCAATGCCACCACAACGGGAAAGCTCCAGGAAGGCAAGATTCCCGGTCAAGCAGCCGACCATGTCAGCACACTAGCGCGATCCCAGAATCGTCCCAACCAGACAGAGCCAGCCGCGTCCGTATAGAGGGACAAGTCTGAACTGGACAACTCCGGTGCCTGCCAAGATGACCTTCCAATATACTCGGTCAGGAAGGAAACCCAGACCTCCAGAGCCGGATAAAATGCTGCAGTCCCGGTAGTAGCAACCACCAGGCGCCTGCGGGACAATTGCCCCATGGGCCTGATCCGGCAGTGGAAGGTCATCCTCCCTAACAGGGACTGCAACTTGCACAGCTGCATCCTCCTCAGACCCCTGACCATCGCCACACCCTCTCAACCTTATCCCGTGGCAGTCAGCACACCATGGTCACAGAGTCAATTTTGATACCCAAGGAGCTAAGGCACGTCACTGGGCCGCACTGTCTTATCGTGCTCTAAGAGGACCCTAAAGTTCCGCCAAGTCGAGCAAGAGTCGACAAGTCAGCAAAGGCCCACACACAAAAGCCATCAAGGTAACGCAGCAACGAACCAATCCTTGCCTCCCGCCACACCACCCACTCCAGGAAACCGCTGACACACTCAACATAAAAGCAGGACATGAACAACACATCGGGAAGCACGTATCCACTTAATACTGACCACAAACCCACCACCCAGGAGGATGACAATCCATATGAACTGGCAACAAGCGAAACGCGGCTCTGACGTCGGCCTTCGTTAGCAAAGCCCCAGGGCCCACTGCCCTGACTATGCATACCGCAGCATCGAAGAATGCCTAGGACGCCCAACATCTTTCACCGAAACCCCTTGAGGGCAGGGCAAACAATGAATCAGATGAAAATCACCTGCCTCCTACTTGGGCACCAGGCCCAAGGGGGACCTGCAACTTGGGGAGCGACGGGGCCTCAACTGACCCCGTGAACCACCCCAAAGCTACCTCCCGCAGGTGCTCATCCAGCACCATCTGCTGGAAGTCGAGCACAGACTTAGAAACATAAACATAAAATGTGACGGCAGATAAGGACTGTAACGGCTACCCAGCTGGAAAGGGGTATCTGCCGTTGGAGATGTCATTTTCTAGGCAAGATGCTGTGAAGTAATGGAGTTCTTATTCCCATCCACGATATCCAGTGTATAATCCGGCATTTCTGTAAAATAAGGCAGAGTAACTGTACCATAAATCCCCTCCAAGAACGAGACGAGGCTACGTTTTGAAGGGTCAAGTAGAACTGATGTTTATTGACAGGGGTCTCCTTTTATGCAATGGTGCCCTCTGAAAGGCTACACCCACATAATTAACACAATAGCCAATCAGATACATGGTACAACCCCCACGTCTCCTCCCCTCAGATAAACATATAACATAATTAAAACAGACACAATTTTACCCACATTCTGGATGTACCCCAAAAACAGGGGGTACACCTTTAAGTCCAGCACCGCTGGACTTGATAGCTCTCACTCAGGGGAACAACATGTCCAAATTTCAGCCCATTTGGTTGAGGGGTTCGGGAGTTATGAATCTTTGAAGATTTGACCGACCGCACAGGTTTTCTAGCCGAAAAGAGTTCCATAAGTTTTGGCCTTGCGGTCGGTCTCCGTTCGTGCATTAAAACCCCACGAACCCCTTGCCATCCACAGTCATCCTGGTGTTCGCTGGAATCCCTATGTGAGCTTAAGCAAAACTACCGAACGGCCGGTTGTTCGGTAGTTCCAGCACGAATTTACGAGCTCCTGGAGGTCTCAGCGGAGTTCGCCTGTTTGCGTATCCGATTTTAGTTCCATGCGTTCACGGGCAAACACTGCTGTTCGTGCGTAAGATGGCCGCGAACACGGGTAAAGTCCTGAAATGGCGGCCATCTAACCTGAGCACAAAGGAATTCGTGTGAAACAATACGAACGGCTCCAAAAGCGCTGGGAGGTAAAATACCACTTAACTGTTCCCCTGGGTGGTCCGGTGTTCGGTATTATGAGCAGTATTCTCCGGTAAGGATATTTCCACGAAATAGTCATTCGGTTTTTGTAATACATCCAGCGGCATTGATATATAAGTCCAGGCAAAAAGCATAGGCAAAAGCATAGTTCTGTTACAAGGACCAATCGGCCCATCCATTCTGCCCAATTTTCTAACCACTGACATTAGTCCCTGGCCTTATCTTATAGGTAGGACAGCCTTACGCATATCCCACACCCACTTAGACTCCTCTATTGTGTTAACCTCTACCACTTCAGCTGGAAGGCTAGTCCATGCATTCGCTACCCTTCTGTTAACATAATACATCCGGGTACAATTGTAAAACCTTCGCCCCTCCAATTTAAGACTATGTATTCTTATTGCGGAAGTTTTACTTCTTTTAATCATAGTCTCCTCCCTACTGCAGTGATTCCCTTTAAGTATGTAAACTGTCTATCATTTAGCGACTTTCATGCCGGGCGCTCTGAGAAGGGGATCCCGAAGTCTCGGGTGACCCCCTCCAGCAGGGGCCCCAGTGCCTGCCGATTCCAGTAGCGGTCGAGCTATGGACGCATCGCACTTACGAGCACTGGCGTCGCCACCCTGCGCCCCCACGTCCCCTTTTTCCCCGTACTTACCCTTCTTGAAACAGCCGGAGGCAGAGTGAGCCTCCACCACGATGGGAGCATCGAGTCCTACCCCCCTTTGTGCCCCAAGGGAAGAGCATCCCCCCCAAGGGCCACAGGGGAATATCTTACGCGACTGCACAGGGGAGAGGGGGGCGCAGACCCCAATGAGGAAGAGGCCCAACTCCCCTCCAATTGTCGTGCTGAGGACCGAGCGCACTGCACCCAACCCACCGGTGGATGCACCGTCGTGCCAGGAGGGTACTACACTGAGCGCTGCTGACCGTTACTCTTTTATTTTTTTGTGTGTGTGGTTAGGTCGTAGAAAATTATTATTATTATAATTTTTTTCTTTTTTTAAATAAACCCAACATGAACCCGCCTGCAAGGAGGAGGGGGGGACAATAAAGAAAGAGGAGGAACACAAATAAGAGGGAGACACCACACAGAAAGGGGGGGACACAATAGATGGGAGAAACATTGGAGGCGGGAGTGGGGGGAGGGGAGCCCACACCGCCCTCGGACCCTGCGAGGGCAAAAGAGGGAGGGGAGGGCCGGGACATGCAGACCTCCCCCCGGAGCCCCTGAGGGGGAACCTCTCCGCCAGGCTACTGGGGAAGGAGGAGGCCACCATCTGCAGCAGCACCAGCCCTGAGGGCAGACAGGATGGCTGTAAAACCAGGATCCAGCATCCAGCAGAAAATCCAGCAAGCCCAGCAACAGGAGAGGCAGAGAAACTTGTTGCTGGCCCGGCTCCTAAGTGGCACTGAGGTCAGTCTGATCTGTCACCACCCACTTCCTCACATCTCACACTCCCACATGTAGCATATAGCCAATCATGCATCATCCATCCCACATTCATACATGTGCCCCTGTCTGCTAAGCTGGACAGCACAACTGGGAGTAAATGAGAAAGACACAGAGTCGAGTTGGGGAGACGACAGACCGCACAAGGGCTGATGGCAAGTGCTGGCTGTTGAGGCTCTTGGGAAAAAGAGGTGGAGAACTGTCTGTTGGGTTAACCGCCCAACAGCTGACAGGTCATGGTTATTGGATTTGAATTAAGTTAATAAAGCTGTGGCCGTTGCCCTTATCCACAAGAAAAGTGTGTGGTGTCTTATTGGGAGGGCAACAGGAAGGTAAAAGGAGGATGGGTCAGCAGTCATGTATGTACGTAGCGGGGAATGTGGTGCGACTAAAAGAAAGACTACCAACTTATCCCCCCAATAATGACAGACAATGCATATTGGATGAAATAGGCCACAGCATTTATTAAAACTTACAACTGTAGGACACATCCGAAACTTTATTCTTTTCCTTTAATTCCAATATAAATAAACACATAAATATATATACATACCATAATTAACATATAAATTAACACTTATTGCCCTACAGCCTTCAACTTAAATAACCGTCCTTGCCAACGAACTTAACCAGGTGCCTATGCACCAAAAACTTTACCCACTGGTGTCTCGCCTCCCCCCTCGTCCAAACCAAATTCGCATCATCTTAAATGCTCTAACCACCAGCCGGCTCTTAGCTCGGTGGGCACGTCCAATTCGGTAACTTGAAAGTTTACCTTACAGAGCAGGGGAGGTTGAGACCCACCTTGTCCATCTCCTGACATTCCATCTGCTCCCCAATCCTGTTGGCAAGGACATGCTCCCCGCTAGCTGTGACGAAACAAAAAACATAAATTAGGGTGAGTGGGAGGGAAGTTGTTTGCTGGCCAGAATCCAAACAGGCACTGAGGTAAGATGATCCCTGCCACACTACAAAAACATAACCACTCCCCTAAACACATACAGCCAATCACTAGCACCATCCCCACACTCATACATTTGCCCTTGTATGTTTAGCTGTGCTGACTCCCCAGGGCCTTGTCTCATCTTTCGGGGGATTTACTGCAGGAACGAGCTCTTAAAAGAGCTTAGGAGTGATTATAGCAAGGGAATATGCACGGCATAGCAATCCCTTGTAGCAGATTCCCCCAAAATGAGACAGGACTTCAAATTGAGGGTGAAGTAGAACTGTCTAAAACTTAAATTTACTTGGGAATAGCCCATATGGTCATTACATTAAAAGTGCTGTGAAAACTCAATAAAATTACAAGCAGTCAAATCATAGCAGGCAACATACAGTGACTTATTATAAGATAATAACATATTTATAAATAAGTGGGGAAGAACATAATTAACACAAAATGTCTCTCCTGCATGCAGAATTAGCAATATGCAAATCTACCCGAATATGCAAATTACCAGTCTTGCTATTCAGGTAGTGCATATTACTGTTGCTACCAACAGAGGGCACTACACAAGCTCCATAGCCAAATCCACCTAGTTGGTAGCAATCCTCAGCAGTACAGGAGAGCAGGCAATACATCCCAAGGGCCATAGTCACATGGCAGGAGGCTGGCAAACAGTCTTCTCCAATGCCCAGTGGCGAGGCTGGTTCCGCCACAGGCGGTTTAACCCTTTTATGCCTGGGTGTGCCGTTACAGTAGTGTATACATGGCATGGTGTAGCAGTGTATACATGGCAAGGTGTAGTAGTGTATACGTGGCATGGTGTAGCAGTGTATACGTGGCATGGTGTATCAGTGTATATGTGGCATGGTGTATCAGTGTGTACCTGGCATGGTGTAGCAGTATATACCTCGCATGGTGTAGCAGTGTATACGTGGTATGGTGTAGTCGTGTGTACATGGCATGGTGTAGTAGTGTAGTAGAGTGTACGTGGAATGGTGCAGTAGTGTGTACATGGCATGGTGTAGTAGTGTAGTAGTGTTGCATTGGAGAAGCCTGGTTGCTCGTCTGTTGCCTTTGGATTATGGCCCCATGTTAAAAGGCTTGATTTTCCCCTGAAAAGACATGAAAGCCGGGTCATTTGGTGCTTGCCCTGTTTGAGCGGTGATACCCCAGATAGCTATGCCATGGAGCCCATTCGTATAATGAAAGACTATGGGAAAGACTTTGGCTCCATGGCAATTGAACTGTATGTGCGTGCTCTGAGGGCCATTCAGTAATAATGTGCGCTCAGATCTGAGCTATCTGGGGATATGTTGAATGTACCTGTTTTGTGCAATGGCTGCACAGTTATATGTTTTTATGTGTTTTATTGTCTTTTGCTGCCATGTGTTCGATGGAGTTTTGCCTCTGTCCTTGGAGATAATTGGATTACTTCACAATTATCTCCAGGATAGAAGACTCTGTGGAACTGGTTTTGGGCAGATCTATCTTTTGAACCACTGGACCAAATTGTATGATTTTGACGTATGTTTGTACGCTGATTCTGAAAATGTAAGTTTTATGTGAATGTAATGCATACTTTTCAAGTTATTAATAATGTGGAGAAATTGTATTTCTCTGCTTGTTATAGTTACATTACCCATGGTGTAAGGTAATTGAATCACAGGCAGAGGGGAGGATTTTGTGTGGGAGTGTCTGAGTGTATTGTATGTGTTTATTGGTTGTGTTCCAAAACCCTGTGGGTGGTACTAATGTGTAAGAATGTGTATATAAGAACAATAAACCCACAGCTCTGACTGTTCACTGCTTGACCCTCAACACAGAGCTTTGTCTCGTTCTTGGGGGGATTTATTGTTTGTGTAGTTCCAGTTTGACTGCTAGGAGTGTAAACCTATTCGTATGGCTTTTCCTATTTGGCTGTTTACGGCATTCATATGTGTAGCGGAACGCCAATATTAAATCCACGAATTCCGCCGGTTCAGGAAGTAATCCACAGTCAAGCGCTGGAAGAAGCAAGGCAATATCCCAAACCTCCCAGTAACCGGATGAAACACAGTTCTGAGAGTCAACTGAGGTCTTTATTTTCAGCTCCACAATTTATACAAGTCCCCATGCAAGGGGTTTCCTGGGTCCCCTCCCAGGGGCATTCCCAGAGGGGACTACATGGGGGACTTACAATACAGGGCATTTCTCCCATCAGGCACTGCTGCACGAGAGGGATCCTCCCACAGGAATGTATCGTTAAGTGGATTATCCCTCCGTGCAGCAGAACCAACAATTTATATTAAAATGCATAACTGTGGTAATATACGGTCTATTTGCACAAATGGACGTTCGGTAGATAGCTGGGGTCTGAGCGCATCATTCGTGAGATTACCGCTCAGATCCCAGCTGAAACAACCGAACGCCGCACGAGAGACCACTTAAGGAGGGAGGGGGCGTTGGAGAGACCACTAGGGGAGGGGTGTGAGGAGAGACCGCTAAAGGAGGGGGGTGGAGGATAGACCACTAGGGGAGGGTGGGGGGGAGAGGAGAGACCACTAAGGGAGGTGGGGAGATCTCTAAGGAATGGAACGGAGAGCTCTATAGGACAGGGGGCAGGACAGGGAGCTCTTTCACACCACGTGCACACACACACACAATGCATCCCTATACACACAGAAACACAACATGCTTCACTTACACACAGAGAAACACACAATGCAACCCTTACACATAAAGACAATGCATCCTTTGCACATATACACAGAAACACACAATGCATCCCTTACACACACATGCAAACACACACTGCTTCTCTTACACACACACAGAAACACAATGCATCTCTTACACACACTCAATGCACCCCTTACAGACACAACACTGCATCCCTTACATACACAGAAACACACTTTGCATCCCTTATGCATACAAACACAGATTCACACAATGCATCCCTTACACACAAACACACAATACATCCCTTATACACAAACACTCACTGCTTTCTATCCCTTACACAAAAACACACTGCTTCCACTACACACAAACACACTGCACCCTATACACTACATTCCATAAGCACACACATTAGATCCTCTACAGTAACACATAACACATCCCCTACACACTCCACTCCCTGTGAGCGAACTCATGGGTGGAACATGTAGGTGGACTTATGGGTGGGCTTTATGGGCATACTCACCGTCAGGCCCTGGGGCCCAGACCTTGAGCTATGTAAGAGGCCCCCAAAAATTGAGCTGCTTCCCGTTCTCCCAGAACATTGAATTTTGTGACCACAGTTACAAACAGCCTCCAGAGATCATGTTCTACACCAGACCAGTGGGGCCAGACTGCAGCCAGAGCCCATCACCATCCTCATCTGATTGTAAGTAGGCAATCTAGTATATTATTAGTGACACTAATCTCTGATTTACCTCACATTAAATGGACACTATAGTCCCCAGAACTACTGCAGCTTAATAAAGTTGTTCTGGTGTCTATAGTTTGTCCCTGCAGGCTTTTTAATGTAAACACACACTGTGTGCAGCACTGGCACTAGTTCATGTGGCAGATCATATTGGTGGGGCATTGCGATGCCCCCGGGGGGGGGGGTTGGTGCGGCAAATCTTTCTTTTGCCTAGGGTGGCAAAAATCCTTGCACCGGTCCTGTGTAGCAATGTATATGTGGCATGGTGTAGCAGTGTGTACATGGCATGGTGTAGCAGTGTATACGTGGCATGGTGTAGCAGTGTGTACATGGCATGGTGTAGCAGTGTACACGTGGCATGGTGTAGCAGTGTATACGTGGCATGGTGTAGCAGTGTATACGTGGCATGGTGTAGCAGTGTACACGTGGCATGGGGTAGCAGTGTACACGTGGCATGATGTAGCAGTGTACACGTGGCATGGGGTAGCAGTCTGTAGACACATTACACAGCTCCATTTAGTATTTATGTTATATAGTACTGCGCAGTGTGATGTTGATACTGCAGGCACTGAGCGTGGCGTCTCCCTTTTCATTAGGGTTTTTTATTGTTGTGTCTTTATTGGGGTATAAATTGTCCTCCATAAAGGGGTAGGCGACATGCACTTTCTAAGTGTAGAATTGTGGATAATATGTGCTAAAGCCAAGTACATGTTTAATGATCAATGCCCTCCATGTGGTTCTGTCAGATTTAGACTATTTCTTACGATTTAAAATGACACGCAGAATGCCAAGGCTACCAAGCCTATGTTATCTGAGACTGCTATTTACTGTGGCATTACCCCTTCCTGCACACGTGTATTCATTAGGAGCCCATCCATTTGTTTCTATAGCAACACTTACTGTCTGTGACAGACGTCGATTGTGTAACTGTTAATGTTCCAGACCTACAACATGGCACGCATTCAATAAAACCATTAACGTGTCGAAAGAGGGACACTGCAGTGACCGAGAGGGGGCGCTATGAGTCTGTCCCTCCCCCGCAGGGTGACACAGTGACACAGACAGGGGGCGCTATGAGTCTGTCCCTCCCCCGCAGGGTGACACAGTGACACAGACAGGGGGTGCTATGAGTCTGTACCTCGTGCAGGGTGACATAGACAGGGGATGCTATGAGTCTGTCCCACCCCTGCAGGGTGACACAGTGACACAGACAGGGGGCGCTATGAGTCTGTCCCTCATGCAGGGTGACACAGTGATACAGACAGGGGGCGCTATGAGTCAGTCCCTCCCCCTGCAGGGTGACACAGTGACACAGACAGGAGGCGCTATGAGTCTGTCCCTCCACATGCAGGGTGGAACAGACAGGGTTGCTATGCAGAATCAGACTGGCCCACCGGGATACCAGGAAATGGAAGAGCTTCTGTAACCTCTACCCAGTTTGACAGGAAGTGCTCTCAGTGAGCAATGGACAGCTTCTTCCAGACCAGGCAGAGGTTGTGACAGAACACCTCGTAACTTGTTCCATCCCCCTTTCAGACCAACAGACTTAGTCCTTTCTTCATCTGGTTTTCCGTACCCCCTTATTCGTCTCCCGAACGTAGACTCGTTTTCCCTTTTTATAGAAGCCGAACCCAGAACAACCCCTGGCTCATTAACTTTAAAATAAGTCCTTAAATCAAGTGTTTTCTCTGTAACAGGTCACCTGGCACCCGGACTGGGTACCTCCGTTGAAGGATGCTCCTAGCGCTTCCTGAAGGCTCCAAGCACTCTAGCAGACACCACAACCACCGCAGACCGAACTTCTCTTCCTTCAGAGCGAAGCAGGAACAAGCTCTTACAAGAGCTTAGTAGTGATTTAGCAAGGGAGTATGACAAGCATAGCAATCCGTTGTAGCAGATTCCCCCAATAAGAGACGGCACTCCAAATTGAGGGTGATGTAGAACTCATTTACTGGGGCTACCTGCCCGGCTTTTATGCAGGTCTCCCACCTAGTGGACACTCCCCTAGGGGACCAGATGGAAGACTAGGAAACATATTGGACATTGACCAATCACAAGCTTACAATCCCACTGTGGCAAACCTAGCCACTTGGACAATACAAAGAGACTGTGCCTTTAAGGGTTGCCTGTATGTCTAGAGAGATAGGTGCTTCATTCTGTATGTGTATGCTTTATGTATGTTCTGCATTGCCTTTTGCCGAATGCAAATGGCGGTTTTGTATGGGGATTTTCTTTCGTTTCACGAACGGCACTTTGGAGGCCGTTCGTGAACCGAACGCGATACCCCCTAATAGCCCACACACTTAGAGGCGTGTGGCGCTAGTTAACCGATTGCAACAATGTTGCAATCGGTTATTAGAGGCTCTCCTGGGTGGCCGTCGTTCGACTACCGACCATGCGGCGGTCGGCCATCTTGGATCCTTTGTTCCCTCAGCGGTGCTAGGTCGTCGAACGCATGGTACTAAAAATGGCTACTCGACGGCACGAACACCGCTGAGCCTCCAGGACGTTCGGGAGTTTCGGGACATTCGGTATTTTGTTCCCTGCAAGCAATCGGTTCTTTTTATATGTTTTATCAGAAATCTGTCTTTCGTGCGGCGTTCGGTTATTTTAGCTGAGATCTGAGCGGTAATCTCACGAATGATGCGCTCAGACCCCAGCTATCTACCGAACGTCCATTCGTGTAAATCCACCATATATTCAACAAGTTATGGATTTTTGTGTGAATTGTCGGTTCTGCTGCACGAGGGGATAATCCACTTAACGGTGCATTCTGGGAAGATGATCCCTCTCGTGCAGCGGTGCCTGATGGGAGAAATATGCTGTAATGTAAGTCCCCCATGTAGTCTTCTCTGGGAGTGCCCCTGGGGAGGGACTCAGGAAACCCCTTGCATGGGGACTTGTATAAATTGTCCTGCCGATTAAAAGGATTTCAGTTGACTCTCAGAACTGTGTCTCGTCCGGTTACTGGGAGGTTGGGGATATTGCCTTGTTGTTTCAGCGCTTGACTGTGGATTATTTCCTGAACCAGCGGAATTCGTGGATTTAATATTGGCGTTCCGCTACAATTGGTGGCAAGCGACGGGATCCAACTCTACAGCCGAATACAGCGCATTCGAATGAAAGGAACAACCGAACGGAAAAAGGGAAAGGCAATTCGTATGCAACAAACAGACGAAAGCGATCAGTGAATGGGGACTGATTACACGGCGTTAAAGAGACAGACGCTAAAGGAGCTGCTGGAGGCTAGAGGGAAAAGTGCTAGCAACAAATCCAAAGCAGTACTAATTGCAGAGCTGATGGAGGGCGACCAAGCACACAGCAGTCCACCCCCACCTGCCAGGGAGGAAACACCATATCAGAGGGAACTGAGAACCCGGCTGGAATTTGTACCACAGCCAGTAACCCTGGACATCTTGACCGTGCTGATGGCAGACGTACAGGATTACATTATGGCACAGCAGCACCAGGGGCCACCATCCAGGGCAGAATCCATCGCCAACTCATTCGGCGCTCCAGTGAAGCAGAAAATACCCTACCAGGCATTTAAAGCGTTCTGCGAGGAGAAGGATGAGATTGATGGATACCTGCAGGATTTTGAGCGGTTATGCGACCTACACGATCTGGAGCAGGAAATGTGGGTACCCCTACTAGCAGGCAAGTTGGCAGGACGAGCAGCCGAGGCGTATCGCGCTGTACCAAGAGAGGACAGCAAGGACTATTTTAAAGTCAAAAGGGCAATTCTAGAGAGGTATGCCATAACCCCGGAGGCATATCGGCGTAAATTTCGGGGATTGAGGAAGCCGGAAAAAGATTCCCACGCTGAGTGGGCACATAAGCTTGACCAAGCTTCACAAGGGTGGATTCAGGCGAGCCAAGCCACCACCATGGAGGGACTGCACCAACTCATCCTGCTGGAGCAATTCTTTAACGGACTGTCACCAGAGGCACAAGAATGGGTAAGGGACAGAAAACCCCTCACCCTAACCGAAGCCGCCCGGTTGGCGGATCAGCACTTTGATGCCAGGAGGCATCATGGGCTCACCAACAGGGGTCCCCTGAGACCAGCTGTACAACACCACCCGACCATCTCCGCACCAACCAACTCCGCTCCCTTCCGGCCAACACCGGGGAACCCCCCACCACCATCCCGCTACAATGGCAGAGCCAACATACAATGCCATACCTGCCGTCAGTGGGGGCATATGTCCCGGGAGTGTACCCAGAATCGGAGTAGACAGGCATGGAACCAGGTAGGACAAAACTCCACTCCAAGGGCAGCTGCTCACTACTACCACACGGAACCTGACAACTCCGAGCTGGTCAGTCTGGAGACCGAGGAACCCTTGGAAGTTTTATATGAGGTGATGTCGGTACAAGCCACGGACAACAGGCAGCATCACCGTCAAGTTGTGTTTGTGGGGGGGAAAGAAGTACAGGGGCTGAGGGACTCGGGAGCCACTTTGACCCTGGTTGCTCCACATTTGGTTCCAGATGCGGCCCACACTGGCGGATCAGTGGCTGTCCGGGTAGCAGGGGGAGCCATGTACCGGTTACCCACAGCCAAGGTACATTTGAACTGGGGTGCTGGGGAGGGGGTTGTAGAAGTGGCAATCATGAAAAAGTTACCAGCAGATGTGGTTTTGGGGAATGACTTGGGCCAGATGACTTCCGCTTTCCTTCCTCAGGCCCCTTCACAGGAGGCGCACCCAGTAACTACACGGCAACAGGCTCGCACCACGGCTCCACCAACACACTCTGAGGCTCAGGTAAGAAACCATGACCCCCCCTTGACAAATATGACCTGGGACACCCCAACCACTTTTGAAGCCGAGGTTCAGACAGACCCCACACTGCAGGTGTACCGAGATAGGGTAGACACGGACCAGGTAGGGCGGGAGGGGGAACGGTACATTTGGGAAAATAAGTTACTGTACCGGGTGGCTGAAAGGGCAATAGGAAACTCTGTGACGCTCCAAACTAAGCAGCTGGTAGTACCCCAGAAGTATAGGCAGGAGTTACTGAGAATAGCCCATGACATTCCTCTGTCCGGCCATTTAGGGATGACCCGGACCCGATATCGCTTAACACACGCTTTCTTTTGGCCCGGGATTTCTAAAGATGTGAGGCATTATTGTACCTCCTGTGATGTGTGTCAGAGGGTAGGCAAGAGAGGGGATCGCCACAAGGCGAAACTGTGTCCCCTACCTATAATTGAGGAACCGTTCAGCCGTGTAGCTGTAGATATAGTGGGGCCACTACCAAAGCCCAGCCCCTCCGGGAAGCGATATATACTGACCGTGGTGGACTACGCCACCCGGTACCCCGAGGCGATTGCCTTAACCAATATCCATGCTGAGACCGTGGCCGAAGCCCTGATGAAAATATTCTCCCGAGTAGGGTTCCCACAGGAAATGGTCTCCGATAGGGGGACACAATTCACAGCTGAGGTTACTCAGCAGTTATGGAGAATATGTGGCATTAAGCCAATCATTAACTCAGCCTCAGTCCAACGGATTATGTGAGAGGTTCAACGGTACCCTAAAACAGATGCTCCGTACATTCGGAGAGACCCATAAGGACTGGGAACGATTCCTTCCCCATCTGTTATTTGCTTACAGAGAAGTACCCCAAGAGTCCACCGGTTTCTCCCCATTTGAACTGTTATTTGGGAGAAGGGTCCGGGGACCGTTGGATCTCATTAGGGAGCATTGGGAGGGGGAGAGTAGCGCAGATGGGACCCCTATTGTACCATACGTGCTGGCGTTCCGGGATCGCCTGGAGGAATTGACCCAGGCAGTACGCACGAACCTCCAGGCCGCCCAGCAACGACAGCGTCGTTGGTATGACAGAGGGGCCAGAGACCGTAGTTTTCAAGTGGGACAGAAGGTGTTAATCCTCAAACCTGTTTGCACCGATAAACTGCAGGCCGTCTGGTAGGGCCCATACCAGGTGGTAGAGCAGAGATGCGACACCACCTATGTGATCGGCCCATGCTCCGGAGTAGGGAAGAGACGCATGCTCCATGTGAACATGCTCAAACCCTACCACGAGCGAACTGAGGACGTGGCAGCTATCTGCACGCCCGCCTCAGAAGATCAGGAGAACTTACCGCTTCCAGATCTATTAGAGCAGGAGGAGCAGAAGGAGCCCTCCCAAGGGGTTCAGCTGGGGGAGCGGCTAAGTCCTCAAGAGCGTGCCCAGGTACAAGAATTGATAGCGACAAAGGGTGCCACCTTTTCTAACTTACCTGGGTACACGCCACTAGCCACTCACCGAGTAGAAACCCCGGGACAGCTTCCCATGCGACAGACCCCATATCGGATTCCTGAATCCGTGCGGGAACATATGCGGAAAGAGATTGAGGAGATGTTGCAGTTGGGGGTTATCGAACACTCCGATAGCCCCTGGGCATCGCCGGTAGTCCTGGTTCCCAAGAAAGATGGTACCACTCGGTTCTGCGTGGACTACCGGAGGTTGAACGACAAGACCGTGTCGGACGCCTACCCGATGCCTCGGATAGACGAACTGCTAGATAGGATGGCCAGGGGTCAGTATCTCACTACAATAGATCTGTGTAAGGGATACTGGCAAATTCCACTAGCCGAGGACGCCAGCCCCAAGTCGGCGTTTGTCACCCCGTTTGGCTTGTATCAGTTTAGAGTCATGCCATTCGGGATGAAAAACGCCCCCGCGACTTTCCAGCGGATGGTGGATCGGCTACTGGACGGGTTCCAGGATTATGCGTGTGCATACCTGGACGATATTGCCATCTACAGTCAGACCTGGTCGGATCACCTACAGCATATAGGGGCTGTAATAGATCGGATCCGGGAAGCAGGGCTTACCTTAAAACCCAGCAAATGCCACATAGGGATGGCAGAGGTCCAGTACTTAGGACACCGAGTTGGGAGCGGGCAACAGAAGCCTGAGCCCGCCAAGATTGAAGCTGTAGCCCAGTGGCCTACCCCTAGGAACAAAACCCAAGTCCTTGCTTTCTTAGGTACCGCAGGGTATTATAGAAAATTTGTGCCTAATTACAGTGCCCTGGCCAAACCCCTGACTGACTTGACGAAGAAAAACCTGCCCAGGCAGGTCATCTGGGCCTCAGAGTGTGAACAGGCATTCAATCAACTGAAGACGGCTCTGACTAATGCCCCTGTACTGGCTGCTCCCGATCCAACTAAACGTTTTCTTGTCCACACAGACGCCTCCATGTTTGGATTGGGAGCAGTATTAAGCCAGGTCGGAGCCGATGGCGGAGAACACCCCGTAGCATATTTGAGTCGAAAACTGTTACCTCGAGAAGTGAGCTACGCCGCCATAGAAAAAGAATGCCTGGCCGTGGTGTGGGCCCTGAAAAAGTTACAGCCCTATCTCTATGGGCAACCCTTTTCGTTGCTCACAGATCACAACCCGTTGGTATGGCTAAACCGTGTGGCTGGAGACAATGCCAGGCTGCTGCGCTGGAGTTTGGCGCTGCAGCCCTTTGACTTTACGATCCATTACCGCCCAGGGAAACAAAACGGTAACGCCGACGGGTTGTCCAGACAAACAGACCTTGAGAAGTGATCTGTGAGCGCTCCTCCGGACATCCCCAAGCCGATCCGTTGGGATCAGACTGTGTATGCCGGTTTGGTTCTGGGGAGCATTGTGGCAAACCTAGCCACTTGGACAATACAAAGAGACTGTGCCTTTAAGGGTTGCCTGTATGTCTAGAGAGATAGGTGCTTCATTCTGTATGTGTATGCTTTATGTATGTTCTGCATTGCCTTTTGCCGAATGCAAATGGCGGTTTTGTATGGGGATTTTCTTTCGTTTCACGAACGGCACTTTGGAGGGCCGTTCGTGAACCGAACGCAATACCCCCTAATAGCCCACACACTTAGAGGCGTGTGGCGCTAGTTAACCGATTGCAACAATGTTGCAATCGGTTATTAGAGGCTCTCCTGGGTGGCCGTCGTTCGACTACCGACCATGCGGCGGTCGGCCATCTTGGATCCTTTGTTCCCTCAGCGGTGCTAGGTCGTCGAACGCATGGTACTAAAAACGGCTACTCGACGGCACGAACACCGCTGAGCCTCCAGGACGTTCGGGAGTTTCGGGACATTCGGTATTTTGTTCCCTGCAAGCAATCGGTTCTTTTTATATGTTTTATCAGAAATCTGTCTTTCGTGCGGCGTTCGGTTATTTTAGCTGAGATCTGAGCGGTAATCTCACGAATGATGCGCTCAGACCCCAGCTATCTACCGAACGTCCATTCGTGTAAATCCACCATATATTCAACAAGTTATGGATTTTTGTGTGAATTGTCGGTTCTGCTGCACGAGGGGATAATCCACTTAACGGTGCATTCTGGGAAGATGATCCCTCTCGTGCAGCGGTGCCTGATGGGAGAAATATGCTGTAATGTAAGTCCCCCATGTAGTCCCCTCTGGGAGTGCCCCTGGGGAGGGACTCAGGAAACCCCTTGCATGGGGACTTGTATAAATTGTCCAGCCGATTAAAAGGATTTCAGTTGACTCTCAGAACTGTGTCTCGTCCGGTTACTGGGAGGTTGGGGATATTGCCTTGTTGTTTCAGCGCTTGACTGTGGATTATTTCCTGAACCAGCGGAATTCGTGGATTTATTATTGGCGTTCCGCTACACCCACAATGCATCACAATCCCTCCTCTCTGTCCTGGAGATAATTGGGAAGTAATCCAATTATCTCCAAGGACAGAGGCAAAACTCCATTAACCACATGGCAGACAAAGGACAATAAAAGACATAAAATTACATACTGTTACATTTATCACATAGATCATAAACATTCTACCTATCCCCAGATAGCTTAGATCTGGGCGCACATTATTACCGGATGGCGCTCAGATCACATACATACAGTTCAATCGCCATGGAGCCAAAGTCTCTTATACAGTCTTTCAGTATACAGCTGGGCTCCATGGCATAGCTATCTGGGGTAGCATGGTTTAAACTGTAAAGTACCGAATGGACCGGTGTTCGGATAATTGACTGCAGGTAGGAGAAGTGAGGTTGGCGGCTCAGCTGTGTTTGTGACTTTAACAGTCCGCAGAAAGGCACAAACCAGCCTTTCTGCAGGGAAAAAGAACAGTGTTAAACATGGGGCCATAGTCAAAAAGGGAACAGGCGAGTAACCAGACTCCTCCAGTGGCGAGGTTGGTTCCACCACATTTCTCCCCTTTAAAATTCAGACTAACAGGGTATATGACCTCCTGTCAGTTAGTGCCCTGGTTAGTCCAGCAACCCACCCACAACACATAATCAACAGAGTGACCCACCCACAAGAATTGGTTAATGCACCTGGGATAGTGGGTAGCTTGTCCATGTCCAGGGGCTCCGCCACGAATGTGGGGGGGTGCTAGCACTCCAGATCGGTGGGTTGCTAAGGGGGCAGAGACCAGTGGTACTCTGCCCTGTTGCCAGCTCTATCACGGGATTAGCCTGGTTGGAGCCCAGTTGAGGGGAAGGGGTAGTAGGCTCCTCACTCTGGACCTGGTGCTGCTGTGAGAGGGGGAGACCAACTGTCTCCCCTTCCAATAAACGGTCCTGCTGCTGCTGGTCTGTACAAGCTGCCCCGCATCCCTGGGATTCAGGTACCAAGGTCACGGCCCCGTCTGTGTCATCTGGGAGAATAGGGTCTCCCCTTTGGGGAATAAGCTGCCGGTGGGGAGAGGGAATAACAGGCTCCTCTCCCAGAACCATATGGTCTCCACTCCCAATACATTGTCAAGATCGACTGTCTCTGCCCCTCGTAGGACACCTTTCTGCTGGGGAGGGAGGATGAGGCTCTCCCCTTTTAGTATAAAACACTGCCTCTGGGGAGAGGTGGTAACAGGCTCTTCTCCTGGACACTCTCTCTGCTGTTGGAGGGGGAGACCGACTGTCTCCCCTTTCAATAATTTGTCCTGTCGCTGGGGAGAGGTGATAACCGGTTCCTCTCCATGGAATACTCTCTGCTGTTGGAGAGGGGGACCAACGGTCTCCCCTTTTAATATATTGTCCTGCTGCTGGGGAGCAAGACTGACTGTCTTCGTGACCTGGTTCCAGATCGCCCGGCGTATCTCCATGGGTACATCATCTCCATACTGGGCCACTTGCTGCCTCACCTTGGCCAGCCAGTCATCTTCAGAGCCAGAGCCTTCCATACCTGTCTGCTCAAAGTCGCTGGATACCTCTGCTCCCACGGGCGCTGCACGAGTGCTAGCGTTGCCCTCAATTTGTAACTCCATGGAATGGTGTTGCCCTGTAGCTGTCCTCCTGGGCTGTGGGAATGATACCGCCGCTTGCCACCAATTGTAATGGACCGTTTTGCACACAAGAGATTAAAAAACGTTTAGGCGATATTCCCCTTTTCAGATGCACAGGCAGCTACTGCAATCACCAATCTCCCGAACTGCAAACACATGTGTGACGGTAGTAATCTGTATAACCGTCTAGTATTCCCTTTTTCCCCAACAGCAGAATAATCACAATAATCCACAGGGTAAAATAACACTGGTATCGCCAAATAATCCACACATGAGCCAAAGCTTAATGCTGGAACAAGACTGATTTACTGGAAGCAACATGCATTCAATTTAAACAGTAACAGACTCCTCCTCTAGGCCAGGCTAAATAATTGAGTTTCAGCAACATACTAAACTCAATTATCTGCTGGCCAGAAACATTAAAATTGTCAAAATTTTTAGAAATATACTTTCTACATGACATATGAATATAAGAACCACATCCCTGGGTAGCTGAGGATACTGGGAGTCACATATCCAAATTTCACGAAAATTCGTTCGGTAGTTTCCGTGTCGCATCGTGTGGAAATTCGACAGGCTCGCCATGTGGTGGTATCCGATTTAGAGTTCGGGTAAGAGCCGGTCTCCTTTCGTGCAGAATTGCACGAAAACTACCATAGATATGTTGCAGCTGGTTACATGAGAGTGCTCCCCTCGTTCGGTAGATTAAAACTCCCAAACGCCGGTTTGATACTATGGGTGGAAATAGGTCAGACGGGACTTCCATAATGACTGGGCGTTTGTGTGATTGCCATGCCGAAAACAGTTCCAGGCAATGCACGAGTAAGTCCCGCTGGCCGCATTCAGGAGATTTAAGATGGCCTTCATCCTTTGTTCTCGCCACGTGTTCGTATGCCGAATGGCGTCCACCTAGGAGCACTCAATTAAGTTGCGGTTTCGTGTGGTTACTCTGTGTTCTAAGTTCTGATTGCTACCCTGGGTGGTCTCCGTTGTAGAACGAATAAATGTCCCGAACACAGAAATAATAACGAATACTTTACAGTCACTTCACAACATGGATTCACCAATCTCCCGAACTGCAAAGACATAAAAACTCCAACTCCCGAACAGGAAACACACGAATGCTGTAAACAGCCGAACAGGAAAAACCATACGAACAGTTTACACTCCTGGCAGTCGCACTGTAACAGCATACAATCCAATTCCCCCCAAGAACGAGACGACACTTCGTTTGAGGATCAAGCAGAGCTCATTTACTGGGGCTACCTGCCTGGCTTTTATGCAGGTCTCCCACCTGGTGGACACTCCCCTAGGGGACCAGATGGAAGACTGGGAAACATATTGGACATTGACCAATCGCAAGCTTACAATCCCACAATACATCACAATCCCGCCTCTCTGTCCTGGAGATAATTGGGAAGTAATCCAATTATCTCCAAGGAAAGAGGCAAAACTCCATTAACCATATGGCAGACAAAGGACAATAAAAGACATAAAATTACATATTGTTACATTTATCACATAGAACATACACATTCTACCTATCCCCAGATAGCTTAGATCTGAGCGCCCATTACTACCGGATGGCGCTCAGATCACATACATACAGTTCAATTGCCATAGAGCCAAAGTCTTTCATACAGTCTTTCAGTATATGGCTGGGCTCCATGGCATGGCTATCTGGGGTAGCATGGTTTAAACAGTAAAGTACCGAATGGACCGGTGTTCGGAAAATTGACTGCAGGTAGGAGAAGGGAGGTCGGCGGCTGAGCGGTGTTCGTGACTTTAACAGTCCACAGAAAGGCACGAACCAGCCTTTTCAGGGAAAAAGAACAGTGTTAAACATGGGGCCATAGTCTAAAGGGAGCAGACGAGCAACCAGACTCCTCCAGTGGCCAGTGGCGAGGTTGGTTCCGCCACACTCTCTTGGTGGCTGCCATTCGTATTGTGGTACACATTACCAAACGCATGTGCGTTATGGAATGGCAGCCATTTTGCCTGCAGAATGCCGGCAGCGCTACCTTGTTGTCGAACACATGGAACTAATTCCAGATACTACAACTCGCAAACGCCAGTGAAATTTTAATGCCACCTGCTCCTCTCACAGACAAACCAGGAGAGTGCTCCCAAAGAGCAAGGGGGAGCATTCGGTTTTATTTGCACAGGAACTCCTAAAGGTTGCCCACAGCTGCCTCTTTCTCCCTGGAACTGTTTTGGGCTACAACCTCATGGATGGCAGGTCAGAACTTTACCCCGATGATGATACCCTTACACAGATCGGATCTGAGCGCTATTTGGACTATTTGGGGATATAAGACATGTGGGGTTCCTGTGTAATTTGAATGTGGTTTTGGGGTGTTTTATGTATATTCTGTATAGTTCCCTGTAACTGAGAGGTAATTGAGTTACTGGTCTTTGACTCAATTATCTCCCAGACACAGGAATGCATGGAAGGAGTTAGTGTTGTTTTTTGTATTGAGGCCCCATGCTGGGGGTCTGTGTATAAATTCCGTGTGCCTTGCCTGAATAAACCAGATCTACTCCCTGAAGCGAACCCCTTGTACTGAGTATAGTACGACTAGCGAGTTATGTGATTAAAGCCCGTTCACATAGTACGTTCCATCATACTCTCCCAAAATCAAAGTAGGTTGTGAGAAAATCAAGCGCTTCTTCATTCGCATACCCAAACATCCGTCAAGACTTGATGAAGGGTACAACAGGAATAGTTTATTTTGGCCAGATGGCCCACTTTTATACACAGACCTCCAGCATGGGGTCTCCAGCAAAAGTATAGGAAACCACACCCAGGCATCTCTGTGTCTGGGAGATAAGTGAGTGTACTTTACTTAAACTAATTATCTCCCAGGCACTAGAGGTACAGAACATAAAACATAACAAAACATACATAACATTAATAGCGAGCCCCACAAGTCTTATATCCCCGAATAGCCTCGATCTGAGAGCCCAAAGAGAGCTCAGATTCCACAAATACAGCCAATTGCCATCGGGGTAAAGTTTTAACCGACACATGTGGTGTCTGCATAAAATAGTTCCAGAAGAAAAGTGTTAGCAGGGAGTCCCAAAACTAATAAAATACAGAATGGTTCCCCTGGCTCATAGGAAGCGATTGTTCGTCTAGTTTGTGCTTACCTTTTCACCAAATAGCGTTTTCCTGGCTTGTCTGGAATAGAAGCAGATGGCAGTACAAAGTTACTGGTGTTCGCAAGTTAGAGTTCCAGACACTCTACGAGCAAGTACCACTACCTGCGTTTAGTAGACACAAAGCCGCAGAGAGCACACTTACTTTGAAGATAATAAGCCAGGCATCTGCATTCGGTAGATCCAACCACCGAATAAATATCAAATAACAGGGGAGAGGGGAATCACAGTTTTTTTCAGGGTAGTTTGTCACACTCCCAACATTAAGTCTCGACTAATGTATGGGGGGAAAGCAATACCAGCTATAATCACTACTGCAGTTGGAAGGAGCTATATCACACTGGGAAAGGGAATCCTTGGTGGCGACTCTACCGTGGTCCGCCACAGAGGTAATAGGAGCTCCTCCACCACTGTCTGTTCAGTCATCCTACACAGGAGAGGTTAGCAGGCACAGGAGGGGTGAATAAATCACATGGAAAGACTGGGGAAGGAGAGAATAAGATAGCTGGCTGGGCAAAACAGAAAGAGACAGCTGGCTGGGGAAGAGGAGTGTAACGGCTACCCTGGTGTAAAGAGGGTACCAGCCGTTAGAGACGTCCTTTTCTTCCCGGCAGTCGCTGTGTAGTGATGGAGTCGCCTATTCCCTTCTGCTGGATCAGGAGTGGAAACCAGGTACAGCTCTGAAAAGAGCTAAGTGATTAAGCTGCAGAGATTCCCCTTTCAAGAACGAGACGAGGCTACGTTTTGAAGGGTCAAGAAGAACTGAGGGTTTATTGACAGACACTCTGCTTTTATGTGATTCTGCCCATGCAAGGGAGACACCCACATAATTAGCAGTACAACCAATCCATACAATATACATTCGGTAAATTCCCTCTCCTCAGATAACTACATAACATAATTTAAAAGGAACAGTTTTTTTTCCCAACGTTTGGATGTACCCCAAATACTTGGTATCTGGTATCCCCAGATAGCTTATGTTTCAGGTACCAACATATGTAAAAATCAGCTCAATCGGTTCAGCCGTTCGGGCGATATGGGACTTAGAAGATTTGACCGACCGCATGGGCACAGTAGCCGAAAACAGTTCCATGAATGCTGGCCCTGCAGTCGGTCTAAGAACGTGGGTAAAAACTCCCGAACGGCTGGCCATCCGTATACCATCCTGGGTTCGCTGAAATCCCCATCTGCTGCTGATTCTTTCTACCGAACGCCCGGTCGTTCGATAGTTTTGGCGATGTTTTCCCGAAGGTATGGAGGTCTCAGCGGTGTTCGCCTGTTTGAGTGTCCGATTTTAGTTCCAGACATTCACCGGCAAACACCGCTGTTCGGGAGTTAAAATGGCTGCGAAAACGTGTAAGTCCTGAAATGGCGGCTGAGCTTACAGTTCCCATAGCGTTCGTGCGGTTGATTCGAATAAAAGTGCCCATCAACCAGGGAGGTAAATTGGCCATAATTAGCAGTCAGGGTGGCCTGTTAAAGGCAGGTAAGCATTCGCATGGTGAATGCTTACAAAAATACCGAACGGCTGTATAATCCATCTGTCCTTTGCAGTCATACTGTGCTTGTTGTTACAAGGAGAATGAGACACACAGAGGGACTGGGTAAGCAGAGAATGAGACACACAGATGGGGCTGGGGACGGAGAGAATGAGACACACAAAAGGACTAGAATAGGAGGGAAGGACACAGAACGGCTGGGGAAGGAGAGTATGAGACAAACAGCGGTGCTGGGGAAGGAGATACACACAGCTGGACTGGGGAAGGGGAGACACACAGTGGAACTGGGGAATGGGAGACACAGCGGGGCTAGGGAAGAGGAGATATAGCAGTGCTGGTGAAGGGGAGACACAGCGGGAGTGGGAAAAGGGAGACACACAAAGGAAAGGCAGTGTTTACATTGCTGCCTAGGGACATCTATAGTGACAGTTACTCAGATGGCCATAGAGATGCATTGATTCAATTGATTTGCTGTGTTTTGCCCCACATGCACAATAGCCTCCCAATGCTTTCTTACGGGAAAGCCCTGGATTGGCTGAGATCATCAAGTTTGATGATTTTAACCAAAGTGAAGAGCACACTGTTTACTTCAAAATAAACAAGATAAAGTGTGCAACAGCCATTCACCATTTCTGTCCAATTACCAAACTTTTCTTTGGATCGAAACATTGATTATATGCAAATGGTGTCCCCCAAGTTTCAGTCCTTGGTCCCCTACTGTTCTCCATCTATACTGCCTCCCTTGGTAAATTCATTAGCTCCTTTGGCTTCCAATATAATTTCTATGCAGATGACACGCAAATCTACCTGTCCTCTCCTGATCTCTCCCCGTCCCTCATGTCTAGTGTCTCTGACTGCCTCTCTGCTATTTCTAACTGGATGGCTGCCCACTTCCTTAAACTAAACTTGACCAAAACTGAAATTCTGGTCTTTCCTCCCTCAAGTGTTGTTACTCCTGTGTCTGTCTCCCTCCAAGTCAATGGTGCTACCATCAGCTCCACCACGCAGGCTCGCTGCCTAGGTGTTCTCTTTGACTCCGACCTCTCCTTCAAGCCTCTTGTTCAATCTATCGCCAAATCCTGTCATTCCCATCTCAAAAACATTGCACGCATCCGCCCCTACTTAACTCCAGATGCGACTAAGGTGTTGGTCCATTGCAATGTCCTTTCTAGCCTTGACTACTATAATCCGCTTCTCAGTGGTCTTACGTGCTCTTTCCATAATGAATGCGGCAGCGAGGCTCATCTTCCTGTCCGCCCGCACCTCCCATGCCTTACCCTTCTGTCAGTCCCTACATTGGCTTCCTATAAAATATAGAGCTCACTTTAAAATTCTGGTTCTTGCTTTCAAATCGCTACATAATGCTGCTCCCACCTATCTATCCTCCCTTATACACAAGTATGTCCCGTCTAGCCCCTTACGATCTGCTGAAGACTTAAGTCTATCTTCTGTCCGTACTCCCACCTCCGATGCTCGCCTTCAAGATTTCTCGAGGGCTGCACCGTTCCTGTGGAACTCGCTTCCCTCCTCCGTTAGATGCTCACCCAGTCTCCACTCCTTCCAAAAAATCATTAAAAACCCACTTCTACATAAAAGCGTATCAATTAAACTGTTAATAGCTCCTGACTGATTCCTCTTCTGCAACTGTCACTAGTCTAATACTATCCTTACCTTTTTGTGTCATTTTACCCCACTCCCTCTAGCATGTAAGCTCGTTGAGCAGGGCCCTCAACCCCTCTGTTCCTGTGTGTCCAACTTGTCTGGTTACAACTACATGTCTGTTCGTCCACCCATTGTAAATCGCTGCGGAATTTGATGGCACTATATAAATATCATAATAATAATAAATGCACGTCTGCTTAAAACAAATCCACTCTTTTGTTTCTTTTGAAGCCCTATGAGTGCTTTCTTTCACGTTTGAGTGATAGTTTTTGGTTTTCAGTTTTAATTTATTTCTGCGCACTATGCTGGCGCAATGCATTATGGGGCTGATATAGAATATTTTTCCAGGGCTGCTTTTCCTTCCCTGTCCGGCCCTGTACACTATTATAGGACTTTTCCCAATGGGATGGCTGGCAAGGGGGCAGAAGGGAAACGGACCCCCAGGCCAGTCACATCACAGCATCATTCATTAAAAGTAACAGGTGTATTGAGAGGTGTAACGGCTACCCAGCTGGTGAGGGGTACCTGCCATTGGAGACGTTGTTTGGAGTCCTCAGGAAGCGCTAGGAGCATCCACCAACGGAGGGTACTCGGTCGGAGTACAGGGAGCTCCGTTACAAGAGGTCTGTGGGCGCAGTACTCTAGGAGAGAATCCGGCAGGAATTGTGTAGGGCCTTTACCAGCTCAGCACTCTGTGACTGTCGACAGGGCTGGTGACCCCAAATATTGACTGCCCAGCCAGGATATTGACTGCCCAGCCAGGATATTTCCTGCGATCTGGGGCTGCCAAACTGTCAGACTCTGATATGTTATAAAGATGGAGACATGTTTGCAAATAGCCGCCATCCACTCCACTTCTTCACTTCCTGTTATCCATCTCTCCTACACTTTGCAGGTAAGTCTAACTAGATATGGATATTACATTTGGTCATCTGAAAATGATAAACATGCCATAAAAAGAGTGTTTTTATTGAATGTTTTCTCATCTCTATAAGGACAGATATTCTGCATCTCTTCATTTTCACAATAATTTGTCATTTTCTATAGCTTCTATAAGAGCTCAAACGAACATGATGTCTCTATTAATTTATAATAATAATAATGATACAAACTAGTACATATAAAGTGTGTGGCTGTCCTTGAATACTGTTGCCATGTCTACAGTCGGTAGTTAGTCACAAATTCTTCCTGTTTATAGATACCTCATACTTAACCCCGTTAGTACCCTAAACTGAAAATTGGATTTTGCTCTTAGAATACAGCAAACTTTTACATTTCCATTTATTAATTAATTCATGTGTGTGAGTCATCCAGTTCACCCTCCCCATTCGAGGAACATACAATGATTCATCTTTAAATTTCCCCCTAGCTGTAGGACAATGTAGCAATAGCTAAATTATGGCCACTTTACTACTGAACACAAAGACACTGGTTCCCACACATTCATCAGATACTTCCAGAGAATTTGATTGAGCACTAGGCATGTGCATGGCATGTGCATTGGGAAAGATTTTCGGTTCGGTTCGGCATTCAGAAATTCGGGACTTCGGCAACTTCGACACTTCGGAAATTCTGTAATTTCGGAACTTCGGGACCTTGGCAATTCACCACTTCGACACTTCGGCACTTCGGAATTTCGGAACTTCTCTTTAGATAACTCCTTGGTAGATAACTCCCTAATACCGTGGGAATTGGTGGATTAAGTAACCAATCAGAGTGTTATGAGTCAAATTACACAGCGTGGGAAAATTCCAAAGAACTTATCCATGCTGTGTAAAATGACACAGAGCAATCTGATTGGTGGATTTCAAGCCAACCAATCAGAGTGCTGTGACAGGTAAATGTAGAGACTTACCTATCAGTCTCTTCATTTACCTGTCAGAGCACTCTGATTGGATGGCTTAAACCCACCAATCAGAGTGCTCTGAGCCTAATTGCAGGGTGGGGCAAGGCTTTATAAGCCTTCCCCCGTAATGCAGAGCTCAGTCTGCGCTGAGCCCTCGCCGGGTGAAGATGGATTTTTTTTTTGCGCTCGCCTTTATTTTTTTTATTTATTTTTTTAAGTGCGACGGTTATTATGGCTATTATTAGTATTTAGGGTCCCCACCACTGCTCAGGTCCACCCTCATTCTAATTTAGGGCCCCCACTCACCGCTCAGGACATTAGGTCCCCCCCTAATTAGTATTTAGGGCCCCCTACCCACCGTTCAGGGGTGGGGGCCAGGGGTGAGGACAATAGGTCCCCCCTACTATTTTACTTTAATAGACATGCCCCTACTCGTGGTATAGCGAGTAGGGGCATAATTTACTAATAGTAAGTAATCTTTACTTAGTATTAGTAAATTTGGCTGAAAGACCAATTTAGGTCTTTCAACCTTTTAGTAGATAGCTCCCTAATACCGTGGTAATTAGGGAGTTATCTACTTATTCATTCCTGTCATTCCATTGACAGGCTAAGTAACTTACATTTTATATGAATGTATGTTACTTGATTGTTCTAAGTGTTGCAAATGCTTACAGCTGAATCTTGGCTATGTTTGTATACTTTTTATTTAAAATTGTATAGAGTGTAACATTCTTCTTCCACTGGGTAAGTATATTAGTACTTAGGCAATACTGTGCTTTGGAACTTCGGCACTTTGACACTTCGGAACTAGGAAAATTCGGTAATTTCCGAAATTCAGGACCTCTGCAATTCGGCAATTCGGATATTCTGAAGTACCCGAATGTATGAATTGCCCGAAATTCATCCGAATTCATATTCGGACTGAAACGAATTGCACATGTCTATTGAGCATTATACCTACTGGCTGATTGTGCGTTACATTATTACTTATTACTTTAACGTAGGTGCAGACCTTCAGTGATTAAATCTTCCTTTTCTCTGATAGCTTCGGGTCTCCTATGTCTCCTACTGCCGAGCCTGCTGTACCTCTTGCTGAGCTTTCTCCGTGCTGTGAAGAAGACACTACCACCCACTGTTCTTTCTTTGCACTTCCAAGGTGTTGTGCTAGCAGTTACCCGAGGTCACACCCAGTGGTGTCATCTACCTGCACATGCCTAAATACAGGTGTGAAGATGGAGACCACTGAAGAAAGGTGCTGTCCTTGTGACACAGATCTTGCACCTTGCTTCTTGTGTAATATATGCCCAGAGCATATTTTATTTTTGTAATACTTTCACTCGTGCTATTGGTAATTTTTTTTTTATTCTTTATTTTTGCATTGACAGACATTTAGTGTTTGTAGTTCTAGTAGGTGTTTTGTTTTTGTTCGTTTTTTTATGGGTGGCTGCCTGTATGAGATGTCCCCTCAACATGGATTTGTGCGCTGCCCATAGTGTTGTTGGGTTTATGTCTTCCGTGTCATTGGTACTAAAATAGTCTGTGATTTTTTGTCGTGGTGAGTATTGCTTTATCGGTGAGTAAGTTGGTGTTGAGCCTCCATGTCCAGTTGTTGTGGTATTGGATGTTCCCCAGTGTGCTCGCTACATCGGAGTGGTCTGACCACGTGATGCTGTTTATTTCTGAGTGAATGAGTTTGGTCATACTAGCTCCGTTGAGGAGTATATTGTCTATTCTGGAATATGTGTTGTGTGGTGCTGAGTAGCATGTATAGTCTTTTGTGTCTGGGTGTTGGAGTCTCCAAGCGTCCATGAGTCCAGTGTGTTGGAGAAAGCAGTGTAGAAGTTTGTCTTGTCCCCCCCTGCCCTGAGATCGTTGTGTCCCCGATTTGGAGCTGCGGTCGATTGCTGGGCAGGGGACAGCGTTGAGGTCACCTCCCACTACCAGTATGCCCCCTTGCAGGGTGATGAGTAGGGATGCTATGGTGTCCCAATAGGCCCATTCTGGGTTGTTGGGTGCGTATATGTTTACGATATGTAGTTTGGTGTTATAGTGAGTGCCAGTGATGGCTATGAATCTGCCCTCTGGGTCTATCTGTTTGTGTGTCACTGTGAATGGGCAGCATTTATGTAGGAGTATAGCTACTCCCGCTTGTTTGCGTAGTGCCCTGGCCTCATATGTAGTGTCGTAGTGCCCTAGTTTGACCGATGTGGCTTTAGGAATGTGTGTCTCCTTTACCAGTGCTATATCAGCCCTCTTTGATTTTAAATCTTGTAGTAGAAGTCTACGTTTGGTAGGGGTGTTTAGTCCTTTCACGTTAATAGATAGTATTTTCAACGTCATGGGTGGGTCGGTCTTGTGGGGTGCTTTTGCGTGTGGGGCGGAGAGTCCATACCTTTCTGGAGTCTGTTGGTCTCCCCCCCTTTTATTGCTGTTGTCAGGTGGTCTTTCGGGATAGCAGGGTCAGTGTTTCACTTGTGCATAGTAAACCAAAAATCATTAACATGAACAAAAACATAACATAATTGTTAACAACATGAAAAGGTTTATACAAGCTTATGTAGTGATATATGTTCAATCTGGACTTACTGATTGCCAGAGTGGAGTGGGGATGTTCCTCTCACCCGCAGGTCAAAATTTTGTCCCGTGCAGGGGTGAGTGACTCTCCAATCCACTGTGCCTCTGTGTGAGGTTTCAGATGCAGCCTGTCATCATTGAAGGTACCCATCTCATCCTATATACTTTGGAGGTTCTGATTGTGTCCGTCCCCATCAAGTGACGATGCAGGCTCGCCTCTAGGTGTGTAGAGGGGTGAGATTATGTTTGAGGGGTGTCCCCTGCTCCTCCACATTCCCCCGGTGTGCTCTCTTGGTTCCCCCGTGTAGACTAGTGGGACTGCATCCATCTGTTAAGGGGTCCCCCTTCTAGAGTGGTATAAGGTTGCAAATGTTCCTGTTGGAGCACTGTTTTGAAAAATTATCCCCAGGTGTCAGAGAGTGGGTAAGGGACCGTAAACCCTCCACTCTGCATGTAGCAGCTCGCCTGGTGGACGAGTACACGGATGCCCATAAACTGGACAGTGCTATTGGTAAGGCTCCTGCAAGAGTGGAGTACCAACCAGCAGCACCTCCAGCAGCTACCGTATACCAACCACCGACGAACCGGCCGTCAGCACCCGCTCCATCTAACAATTATCAGTAGCCGCCCCGGTTCAACTCACGGGACCATTCCCAACCTATTAGATGTTTTGGGTGCAAGCAGCTAGGGCACAAGCGACCAGAGTGCCCGCTGAACAGTGCTAACCAGGCCCTGTCTTGGAGGAGACCAGCCAGCGGAAATCAACGACCCCCTCCCCCGGCTGCCCACTGCGTAGAGGAAGAGGAATGCTGGGGCATCTTGCATGAGGCAGACCCTGTCCAAGCTGCTCACCGGGATAACCAACAGCACCACCCACAATTTGTCAAAGTCAACGGGAAGGAGGTCAGTGGTCTGAGGGATACCGGTGCAACCATGACGTTACTTCAGAAGCACTTGGTGTCTGAGACCCAACATACTGGAGACACGGTAGCAGTGCAAGTAGCCGGAGGCGCTGTGTTTTGCCTACCCTTTGCCCGGGTACATTTGTATTGGGGAGTGGGCGCTAGACATGTGAATGTGGGGGTCATGAAGGACTTACCAGTGGATGTCCTCCTTGGCAATGACTTGGCTCCCCTTGTTTCAGCCTACACTCCCATGGGTCCCGCTGAAGTGGACGATGTCACGACGCGTGCCCAGACCCGTGCTGCCGAGACCAGCCCACCTGCTGCTGAGACCCAGGTAAGACTCTCTACCCCGACTCGTACCTTAGACCAGGCTGGGATACCCCAGAGATGTACGGGAGGGAAACCCGGGAAGACCCGACTCTAGAGAAGTATAGGGCCAGGGCAGATACTGGGGGAGAGGGGGTTGATGGGGAGCGTTACGAGTGGGTAGGGGATCGGCTGTACAGGATCCCTAAACCGTCCCAGAGACCGAGTACCCCTCCGCAGAATCGGCAGCTGGTGGTGCCTGCGAAATACCGGCAGGAGATTCTGCGGATTGGGCATGACGTGCCATTAGCGGGCCATCTAGGCTCCTGCTGCACAGCTCATAGGATCACCCAAAATTTCTTCTGGCCTAATTTTAACAGAGATGTGCGGGTCTATTGTAGCACGTGTGACACATGTCAACGGGTAGGTAAACGGGGGGATCACCCAAAGGCTAAGCTCATATCGATGCCTATCATTGGAGAACCCTTTTCCTGCATAGCCGTTGACATTGTGGGTCCACTGGCCAGGGCTAGCCCATCCGGTAAGAAGTATATTCTCACCGTGGTGGACTATGCCACACGTTATCCAGAGGCAGTAGCGCTGTCTAATATAGAGGCAGAGACGGTTGCTGATGCCCTGGTTAAAATTTTTACTAAGGTCGGTGTAACGGAGCTCCCTGTACTCCGACCGAGTACCCTCCGTTGACGGATGCTCCTAGCGCTTCCTGAGGACTCCAAGCGCTGCAGCAGACACCACAACCACCACAGACTCCGCAACCGCCGTATCTTGACTGGAGTCTCGCCGTCTTCCTTCCACCCTGGATCAGCTTCTGTCCTCCAGGACTGTGTGGGAAAGAACTCTTCCTTCCACCCTGTATGAACCTCCAGCATCCAGGACTGTGTGGTGAAGACCCCTCCTCCAAGGAGAGCGTGTCAGGAACAAGCTCTTAAAAGAGCTAAGTGACTCAAGCTCAGGGGAGCATGCAGAGCATAGCAATCCCCAGTGTGATTATAACAGCTCCCTCCAATAACGAGACAAGGCTACATTTAGAGGGATCAAGAAGAACTGTCAAAACCTTTATTTCCCTTGGGACCAGCCAATAGGGTCACCACAATAACATTGTTGTGAAACCTCAATAAAATCACAAACAGTCAAACCATATCAAGCAACACACAGTGACTTATCACAACACAATGGCACAACAGTAAATATCTCACCTGCCTACAGAATTAACAATATGCAAATCTACCCGAATATGCAAATGACCCAGTCTTGCAATTCAGGTAGTGCATATTGCTGTTGCTACCAACAGAGGGCACTAGACAAGCTCCATAGCCAAACCCACCTAGTTGGTAGCAAACCTCAGCAATACAAGAGAGCAGGCAATACATTACACAGTACACACACACATACACACTATAAACAATTACATAACACACACCCTGCACCTATAATGGGTACAGGGTGACTAAAACATAAGAGAAATAAAGCAGCCTACATAAATAGTCTGTCTGAAGGTAGACTAGGGGCTTTAAAGCCAGATACATGAAAGAGTCATAGTCACAGGGGAGGAGGCTGGCAAGTAGGCCTCTCCAGGACCAAGTGGCGAAGGGCACTTCGTCACATATCTCCCCTTCGGGGGGAAGACTAACCAGGCATCTGACTTTCTGCCGGTCAGTGCCTAAGTTAGTCGAGTCACCCACCGACCATAAGCAAGTGCCAGAGTAGCCCACCCACAACAAACAGTTATTAGAGCAGCCAACCCACAGCAAACAGTGACTGCATCTGGGTATTCCTCTGGGGTGATGGGGCAACACGCTGTGGGGACTTGAGGGGCAGAGGCCAGCGGCGCTCTGCCCTGATGCCAGCGCTTCTGCTGGGAGGAGGGGGGTGCAGGCTAGTCCTGTGACAAGGGGATCGGTAGGGCAGAGTCTGCCCTGATGCCAGCTCTTTTGCTGGTATAGCCTGCAGGACATCAGGCTCTGGACCAGGGACAAAGGGAGGGCAGAGGCCGACTGCACTCTGCCCAGCTGCCAGCTCTTCCGCTGGGGGGCTTGGCACATAGTCCGGCTCAGTAGCCAGGGGAACGTGGGGGATCAGTGGGGGTTAACATCTCCCCTGTTAACCCTGGGGCCAAGTTAGGAGTTAGCTGGGGAGGGGAATTCATACTTACCTCCTCCTCCTGTTGTACTTACCCCCTCAGCCTGTCCAGATAGTTGGGGATCTGGACAGGCTGTCCAGCATTCCTGTAGGTCGGGCACAGAGACCACGGTCCCCTCTGCGCCATCTGGGAGATTGGTGTCTCCCCTTGGTAGGGTAAGCTGCCGCTGGGGAGATAGGGTGCTGTGCTCCTCTCCCTGAAACACAGGCTGGCGCTGGAGAGGGAGACCGCCTGTCTCCACTCCCATAACATTGTCCTGCTGCTGGAGAGAGAGACCAACTGTCTCTGCTCCCTGTAGGACACACTGCTGCTGGGGAGGAAGGACGACACCTTCGGCTCCCTGTAACTTGCACTGCCGCTGGGGAGGAAGGACGACACCTTCGGCTCCCTGTAAATTGCACTGCCGCTGGGGAGGAAGGACGACACCTTCGGCTCCCTGTAACTTGCACTGCCGCTGGGGAGAGAGACCAACTGTCTCTGCTCCCTGTAGGACACACTGCCGCTGGGGGGGAAGGACGACACCTTCGGCCCCCTGGAATTCGCACTGCCGCTGGGGAGGGAAGGACGACACCTTCGGCTCCCTGTAACTTGCACTGCCGCTGGAGACTAGGTGTCCATATCCTCAACCTCCACAGTTGTCGCTCAAAGGCCATTGCCGCACTGTTCTCAGCACTCAACTGGCGCATTACTTGGTGGACCACCTCGTTCGAAAGGTCTGGGCCATAGCAGACCAACCGCCTCTTTACCTCCTCAATGTAAGCGTCGTCCTCGTAGCGACGTATCATGTTGAGGTGCTCTTCGCAGGGCTCTATCCATCCCTGCTCCATGCTGCTGTAGTTAGGGACGCTGCACAGTGGCTAGCGTTGCCCTCAATAACCTCTCATACAATACCAGTGTCTCCGAGCTACTTCTCCTCGCACTAGGACGCCATCCCACCGCTGCCACCAATGTAACGGAGCTCCCTGTACTCCGACCGAGTACCCTCCGTTGACGGATGCTCCTAGCGCTTCCTGAGGACTCCAAGCGCTGCAGCAGACACCACAACCACCACAGACTCCCGCAACCGCCGTATCTTGACTGGAGTCTCGCCGTCTTCCTTCCACCCTGGATCAGCTTCTGTCCTCCAGGACTGTGTGGGAAAGAACTCTTCCTTCCACCCTGTATGAACCTCCAGCATCCAGGACTGTGTGGTGAAGACCCCTCCTCCAAGGAGAGCGTGTCAGGAACAAGCTCTTAAAAGAGCTAAGTGACTCAAGCTCAGGGGAGCATGCAGAGCATAGCAATCCCCAGTGTGATTATAACAGCTCCCTCCAATAACGAGACAAGGCTTCATTTAGAGGGATCAAGAAGAACTGTCAAAACCTTTATTTCCCTTGGGACCAGCCAATAGGGTCACCACAATAACATTGTTGTGAAACCTCAATAAAATCACAAACAGTCAAACCATATCAAGCAACACACAGTGACTTATCACAACACAATGGCACATTTTTAAAGGGGTGGGGGGAGACAATATTTAACAGTAAATATCTCACCTGCCTGCAGAATTAGCAATATGCAAATCTACCCGAATATACAAATGACCTAGTCTTGCAATTCAGGTAGTGCATATTGCTGTTGCTACCAACAGAGGGCACTAGACAAGCTCCATAGCCAAACCCACCTAGTTGGTAGCAAACCACAGCAATACAAGAGAGCAGGCAATACATTACACAGTACACACACACACACACTATAAACAATTACATAACACACACCCTGCACCTATAATGGGTACAGGGTGACTAAAACATAAGAGAAATAAAGCAGCCTACATAAATAGTCTGTCTGAAGGTAGACTAGGGGCTTTAAAGCCAGATACATGAAAGAGTCATAGTCACAGGGGAGGAGGCTGGCAAGTAGGCCTCTCCAGGACCAAGTGGCGAAGGGCACTTCGTCACAGTCGGGTTCCCTCAGGAGATCCTCTCTGACCTGGGAACTCAGTTTACCGCTGTGCTCACCCAGCAGCTGTGGAAGGTGTGCGGCATTAAACCGCTGCTTAGCTCACCTTACTACCCACAGACTAACGGTCTCTGCGAGTGATTTAATGGCACCCTCAAACAGATGTTGAGGACCTTTACCGACACTTGCAGAGACTGGGAGCGATTCCTGCCTCATCTGCTATTTGCATACAGAGAGGTGCCCCAGGAATCTACTGGGTTCTCTCCCTTTGAGCTACTCTATTGGAGAAGGGTCCGCGGACCCCTAGATCTCATTAGAGGACACAAGGAGGGAGAGATAGAGCAAGAGGGAACCCCCATCGTGCAATACGTTCTGGAACTCCGGGACTGCATGGAGAAACTATCCCTGATGGTAAGGGAGAATCTCCAGGCGGCCCAGGGGAGACAGAAGAGGTGGTACGATCGGGGTGCCCGACAGCGGGTCTTTCAGGTTGGGCAAAAGGTTCTAGTGCTCAAGCCTGTGAAGACGAACAAGATGCAAGCATCTTGGCAGTGCCCGTATAAAGTGTTAGCTCAGGTATGTGATACTACCTATCTTATAGCCAACTGTGCAGATGAAAGGATTCAGCGATCCTTTCATGTGAACATGCTGAAGGAGTATCAGGAGAGACCAGAGGATGTCACTGCTGTATGTGCCCTGGTTGCCGACGACCCCGAGAATTTACCCTTGCCCGACTTATTAGAGAAGGAACCCCAGACTGACCTCACTAGTCTTGTACAGCTAGGGGACCGGTAAAGCCCCACAGAGAAGGTACAGGCCAGACAGCTTCTGTGGGAGAAGCAGGCGACGTTCTCCCAAGAACCCGGCTATACACAAGGTCGAGACACCCGAACAGAGTCCCCTACGACAGCCCCCCTATCGTATCCCTGAAGCAGTCCGGGAAGGAATGTGAAAGGAGATACAGGAGATGACCAGGCTTAGCGTCATCGAGCACTCAGACAGCCCTTGGGCCTCGTCTGTAGTCCTGGTGCCTAAGAAAGATGGGACCACCCGGTTCTGTGTGGACTACAGGCGGCTCAACGAGCGAACCACCACTGACGCCTACCCGATGCCCCGGGTAGACGAGTTATTAGACCGCATTGCCAGGGGGCGCTATCTGACCACCATTGACCTGTGTAATGGTTATTGGCAGATCCCCCTGGCCGAGGATGCTATCCCTAAGTCGGCATTCGTCACCCCATTTGGTCTGTACCAGTTTATGGTCATGCCATTTGGGATGAAGAATGCTCCGGCTACCTTCCAGCGTATGGTGGATAGGCTCCTCGATGGCTTCCAGGAATTTGCATGTGCATACCTGGATGACATTGCGGTCTACAGTGAGTTCTGGGAAGAACACCTGGTACACGTAGAGGTGATTCTGGACAAGATTCGGGCCGCTGGCCTGACCTTGAAGCCAGACAAGTGCCATCTTGGCATGGCAGAAGTGCAGTACTTTGGTCACAGGGTAGGATGTGGGAGCCAGAGACCAGAGACAGCCAAGGTAGAAGCTGTAGCTAACTGGCCCACCCCTATCACCAAGACCCAAGTGCTGGCCTTCCTGGGAACAGCAGGGTATTACCGACGCTTTGTCACCGTTGCTAAACCCCTGACTGACCTGACTAAAAAGAACTTACCTAAGCAGGTCCTGTGGTCTCCAGCTTGTGAAGCCGCGTTTCAGGCACTTAAGCAGACTCTTGTGAATGCCCCTGTCCTGGCTGCCCCAGTCCCTAACAAACGTTTTCTCGTCCATTCAGATGCTTCCATGTATGGACTGGGGGCTGTGCTGAGCCAGGTCGGGGAAGATGGAGGAGAGCACCCTGTCGCATATCTCAGCAGAAAGCTACTACCCCGGGAAGTGAGTTATGCGGCAGTGGAGAAGGAGTGTTTAGCCCTGGTCTGGGCATTAAAGAAATTGAGCCCTTATTTGTACGGGCAGGAGTTTTCCCTTATTACGGACCACAATCCCCTGGTCTGGCTTAACCGGGTCTCAGGAGACAATGGTAGACTGCTGAGGTGGAGTCTGGCGCTACAACCTTACAACTTCACCATCAGCTACCGACCCGGTAAGCAGAATGGGAATGCAGATGGATTGTCCCGGCAAACAGACGTCCCTATTACCTCCTAGTCCGGTCATCCCCAAGTTGACCCGCCACAGGGTCAAGCCGGGTCTGCCGGAGTGTTCCACAAGGGGGGAGCCGTGTGACAGATCCATCTGTATAGACTGAGATTGCTGGATTCGTCTGTTTTGCCTTTTCGTGAAATTACCCGTTCGTATGCCCCTGTTCAGTGAATTGACTTTTCCGCCGAACAAAACTACCGAACGGACGGCCACCCAGAAGAGAAGTGTGCTGCTGGTTAACCTCTTGATCCCAATTAGAACGTTATGGTTAACCACAGACACTTCTCAATTAAAACCGAATACAGGGTGGTCGTCGTTCGTATGTCGACCACGAGGCGCCGGCCATTTTAAACCATGCGAAAGACCAGCGGTGTTCGGCATTGATTTCATGGAACTGAAAACGGACACTTTTTCAGCCGAACACCGCTGAAGCCGCCGACGTCCCTTCTCAATCGACAGAAGTGTGCGAACACCGGCCATTCGGGAGGTTTAAATGCACGAATGGACTTACCCCAGATAGCCTTCCCATGGAGTCAATCGCATACCGAAAGACTGTAATAGACTTTGACTCCATGGCGACTGAGCTGTGCAGATGGGATCTGAGCGCTATTCACCAATAATATGCACTCAGATCTAGCCTATCTGGGGATATGTGATACGAATGGGTAACATTCAACAATTGTAAAGTTATGTATTTTTATATGTTTTGCTATGTTGAATTTAAGATGACGATTTGCCTCTGTCCTGGAGATAATTAAATTACTTCTCAATTATCTCCAGGGCAGAGGGGAGGAAATACTAATGCATGCTGGGAATATTCTGTGTCTGTGGTTCCTAACCTGCCATATGTCTGTCTATTGTTACAGTCTCCCATTTGGTACCAAGTGGGAGACCTGCATAAATACGGGCAGGTAGCCCACAGTAAAGCCAGTTCTTGTTTTACCCTCAATGCGAAGCTTGGTCTCGTTATTGGGGGGATTTATTACCGATGACTAGAGACTGCTGAATGGAATTATTAGCCGCTTGGGAGATATCTGCATTCGGCTAATATTGGCGATTCGTGAGTTTGGAGCTCGTGGAGTGAATATGGATCCCGTTCGTGAGTTTGCAGCGTTCCCTTGCTTGCGGTTCGCATGATTGTACTGGATACGCATGCAGTCTATGCTATTGCGAGAGGGGAGCATTCACTAAACGGCGGTTTGTACATTTCCTGCTGAGGGTACCGTAACAGGTAACATTTGCTGGAGTCCCTATATGCATATTTTGTGTTTTAATTTTGTTTGTTTTGTTTTATTGTGTTTGGTTTCCCCCCCCGAGGCCTGTCTATTGTGGTACCTTATATAAATTTTTATTTTTCTCCCTTCCTTTGTTAGTGTTTTTTTTTTTTTGGGGGGGGGAGGGTGGGAGCGGTGTGTTGCTTCCTGGCTGGTGTAGTTATGGGGAAACCTTCAGTACCCCCCCGTAAGGTCACCCCCTGTTGTGCGATCGTTTCATTTCCCCCTGGGTATTACCTGACCCTGAATCCAGGCCAGCGAACTGTGCAGTCTGTATGGGAGTGTGAAGCTCCCTCTTGGGTCCTCATGTGTGGCAACCCACTGTGTCCTTGGTGGTGTTCCACTCTGTGGGCAGTGTGTTGAGCTCGGGGAAGGTCTCCTGGGTCAGGGTGAAGCCTGGTGGCGGTTCCACTTGGATGCTCCAGAGGAATTTCTTCGGGTCCGCTCCCGGCAGTAGCGTGTATGTGGCTCCGGACTTAAAGGCCACTAATTTAAAGGGGTGTCCCCAGGTGTACCTTATCTCCTTTTCCTGTAGAAGTAGCGTCAGGGGCCTCCAGTTTCGTCTGCATTGTAGGGTGGTTGGAGATAGGTCCTGATATAAGTTGATAGCTGCGTCTTGGTATGTCAGCTCTTTATTTCTTGCATATTTAATTACCGCTTCCTTTGTGGAGTTGTAGTGAAAGCGGAGGATGATATCCCTTGGGGCCTGTCCTTCTGTTCTGCAGGCTCGGAGCGCTCTATGTGTGTGGTCAATTGCACAGTGTTCATCCGGAATACCTGGAATTAGGTGCTTAAAGAAAGCTACTACCCCGGGAAGTGTCTACCAGGTCCCCCTCGTTAGGAGATTTGGGGAGTCCCCGAAGCCTCACATTATTGCGCCTAGAGCAGTTGGCTAGGTCTTCTACCATCATTTCCAGGTCTGCAATTTGTTGTCCCATGGTCCTGGAGTGTGTCACCACCGTGTTGTGGGTGCGTGTGACTTGCTCCATTTTATCTTCTAGGGCCGCCGTCCGCGCACCCAGCGCTTGAATTTCCGCCTTTACTTCTTTTGTACTGTTGAAGATTTTGTTGGCTAGAAAATTTCTGACCTCCGTCAGTTTTGTTAGGATGTGTGGGGTATCTCCCATTTGAAATTCGGGTATGTCACTGCCCGTTGTGGATGCTGGGGATAGGGAGCCGTGAGGGCTGTGCTGGCGGCCATCTTGAGAGGCCTGTCTGCCTCGAGGTGCTGTCAGTATTTCGCCACTGTCCTGGCGGTTTCCCTTCTATCCCCTTTTTTTTTGGTGCTCTGTTTGGCTCCGGAGTGTGAGCCTGGCATTTTGCAGTAGATGTGGCTTCAATCTGGGTCTCGATGCTCGTGGCTGGTGCTGGATTGTGAGCAGGGCCGTCTTTAATATTGATTGGGCAAGCATCTGCTTGGGCAAGCATCTGCTTGGGCCCCCTGGGCATGCAGTCACTCCCTCCACCCCAACCTAGAGGCGAAACTAATGTAGAGAGTGCCTTGGTGCAAAAAAATAATAATTCAGGCCTGCCCTGTAGCACAAGAGTAAAGAAAAGATAGATCCCCATCTGTCATACAACTCCTGCGATGCTATACCAGGTGGGGATCTACCATCCTTGCAGGGTTGTATTTTTGAGCAGTGTTTGTGCAAATGAATGTCAGCATGTTATTGTATAGAGTGTATGTGTGCATGTAGGGGTGTATTTGTATGTACTGTTACCATTGGAATGCAGTGGTGTACTTGTGTGTAGTGATTGCGTTTGAATGCAGTAATGTGTGATTGTCTGTAGTGTTGGCTTTTAAATGCAGGTGTACTTTTGTGTGTAGAGTTGGTGTTTGTATATAATTTTAGCCTTTTAATACAGGAATGTGTTTGTATGTAATGTTTGTATTTGCATGCAGGGGGTTATTTGGATGTAGTGTTGTGTACATTTGTGTGTAGTATTGGTGTTTCAGCAAACTGGTGTGTTTGTATGTAATGTTTGTGTTTGCAGGGCTCTGTTTGCATGTTGTGTGATTTCTATAACACAAATACACATACATATTAACACGCAGATACACACATAGGCACACTGACACAGGCTCACACCTTGACACATACTGGCACATACACACACACACTCAGAAACACACCCTTTGACACACAGATACAAGCACTTTGATACACACACACACTGGCACATCCACACACAGAGGTACACACACACACACTGACACAGGTATGTACACACACACTCAGCTACACACATACATAAAGGTATAAATGCAGGGGTGTATATGTGTACAGTGCTAGAGATGGAGTGTATTTGTGTTGACATTAAAATGCTGGGATGTATGCATTACCACACACTCAGATGCACACTTACACACACTGACACATACATGCATACACACACACACACACACACACACACACACACAGGTACACATACACACTGACACACAAGTACACATACACAGGTATAATACACACAGAAACACTGACACACAGACAAACACAGCCAGATACAAACACTGACACAAACACAGCCAGATACACACACTGACACAAACACAGCCAGATACACACAAGGACACAAACACAGCCAGATACACACACACACACATATATGTGTACATTTACATATTTTAATCTCTGCCTTCTAGCAGCTCTTGGACAGCAACTCCCAGTAACCTTGGCCAATATAATGTCTCAACTCTGTTCTTACATACCCTGGTCCAGAATTTGGCAAAAGTGACATTTGGAAATGGTATACAGCCTTTGATAACACTTGATGCAATAATATGTTAAAATAAATACTTTTTAAAATTTATATTTAATAGGGAACTGTCAGGTTCTTCTAGGATTTTTAACATGTACTTATTCCCTGTGTGTTACATTACAAACACCAACACACTTAAATAAAAGTGATATCAGAAATTAGCAAAACAAAAAAACAAAACATATTTAGCCACCCTCCTGTCTCCTTACCTTTTGGGTACAGAAAGGTGGCTTCCCTGGGGTCCAGTGGGAGCTTGTTGGCCCAGGCTGATGGAAGTCTGCCATCAGCTTTCTCAGTCCCTCTCCCCAACAATGCTTGCATCCTCCTCCGTGTGGTGTGTGCCTCCTCCCCAGCGGCACTGAGGAGGAAGTGATCTGACCTCGCTGCCTCCCAGCATGCCATGGAGAAGAAAAGGGATCCCAGGGCAGTGTGTGAGGGGCTAGCTGTGTGTTTGTATTCAGCCAACCCCCATATTACAAGGGCCCGGTCCAGAGCAGTATTAAAGGGCTGTGGCCCTTGATTACCTCAGGTGTTGCAGGGGGCCCATGGGGCAGCTGCCTTATGGCCCCCAGGAGTAACTGGGCCCGGGGCAGCTGCCCCTTTTGCCCCTCCTTAAAGACGGCCCTGATTGTGAGTGGATTGTGTGGAGCTCTGGAACTGCGCGGCCATCACGGTCAGCATCCAGACCACGCCCCCCGTTATTGGTAATTTTTATCCAAATTCTATTCCAGCCTAAATCCTGCCCTTGCTCCTGTCTTCATTCAATACGTGTTTCTGAATTCCAAATTATGTTCTTCTCCTGTCCCTGCCTTCCTAAACCTTGTCCTTTGTCACATTGTTGTGTTCTGTTGTCATCCCAGAATATAAACTGAATTACCAACTGGTTGTGATCCTATATCACCTAGCTCATCTTTACATCTATAGTACCCCTTCTATCTATATCTTTTCATAATCTAATTTATTCTTCTAAAAAAATTGCATGTTGCGGAACGTCCATCACAGCTCTTGACCAGCTTCCTGTTCTTGCAGTCTTTGAAAGTATGTGAATGAAAAGTGACAATTTGTGTAAGCCTACAATCTTCTACTTAAAATAACAGCTGTGTGGGTATGTAGAAATATGCCGTGATCTAAAACACAACTTTGTGCCTGAAATAAAACATTTGATATGGAGCAATGAAGAATGCGTAGTATCTGTAAAACTGTATTTTATTTCTTTACCCATTATCACATTCATCGATTTTGGCCCCTAATGGTGCATTTTTCTCTCTATCACAATCATGATCAAATGATGAAAATCAAGCAAATTATAAAAAAAACAACAAACAAACAATAAAAAAGGCTAAATTACAAGAATCAGCAACATTATTGTTTGCCATAAGCAGAAGTTGCTTAAATGGGTAATAAGTGAGATACGTTAAATATAATAATATCGAACTGTAGGAGAAAAATTGTAATAGTTATAAAAAGTTATTTATTAAAACTTTAAAATAAATTGCAAAATAATATACTTAAAGTTACATTCAGAATGAAGATGTTGACATGATAATACAAGGTGCATAAAGATTAATACATTCTTTAAGATTCAGCATTAAATGAGACTAAATAGCTGAAAAATATAAAATAAAATGCATCTCAAACTTAACTTATATCACATTTGGCATAAAAAGGTAACTTATATTACATTAAAAAAAAAATTGCAATTTGCGGGTTGAGATAAAGAATAATTTGAAGGTAAAAAAGCTTAATAAAAGATATCTTACAACAAAACCCACCAAACAAAACAAAAAGCTGTTGTAAAAAAAAGGGAGAGAGATCCAGTTTTAACTTTTAATTATTTTTCAAGCTTTTCCAAGGATCTAAAATATAGGAAATATTCCTTAAAAAAATTACTTTAAAATGGAATAAAATAAATAATAAATAAAGTATTTTTTGAATTCAGTTACCAGTATGGAAAACATGTCAACGTTAAGAAACATATAGTTTAACAATAAATAAATAAAATAAAAAAAAGAATAATTAAAATAAAATAGTATGATTTTGTTTTCCAAATAACATTCACAATTTAAGCAAATTGTTCAAAATAAGGCCAATTGCAACACAACAATAATTTCTATATATAAAATGTAAATAAATTACAAAATAATTAAATTCAATTATGAAAATGAAATTACAATCTTAAATCCATTGCCAGTTCCACCTATGTACAAAACATGTTAATATACATGGGTATATATTTGAAATTTTCTTAGTACAGTTTCAGAAAATTACCCTAAAAAGTTAAATGTTATTGGTATATGTTTCTGAAGGAACTCTTGGTGGATGTGAATATTATTCCTTTAATAAAAATGCAGAATTTTTCCCAAAAGTTTGAAAATTAGCTTAATGTTCATATTGTCCTTTTTGTACAGCAGTACTTAGCTATGTTTGTTTTTCTGGTTTTCTAATAGGTCTCTGATGGGATAATACAATCCTATATATAGGGTTATATAAAAGTGATAAAGCTTATACTGATATGAGCAAACAAACATGGTTCAAGGCACCTCATACATGAATGAATGAGGAGGCATCTATTATGCAATAGAACTGGACAGACATGGTATCTCAAATATTAGAATCTTGGACAGGCATATCTAACCTTAGCATATGATACTGAGTGTATTTGGTATTTGGAATCTTAGCACCCATGTCTAAATTCAATTGGTATCTGGACATAAAATCTGGTAAAAATTTGTAATCTGGGATATACTTGGGATCTGGGACTGTATGAAATTGTAATCTGCGATGGGATATACTTGGGATTTGGTACTGTATGAATTTGGAATAAGGCTTACAAATCCTACCTCCCATGGGACTTGAACACCTGTCTCCCACTTGCGGACTCTGCACATCGCATTCCGTGCCACAGTGGAACCTGCTCTCCTGGGAAAATTTTAGAAGGTGTACCGGTAATTTCTCATCCCATTATTGTTTATATTGTAGGGCAACTGTGGGTAACACAGGTGCTGCCCTTCTTGTTGATTACTCCCAGGGAGCATGTGCAGGACATTCCTATTTAAAGAGAGCTCTCTGGCTGTTCTGGGCCCTTTTGTGGTTCATGAGCTTTTGTTGTGTTTGTTCTGATCTTGTTTCTGGTTTTTGACCCAGTTTATCCTTTGACAATTCTTAATCTCCTGCAGACTTGTATTGTTTGATTACCCTGTTCGTCTACCAGACATAGCTTGTTTGTCTACCTCTTCCAGTACGTAATCCTGACTTTGGCCTGTTTTTACTACGTTTGTTCCTTTACCAGCCTGTATTTTTTTTGTATGGTGCACATTTTTGTTTATTTTCAGATTTTTTTTGTTGTTCATCTCTGTCCTGAACTATATATCTAGTTAGTTGGGTTATTTCCTGGTTCTTTGCTTTACTTTAAGCACGGCCACTATAAGATCCGGTAATACTCCTCTTCCTATCACTCTGTCTTTTCCTTTGTTAGGTCGCTGCCTTTCATCTTGCTGTGGATCCTCTTGCCAACCCTGACAAGGACTGGATGAACGTGGAATATGGGACTGGATGAACTTGGAATCAAAGACTGAATGAACTTGGAATCAACTTGGAATCAAGGATCGAATGTACTTGGAATCAACTTGGATACAAAGATTGAATGTTCTTGGAATTGAAGATTGAATGAACTTGGAACCAAAGATTAGATGAACTTGGAATATGGGACTGGATGAACTTGGAATATGGGACTGGATGAACTTGGAATATGGGTCTGGATGAACTTGGAATCTGAGAAAAGTAGGATGGAAAATGCAGTACTGGGTTAACAAGACATACAGTTAGGTAGCACCTGGTGTTATTCTGATAGAAGCAACTATCATCACGCTACCAAGGCCTTTATGGATAATGGATATGTAAACTGGGAATATCTACCAACAAACTGTGGCCCACACAAGTCAGACAGTCTGATTTTAGAGAGATTCTATTTTCATGTTACATTCAGGCCCAGCTCAACAAATATTATCAAACCACATGTGTTATTTATACAAGTTATTTCTGCTAGTCTGTAACCTGAGCCTTTCTTCATGTAATTTCTACATTGATCCTGATAAAAAATTCTTAAAGTCCTACATCTATTGTAAAATATATATCACAATATGTTCAGGACCATTTGCATGTCCCTGATTCTCTTTGTATAGTGTTATTTAATGGTTAATGATGCTCTATGCAAGACATTGGGTTATGGAAACTGTTGCCCTCTTCAGACATAACTTTCAAAAGACAGAATGACTCTCTACATGGACCAAGATGATGGAAGAAATGGTTGTCTGTATGGACTAGGCATTTGGGAGCGGCAGCTTGCATTGCAAAATGATATACAGCTGTCTGATGTATCCAGCTCCAGAGCCACAAATCCGTCCATTAAATGCAAGGTTCAGAATGTGTGGATAACTGCATTCTCAAATATAGAAGCTAATTTGCTACAAATAACTTCTACACTTAAATGATAAAGAAACAATAGACAGATACAAATGGATTAATGAATAAACAATCTGATGGGCAGACATACAGTGATAGCCATATATAGGATTATTATAGTGTCAATGCCCCTAATGGCACCCAGGCTTACCCTATTAAATGAGTAGGGTGTCTTGGGATTCAACAATGCCTAGATATTACAACACTTATTTGGCATTAGAACAGTGCGTTCACTAGAAGAGTTACAAATAATTTCTCAAAATGTAAACTATATTACTCTAAATGTGTAATTCCATTTTCCATGTTAAGCTGTGATTTTATCAGTGTTTGTAAAATGCTGTATGTACTTTTGAAACCCAGTATTTTGGTTTGTTAATTTTGAGCTGGCTGCTTTTCTGGCTTTAATATCTGGAATTCGTTTTGGCTTCATCTTGGTTTGCTGCTGAAACATACTGCCCTCTGCTGGACAGACAATGACTCTCTTTGATGAGATAGACTTATGACTTATCTGCTTCCTGATCTGACCCGGAACCCAGTACGCAAGGACCACCAACAGTCCAGGTTTTGCCAGTATCTCCATTGGAATAAAACAGGGAAATACATAAATCCTGGACTGTTGGTGGTCCACGAGGACTGGGTTGGGGAACAGTGCTCTAGATTGATGGGTTTGTACTTTGTGTTCAGAACTATTGCTGGCCTGTATTACAGCAGTCTTGGGTTGTCCTGCACAGACCATAATGCTCATTCTTTTACTGCTGTGCCCCTTCCTATCGACCGACCAGTCGGAGACTTGTCATTGAATTGGATGTTGCTTTGTAAATTATCTCAGTTAATTATTAGAACTGGTGGATATTTCCACCATTAATTCTTAGGGAGAATCTTGGACTAGAAAGCAGTTTTGTAGGTCGTCCTGTAATGAGGTAATGTCAGGATTATGGTCACAGTGCTATATGGTAAGTTCCATCCATACTATATGTCAAGGATCAAGTAGGACATTATGCCTCAGTTACATCACCTTAACCATTAAGTAGATTAATTAACTATTTTACTAAGTAATAAACCATACAATGTGCTGACACCTTTATCCCATGAGAGACCCACTGAGCTTTGACATCGCAAGACTGCAGACAGTTATGCAAAAGACATGTTGAGTATTGCCATAAGTCCTTTTGTCCTGCACTCCTAGAACATGAATCCTACCCATTACTGCCCCCTTTTGTTTTAATCAGAAAAGATGAGCATATTAATACACCCAGTAAGGGTTGCTCTGCGTATCATTGTTGCATTAGCCCTTGACTATTTTGCTGAGTCCCACATCCTTCTCCACTGAAACATATGCCTATATCCCTGTTAGTTCATCCTGTATATTGTTTATTCATTTACTGGCCATGCACAACTCTTCCTGTACGGTCTATTGACTTACAGTGACCCTATGCTTGCAGGATATCTCCACGTATAGACCACTGAGTATTCTCCTCTCTTCTTACTAACGGGACTTCTATGCTCTAGAAGAATGTATCCCTTCCACCACAAAGACGACCCTGTTTGTTTCTATGCACACTATCAATTCTTAAAGAAGAATTTACTGACTTGCCGATCTCTCCCTACTCCCTCACAGTTTACCCACTACCCAACTGAACTAATCTCTAGTCCTGGTAGAACAACTTACTTTTCACTACAGGAGCTTCCCTAGCCCTTGCAGGATATATGTCCTCCCTTAACTATTATCTCTGTTTTTCTATGGAGCTCCTCACCTCCTGCTTCCCTTTACAGCTTTTCTCCCCCTACTACCCCTTTCCTCAGGGTTTCGTCCAGCGTCCCCAGGTTGAGGTAGGGGGCAAGTGATATCAGATGGCAGTATCCCACAGCACGGCCTGCTGCCGGTGGCATGGTGGAGTGCCCCCTTTGCGTCCATCAGAGCCACGACGCCAGCTTGGCAGGATGGGCAAACTTTCCTGCTTGCATAAACCCCGCTCAGCCCTGGGTTGCCTGGATTTGATCTCATGGCAAAGGAAACGTTTTCGCTCGATCACCTCCTGCAATTTCCCATCCCTTTCTCGGCTGCCGGTGGGGACTGGAGTGGAAGGAGGATGTATGGCCTGTGGATATGGAAAAGGTGAGAGATTATAAAACAAATAATACATTTAAAATGGAGTTGGATAGCAATATTTTTTTTTTCTCGTTCAGTTCTGTAACACTTAGTTATCAATCTAAATTTATTTTTTGTGCACTTCTAGAAATCATTTTTATAGTACATACTATTTATACTCTTCTCTCAGAAACTGGTAGAAAGTCCTACTTATATAAAATAAGACTTTCCAAACAGATCTAATTAATTGAGTGGATCTGTCCCTTTTGGACTAGTATACCTAAAGACCTGATTGTTATCCATTAAGATTAAGATCACTGGGATCACTTTATTGAACCATTTATATAGCTGCATAAACTTCATCAGTCCCATTCCCAAATTTTCTTCGTCTTCATCATCCCAAATCTAGACAGAATACCACGTAAAGTGTCAAACGTCATCTTTTTTACACCTATGACTTTCCCCTTTATACGCAGTTTGGATTTCCTGTGGAAAAACTGCACTCTTCCAGGTAAAACATTATAAATAAAATATATACTATGACTCTATGAATTAATATTTTACATGAGTGAGCAGAGAGAACCTTGCTGTTATATACGAAAAAAACAAACAAGAATTGTCTCTCTTGCTGCCCTCGTGTGGATACTTACACACCCATACCTGGTCGGAAGCCGGTGTCTATCATTCTCATTGGGAATATAATCCTTTAAATGCACATATGGTGGGATTACCTTGACTAGTACCCTTATCTCACTTGAAACCATCTTCTAAACTATTCTTGTACTGCCTCTTGAACATCTACATATAAGGTAGCTTTACAGGACTTGTGTCCATTTTAGAAGCACCAAAAAGCTCCAAGTGGATTGAATGTCTTCATAAGACAATATTGACCATGTGACAAAACCCCTATTTTGCCTTCTCAGGAGCCATTCTCTTCCACAGTTTGGGAATCCGTTTAAACTTTGCTTGTTTTTTGTTTTTTTATATTCTTTATTTTTGTTGTGCGAGCATTACATCCAGCTTGAATAGCCATGATAGCCAAAACAAGCCCAATGGCAACAAAACATAACATCAATATGGCATTTTTAATAACTGCACATTTTTAAATGGTAAGAGTCAAGTGTAAAATAGAACCAGATTATTAAATTATTAGGAGAGTAGTTTCCATCAGTGGCATAGATACAGTTGAGTTAGATTAAGCATTCAAAAAGGAGGTAGTATTATCGTGGTGGTTGGTGCTACCTAGTGAGAGCCGAGCCCCCTAAAGGATAAGGTCGGTGTGCCTGTGTTGTAGAGATACAGGGAAACAGCAGTGATTGACAATGTGGAGGCCTGCGAGGCAGTTTAGGTAGTAGGGACCAATACATGGCCTAGACTACCATAGGCAACAAAAAGGAACAGAGGGTACTGACGTGGTACCTAATGTATCATACAAACAGCTCCTCAATAATACACTAAGTGTGATATGGGCTTATTGAAGCTGGAGGGGTTGTTGGTAAAGTGGAGACAGCTTTTCCAGGTGTCTGTGGTGGGTGACCGTGGGGGTGACCCGCCATACAAAATTAGATAATCCCTTCTCTGTTAATTGGATCAGGAACTGTACTAACCTAATCCAATTATCTCCAAGCACAGAAAAAACATACTTTTTCCAAAACACCCCAAAAGTACCATAAAAATACATAAAACAACACATCCCCTGATAGCCCTGAGTTCAGGGTTTCAGGAATTTCCTGGAAGTCATTTGTTTGACCGACCGCCCGCATGGTCCCATGCCCAAAACAATTCCATAGTATCAGGACTAGTGGTCGGTCTAGTTTGGTTTAAAAATGAACAAACTACCGAACATAGTCAGTGGTCTTACCCTGGAGCTTGTTTCCCTTGTTCAGATGAACGATTCCACCGAACAGTGCCCTTCTAACTTGTGTAGAACCGAACACAGGCGATGATGGAAGTCCAGCGGTGTTTAGAATTACGTAACTACCATTGACCTCAGTAAGTGTTATTGGCAAATTCCCCTGGCCAGGGAGGCCAAGTCAGCATTTGTCACCCCATTTGGCTTGTACCAATTTAAGGTTATGCCGTTCGGGATGAAAAATACCAGCCACGTTCCAGCGCTTGGTGGATAGACTCCTTGATGGCTTCCAGGACTTTGCTTGTGCATACCTGTGTAACGGGGTTTTGGGGGTGCCCCCTAGTGTCTTTGGGGTCCCCAAACCTAGTTAACTCACTATGCCTGACAGGCGGATCCTGAGCCTCCGCTATCTGGGAGCTGGGGTACATGTCTGCGGCAGTGCCTCCACCCAGTGGAGCATCCGGGGTAGGGATGTGGGGTCCCACTGGGAACATACTTGGTGCAATGAGACTGACACAGTCTAACTGGAACTAACTTTATATGGTAAGTAGCAATTGAACAAACATACATAGGAAAATACAATAGAGTAACACAGATAACAATGCAAATGTGGATTTTCCTCACTCACCCACCAGCACACCTGCGCCCCACCCCCTTATCTTCGCCCTAGCGGCCGTTGGTGCACATAGGAGAGTTGGGGCCCTTATAAGTCCTGCTCCGCAGGGTCACTGAAGCAGCCTCAGATGTGTAATGTCCGTCACGGGACCTCAGAGTCTTTACTGTGAGTGAGGAGACAGGTGCCCTGTGGTGATACAGGGAGAGGCTTGGCTTACCCTCACAACACGATTAACCAGGTCAGTCAGCAGCAGTCTCCTCTCACTGGATTCGCCAGACGTCTGGACTCAGTGCTTGTCTTCTTTCTTTTCTGCAGGTCCCTCTCTCAGCTGGTGTGATCTTGGGTGAAACAAGTTCTCTCAGCCAGGTCCTATCTCTGTGCTACAGTCTCTCACATGTCCTTTCTCTGGCTCAGCATGTGGTCACTCTTAAAATCCTCCTCCCTCAGAGCTGTGCAGGAAGTCCTGACAGGCCCTGCGATGATGCCACACTCATCTCCTGATTTCAGCAAGTCATGTGATCAGAGCTCAATGTTTTATTAACAGCATACTGAGTCCATGTGCCATCTACTGGGCATTTCAGATAATGCAGCCTGTGTAACTTCACGGGCTACACCTGGATGACATAGCGATCTACAGTGAGTCCTGAGAGGAGCACTTAGCTCAAGTGGGGACAGTCCTGGATCAGATTCAGAGAAATGCTATTTGGGATGGCAGAAGTTCGGTATCTGGGTAACTGGGTGGGGTGTGGAAAGCAATGTCCAGAGCCAGCCAAGATAGAGGCAGTTGTGGACTGGCCCATACCCCACACCCCACACCAAGACCCTGGTCCTAGCTTTTCTGGGCAGAGCCAGAAAAGCTAGAGTGTTCTGCAAGGAGGAGAGCCTGTCACTAGAGCCATTTAACTTCACCATCTCTTACAGACCGGGGAAGCAAAATGGCAACACCGATGGGTTATCGAGGCAGACAGACCTCAGCCCAGAATAACTTTGGTTCTATACAGCCTTAAGTTGCCCTGAAAAGGGGTCAAACCGTGTCTGCCAGAGTGTTCTGCAAGGAGGGAGCCATGTTACAAAAATCCCCTCTGTCTGCTACAACCCTGTTACTTTGTTGCTATTTTGTTGCTTTTGCCTGAACAACTATTGCAGGCCATTCGTACATACGAATCGCCGACCATCCGGCCCCTAGTGTGTGCCGCCAATTAACCCTGTTCACCCCTCTAAATACCGAACACACTGTCGAACGGACGACCACCATACCTGAGGAGTGTGCCTACAACTAACTACAAGGAGTTGCGGTTTTGTGGTTAACCGGAGCCTTATGGATCTTCAACGGGTGGTCACCGTTCGTATGAGAAGGTCGAACGGGACACCGAACTTCATGTTGAACCAACTACCGAACGACCAACCACCCTACCTGAGGTGTGTGCCCCTAGTTAACCACCCTGAAGCTGCGGCTTGTGGTTAACCGCAACCTAATTGCTCATTGACCGGGTGGTCATCGTTCGTATGCACGAACACGTGGCAGCGGCCATCTTTTATTGTCGAACGCACAGCAGGACCTTGTCGTCAAACGCCTGGTACTCTTTTCGGACACTATTCTGCATGAACCCTGGTGGGATCCATCTTGCCCCGTCCGTTCGTGTATAAAACACCGAAGCACATGCCGTTCGATACTTTGCCCCTACGAATGATACACTGACCCCTTGCAGGATGCTATGGCCGAGAATACATAGGCTGCTACTTGTCGAACAGCCCTACAGACAATTTTCATCCCCATGGCATTTGCATACCGTTAGTGGGATCTGAGCACTTTTCGTATATTTTGTGCGCTCAGATCCAAGCTGTCTAGGGATGGGTTGAATGTGGTATTTAAAGACTATGATGTAAAAGTTATACATTTTTATTCAGTTTTCGTGCATCTATAAAAGTGATATTATTTCATGTACCTGGAGATAATTGAGTTACTGTAACCGTTGAGGGAGTGTTTTGGAAAATGCACTTTGTTTCTATTGGCTGTTACACTTTGTAATCCTGTGTAGCATCAGGTCCAGAGGGGTGTTCTTCTGGCCTGAAAATATGTATTTAAGCCGTGCATGAATGCTCATTAAACCAGTTCTTCTTACCCTCAACTCGCAGCCTCGACTCGTGTTGTAGGGAAAAGCGTTATACTAGCTTATTATTGGCTAGCGGGATATCTACACTTACAGGATTATTGCTGGATATTGTTTGGAGCTTCGCTCTTGCTCTCCAAGATCGGGAATCAAGACATCGAAGCGGTCCAACCTTCAGCTAGCCTGGAGGCAACCGTAACAAGAGCGTAGTATCACTGTGCACAACTTAGAAACTGTTCCAACACTGCCATACTGTTTGGCCATTTATATAACTTTATTTTCGCTTTGGTATCTAAGTTTATCTTATACTCGTTACAATGTATCCTTTAAGACATCGCTACTATCCTTACCACCTGGACTATTCATTCCAACTATCCTTCACTGCTAACAAGGTCTTTTTAGACCACTTTACTGCATGCAGCCAAGATTAGTCATTTGTACAGACCACAGGACTTGTCACTTGGACATAGCATGTCCAGCGTCTAATTATTATCACCTATCACTGAGACACAGCATGGGATGAACGCTCCTTCTATATTTTGAGCCTGACTTTAAATATATATATGAGAGCTCTGTCTACATATTCTGGTTTAATACAATGGTATATACTACAGATACTGATATCCATATTTACACATGTATATAATATCACATTCTATATTACAGTTTATAAAATCACAGACTATAATATCACAGACTATAATATCATATCCTATAACACAGACTATAATACCACAGTCTATGAAATCACAGACTATAATTTCACAGTCTATAAAATCACAGACTATAATATCACATCCTATATCACGGTCCATAATATCACAGTCGATAATACCACAGACTATAAAACCACAGACTATAAAATCACAGACTATAAAATCACAGACTATTTTACAGTCTATAATCTCACATCCTATATCACAGTCTATAATCTCACATCCTATATCACAGTCTATAAATTCACAGTCTATAAATTCACAGTCTATAATATCACAGTCTATATTATAACAGTCTATATTATTACAGTCTATATTATTACAGTCTGTAAAATCACAGTCTTTAATAACTTTTTATATATTCATGTATATTAAAGGAAGGGTGACATATTTCAGTGTTTTAGGAAAGTGGCCATGGTATGTTATTAGTAAATGTATTTTCTAATGGAAGTCGGAACATGTCACGTCCCTCCTCTACTTGAATGGAAGAAAACAGACAGATATCCCAGAGCTGCACAATGTGTAACGGAAGCTGGGCGTGCATCATATGGAACGTCTCCTATTATACTCCTACTATTCTTCACGATTTAGTTAATGGAGGCACAGAAGGCCTTATCTCCTGCCTGCAGTATGATGCTATATTGGGAGTTGGTATCTTGATTAAAGGACCACTATAGGCACCCAGACCACCTCGGCTTAATGAAGTGGTCTGGGTGTCTGGTCCAGCTCGGATTAACCCATTTTTTTAATAAACATAGCAGTTTCAGAGAATCCAGCCTCTAGAGCCTCTAGTGGCTGTCTCATTGACAGCCGCTAGAGGCGCTTGCGTGCTTCTCACTGTGAAAATCACAGTGAGAAGACGCCAGCGTCCATAGGAAAGCATTATGAATGCTTTCCTATGAGACTGGCTGAATGCGCGCGCAGCTCCTGCCACGCATGCGCATTCAGCCGATGACGTTGCTAGGAAGAAGCAGAGGAGGAGGAGAGCTCTCTGCCCGGCGCCGGAGAAAGGTAAGATTTTAACCCCTTCCTCTCCCTAGAGCCTGGCGGGATGAGGTCCCTGAGGGTGGGGGCACCCTCAGCGCACTATTTAACCCTCCTTGGTGACCTTTTACCGATTCTTGCATTAGACATGGCTTTCTCCCAAATGGCTGATGTTAGTTCCTAGAATGCTATGGAAAAGCGATCCTGTCAATAAACAGATCATATGAGATTAGCTGGCTACATGCAGAGGGTGACTAAGAATGAGCAAGCTTTGGGGACATTGAATCTGGGATTTATCCTGACATGTTAAGTAACGGTTCAATGGACTCCATGGGTTCTATACATTGCTACCAGTAGTTAAAAGTAATAAACTGAAAGAATCGTCTAGGTGCGTTTGATACCTGATTTTGCCTTTGGATAGATGTTTGACGGACTCCTGAAGTGGAAGCAGACCGGCCGAGCCGATAACTGCCACCAAAATCTGTAAATACACAGATAACAAAACAAGGACACAAAATAGCAGAGTGGTTAGCATAGGTTTAATGAAAGGTCACGGACAAAGCCCAGTAAACATCTAACACAGAGACACAGAGTCTTCCCAGCTCAATCACCATTAAATTAAAACTGTGCGTAATAAAGACAGCAAACGACACAGAAGTTTATTACAATGAGCCATTGCATTCAATCATCAACACTTCTTCTGCTGAAACCTCCTGTCTTCCAATCATAAAACATGGCCCTCTGTTACAAACACACACTGAAACCTCCTTTCTTAAAATCTTAAAACATGCCTAATTGTTCCTTTCTTGTGATATGGACGTTTACTATCAAAAGTATACATATAAAAATAAAACTGAGCCTTTTAGCACACACACATATAATTTTTTCTCCCCCCTCCTGAATGGTATATACACCTCATTCTCTGGGTCCTCTACCAGAGGCCCGGGAGTCTGAGGGTTCTGTGCAGTATCTTAGCTGTTCCTAGAACAGCGATCTCAGATGTCCCACCTGGAATCTGTTGAAGCCACTCTCCTAACTTCGCAGTCACAGCTTTTTTTCTCTGTTTGTGGGCTTTTTGACCTTTGTTAATTACGTATTATGTGATGAATTAACCTCCCTCTGAATCATCCCATCCCTAATCTAGATTTAGGTTAATGCATATCTCGCCAGCATTTCAAATAGACCAAATGGATTTAATGTTAGGAGTGGGAGACCAGGGTGGGCTATTTTGAGAAATGTAAGGCAACTTAATAATAGCAATTTATACAACTAAAATGTAATTTAGAACAATAACTATGGCCTTAATTTAATATTCTGAAATCATTCAATAGTGTTAGAAAAATGTTCCAATGATATCTACAGAAGCCACTATTAAAGTCTGGACATTTTTGTAGATAAATCATTTGGAAAGTTTATCTTACAGTATCGAATCATTTGCAAAGCTTTTTAAATCGAGGCCAATGTATCTTATTTACACAGAATTTAGCTTAATGAAGCAGTTTGGGCCTATAGATCATGTCCCTGCAGTCTCACCTTGTTTATACAGCCCTAGCCACACCTTCCTGCATGTGACTTAAGCAGCCTTCCTAAACACTTCCTGTAAAGAGCCATCTAATGTTTACACTTACTTTATTGCACTTCATAACTCATTTAAATTTTTTTTTATCTCCTGCTCTGTTTAATAGCTTGTTGGAGCCTCCTGTGCGTAGCTCAAGTTTATTTAACATAGCAAGAGATTAAAAAGAAGAAAAAAAAAACCACACTGTGCTGTAAGATCTGATTGAAAGTGAAACCATTATTTTCATACAGGCTGTTACGGGCACTCTACAGATTGTTACTGGATTACCCTTTTTTATTTTACCGTATACTCTGTTTCGGTAGTATTACTGTATAAACACATTATACGAACAGTCAGGACTATGTATTCGTGCATACGAACAAAGACCACCCGGTCCTTGGCGTGTGCCGCCACTTAACCTCTTTCACCTCTGAAACAACCGAACTGCCGACCACCTTACAAGCGGAGTGTGCTTCCAATTGACCACCGGAAAGCTGCGGTCTGCGGTTAACCACAAGACTAATTGACTGCCTCAGGGTGGCCTCGTTCGGATAATAATTCACCGAACTGAAACTCCGGAAAGATTCTCGAATGAGGACCACCTACACTCAGTCGTGTGGCCCCAATTAGAACATTGGGTCTGCAGTTAACCGCAAGCTAAGTACCCCCCTTCATGGCGGTCTCGGTTCGGCTCACGAAGGGCTGGGACAACCATCCACTGAGCGGTATTTGCGCAACTGTTTATCCGTTACTCGCTCCAGGGGTTTTAGGGCCAGGTCCCGCTCTCTATTCACCTGACAGAAAACATGGCTGCCATGTTCGGGACAAAAACTGGCTATACCGTTCGTGAGATCTGAGCGCTATTCGCCTATCTGCTGCGCTCAGATCTGGGCTATCCAACGAATGTTAGAATATAAAATGTGTCTATTAAAATGTTACAATTATGTATTTTTATACTGTTTTACCTGTTACAATAACACGTGGGATTTTGGGCACTTGGAGATAATTAAATTGCCATAACCGTTAGAGTCATTATCTCCAAGCTGGGCGGTGACCATTTCAAACGATACACTATAATGGCATTGGTCAACTGTTTGTATTGTCCCTGTATCCCATCAGGTCCAGAGGGGGCTGTCCCTGGACCTGGGGTTTTGCATAAATAGTGATGCCTGTGTGCCATTAAACCCAGTTCATTTTGACCCTCAAATCGCAGCCTCGACTCGTTTTGTGGGAACAAGGGTATCCTAGCTGTACTATAGCTAGTAGGACAGGTGTGGCTAGGGCTGCTTGAACAGAAACAAAGTTATTTAACTCCTAAAGGGCAGATAATTGAGCATTGAGACTGCAGGGGCATGATGTACACAAAAACGAATTCATTACTCATTGTGGGTAGGAGTGCATGGTCAGTAGGATGCATTGAGGGTAAAAGTTAATGTTCAGTAAGATGCACTGTGGGTAAGAGTTCATGGTCAGCAAGATGCATGGGCAGTGGGTGCGTTATGCATTAAATGACCTGCTGGATCTCCAGATCGGAGTACGGAGTTGCGGCAATCTGGTCAAACTTCATTGAAGTCTTTGATTTCAAGACCATCAAACAGAGCACTCTTTGGATGTGTGATAGAGGAGGTGGTGAAGCTTTAAACAACACCCAGGACTTGGGGGAGCTCCATGTATCCAACAAAGAGCACAGTCATCAAAGGTGACCAGGACTTTCCACTTAGCACTATAGAATTCTGCATCGATTGGAGGATGCTCACAGCCTGGTCAAAACTCATCATGCTGACTATTCTAGACTAGGCACCTCCAATCTGATCACTTTTTATATTGAAAATGTCTCGAAAACAGATATTTGGGGGAGGCACTCATTTGGGGATATGGGTACCTATGTTTTAGGGATGAATTGTTGTATGACACTGAGGTGTGTGGCCGTTAATAAAGTTAACTCTTTAGGTACAGACACCCAAGCGCTAGGTGTTGTGAAATGTCATTGCACTCCCATAAAGAACCCTTATTTCACCCTTACATTAACCCTCGGCTAATGATAAAGGATGATAATAGCAATAATAGCAAAGTATTTAACCAGGAAAGGTACATTAAGATTACTCTGGTTTTCAAGTACGTCCTGGGGATTTTACCTTAGCCCAACATCCAGGGGTTGTTACTATTACCCAATTTAATGGTACTCATTTTATCTACCTCAGAAGGATGAAGGGCTGAATAAATCCTGGCGGGATTTGAACCTGCAACCCAAGGGTGAGCTATATTCACTTGGGAGCTAATCACTAAGGCGGAAAGGAAGTCCCTGGCGGTGGGGAAGGAAGTCCTTGGCCGTGACACTCTGGTCCCCTGCGAGTATACAACCTATAACTTGTGTTAGCCTTTTTTCATATGATGCTTCATTTTTTTGTACATTTGTGTTAAAGATTTAGAAAATTACAACATAACCCCATTCAGACAAAGCATGGCCACTGCAAACATTGCAAATCAAGAGGAGAAATAGAAACATTGCTTGATTTAACCCTCTAATTATTTACAAGTCAAAAGATAAACGTGCAGTTCACTTAATGTCCAATAGGGGGAGACAGATATCAAACAGTAATTCAGTATTTTTATTAACTATATTATCCAATGACTTAAATGGAGTCATTAAATAATAAGAGGGGTACATGGAGTAATGGGAGGAGTTATATGGAGTAATAGTAGGGCTTATAGTAAGGGTTAAATGTAGTAATAGGAGGAGTTATATGGAGGGTTATTAGGAGTAATATGAGGGGTAATATTAAGTAATAAGAGGTGTTATAGGGAGGAATATGTGGAGTAATAGGAGGTATTATAGAGACGCTATATTGAATAATAGGAGGGGTAATATAGACTATTAGGAGGAGGTATAGGCAGTGATATTGAGTAATAGCAGGAGTTATAAAGAGGGTTACATGGAGTAATAAAGTGATTTATAAACAGGGTTACATTGAGTAATAGGAGGAGTTCTAGGGAGGGTTATATGGAGTAATAGAAGGATTTATAAGGAAGGTTATATGGAGTAACAGGAAAAGTTATAGGGAGGTTAAATGGAGTAATAGGAGGGGATATAGGGAGGGTTATATGGAGTAATAGAAGGATTTATAAGGAAGGTTATAAGGAAGGTTGTATAGGAGGAGTTATAGGGAGACTCTATGGAGTAATAGGAGGAGTTATAGGAAGGATTATATGGAGTAATAGGAGGAGTTATAGGGAGTAATAGTAGGAGTTATAGTGAGGGTTATATGGAGTAATAGGAGGAGTTATAGGGAGGGTAATATGGAGTAATAGGAGTTATAGAGAGGGTTATATGGAGTAATAGGAGGAGTTATAGGAAGGATTATATGGAGTAATAGGAGGAGTTATAGGGAGGGTTATATGGAGTAATAGGAGGGGTTATAGGGAGGGTTATATGGAGTAATAGGAGGAGTTATAATGAGGGTTATATGGAGTAATAGGAGGGGTTATAAGGAAGGTTATAAGGAAGGTTGTATAGGAGGAGTTATAGGGAGTAATAGGAGGAGTTCTAGGGAGGATTATATGGAGTAACAGGAAAGGTAATATGGAGGTTATATGGAGTAATAGAAGGCTTTATAAGGAAGGTTATAAGGAGGGTTATATAGGAGGAGTTATAGGGATACTCTATGGAGTAATAGGAGGGGTTATAGGGAGGGTTATATGGAGTAATAGGAGGAGTTATAGGGAGAGTTTATATGGAGTAATAGGAGGAGTTATAGGGAGGGTTATATGGAGTAATAGGAGGAGTTATAGGGAGAGTTTATATGCAGGGGCGGACTGACCGGTCGGGCACTTCGGACACGGTCCGAGGGCCCG
>OW240914.1:6048028-6066020 GCA_933207985.1 Pelobates cultripes | reverse complement strand
GATCCACCTAACTAGGGTGTACAGCAAGGCATTGGAATATAGTTCAGACTAGGTAAGTGTAGGAGGCGGATGATAGCAGAAAGAGGGAAGAAGATCAAGACAGAAGGAGTTCAAGTACCTGAAAGCTAAATAGTAGATGTAGAAAACAGCGGCAAGTAAATTGGGGTACCACAATCACATGGCAACCATGAAGAAAAGGCAAGGAGGAAAGCAATATCCAAGTACCTCTAGAGAGTTAGACAGGTCCTGAAGTCCCAGCTCGCAACAACAAGATCCAAGCCATCCTCACATGGGCCCTACAAGCCATCAGGTCCCTAACTGAGATAATAACTCAACAAACAGAAGAGTTTGTCACCACGCATATCAAAACCCAGAAACTAGTCACTATGGAGGATTCCACCTGTAATCCAGCACCCAGAAACTGAACACCAGCTGGAAGGAAGGAGCTTGAGTTCTGATGAGTGTCATGGATGAAACACAGGGCATCCACAAGTACATCATGAAGATGGCGCTCAAAGATGAACTGCTAAAGGAATGCCTAGGACAACAACTTATAGAGGATTCAGAAAAGGAGGAGGTACCATGGCAAAAAAACATCCCGAAGGGGTATACCACTGACAGATAGTGGATATGTCTCACATTACAAAATCCTACTAGAGGTTGCAAAAGACAGGACTGAAAGAGAACTGAGGCTTTAATCCTAGCAGCACAGGAACAGGCACTCAGCACCAGATCAATAGAAGCAGGTGTCTACCACACGAGGCAAGACCCAAGGTACAGACTGTGCAAAGAGGACTCATAGCAGCCGGGTGCAAGATGTTCTCTAGGTCAACATACATGGAGAGGCACAACCAAGTTGCTGGCATTGTGTACCGATCTAACTGCACAGAATATGGGCTGCACGTGACCAAGTCTAGACGGGATTACCACAGAGGGTAGTTGAGAATGACAGGGCTAAGATCCTGTGGGACGTTTAGATACAGACAGACAAGCAAGTACTGGCCAACCAACGTCACATCATGGTGGGAGACAAAAAAACAGCAGATTGGATGTGGCAAGTGGATGTGGCAACCGGTAGTTTAGGCAGTTGGTATTGTTGGGGTTGCTGGGTCAATACCTGTAGGTCTGTTTTTTGGTTGGCTGCCGGGTCAGTATTGGCAGCTGGTTTTGTGGAAGACATTCGATGCTTTCCAGCAGTAGGATGAGAAGATGTAGGGATTGTCCTGGGTTACGTAGCCAGGCCAGGGTGACATCAATTTCAGTAAGCAGGACTTGTCAGGTGGTAACAGAATTCTTCATAATACGTCTGTTGGAATCATGTTTAATATTTCTGTATCATAACTCTCTATTTACTAGCAAATGCAAAAGTAAAGAAAAAAGTTAACGGGGACAGATGCTCCATTTAAAAGACATATAAGACAGATGCTTCACTTAAAAGATATACATTTGCTTAGCACAATGCACACTTACAAAAGGATGTACCTCAATTGCGAATATTCATCACTTCTGTCCAAGGTCCAAGAGCAGAAAGCAGAGAACGTGCATTGTGTGTACCGGTAGACTGTGCAGACTGTGTGCGTGACTTTATGTACTTTTCATATCTTTGATGCCAAGATAAACAGTATTATCTATACATCAATGTGATCAGACTGACCAAGGCTATTGTACTTAGGCCATTTACTGAGCAAATAAGAAGACTAATCGAGCTGGTACCCAGACATCAAACACAGAAAGAGTCCGAGTTACCACTGTATAGTCTGGCCTTCTGGGGGGCCAACAACTTCTCCTATTTATTTTGTTAAGAAAGTTAATTAAAAAGTATATTATACTTTATACACAATGTGAGATAAAAACAGGTGGGTAAATGGATTTTCTGCAAGCCAATTATTAAGCGTATAAGTAGTAAGAGCAACATACATGATTTACAGGTTTAATTACGAACGTGAGAATTCAAAGATAATTTAAATTTATAAGTCACAGTAACAGACTGAAGAAATCTGAATGCCTGTGAAATGTTATAAAATGTACCAGTTATGTATTTTTATGTCTTTTGTTATTGTCACCTAAAATGGCGTTTGGGCTCTGTCCTGGGAGATAATTGAATTACTTCACAATTATCTCCCTGAGCAGAGCAGAGGGTTCTGGGTAAGAAAAGGAGAATGGCTAAGCGTGTACCCTGTGATTGGTTGCTGCAATGTCTTTGTCACAGTCTTCCATCTGGTCCCCTAGAGGAGTGTCCACCAGGTGGGAGACCTGCATAAATACTGGGCAGGTAGCCCTCATTAAACAGACCACTGCTTGACCCTCAACACGGAGCTCAGTCTCGTTCTTGGGGGGGGGAGATTTACTGTATGCTGATAGAGACTGATTGCTAGGAGTGTAAGCCGCTTGGGTGCTTTTCCTATTCGTCTGCTAGCATCTATTTGTGAGGTTCCAGTTCGGGAGTTTGGAGTGCTATTTTGTATGCGGTTCAGGATTTTGGTGTTCTGCAGTAGCTGTGCCTGTATATCTGGAAAGGGGAAGATCGACTAAACGGCGGTTTCACTCCTTTGTGCCAGGGGTGTCTTAACAATTGGTGGCAAGCGGCGGGATTGTTCCTACAGCCAGAAGGACAGCTACAGGAGACACCATTTCTTGGATTTTACAAATTGAGGGCAACGCATGTCCGAGTACAGCGACCCTGACAGCACCAGGATGGAACCAGCAGTGGAGTACAGATACTCTCTGAGAGAGTATGACCGTATGGTGTGGTTCCGGCTAAGCTTCTTTGGACCCTATCCACTGGAGAGAGCTGTGCAGTTCGTGAGGAACTCAGTGTTCGCGACTCTGCTAGACAGGGCAGAGAGAGAGGGCCAGCTGGCACGTTGGGAGGAACTCCAGCGGCAGGTACAGTTACGGGAAGAGGAGAGCACAGTCTCCATTCCCCGGCGGCAGAGTGAAGTGCAGGGAATTGGGAGCCCAGTCTCCATTCCCCAGCGGCAGTGTGATTTATTGGGAATTGGGAGGCAAGCCTCCATTCCCCAGCGGCAGTGTGATTTATTGGGAATTGGGAGCCCAAGCTCCATTCCCCAGCGGCAGGCTGAGTTAAAGGGGACAGAGATAGTTGCTCCTGTCCCCCAGCAGCAGGCTGAGTTACAGGGAATATGAGTTATTGAGAATTGGGAGCCCAGTCTCCATTCCCCAGCGGGAGATACAGAATGGAATTGGGAGCTCTGTCTCCATTCCCCAGCGGCAGAGTGTCCTACGAGAATAGAGAGCCCAGTCTCCTTTCACCAGCAGCAGGACCCTGTATTGGGAGCAGAGACAGTCGGTCTCCCTCCCCCATGGCTGGAAGTATGTATGGGAAAGGAGATTGTTACCCCCTCTCCCCAGCGGCAGCTTAACGTACCAGGGGGGGACAGTAAACCCCACAACCATGCAGATGGGACCGTGGTCTCTGCACTTACAGCACAGGGGGTAGGGACGGTTGGTTCTGCCCCCCAGCGACAGGGCTGTGCATCTAAATGGGAGACAGTCGGTCACCCTCTTCAGCAGCAGAGCTGTGTATACAAATGGGAGACAGTCGGTCTCCCCCTCCAACAACCAGGATCCAACGAGGCTACTCCCGTGGTAGCACTGGCACCAGCGCAGAGTACAACTGGTCTCTGCCCACTCAGCAACCCACCAAGTCAGCTTACCAGTCACCCACACAGCCATGCAGTTCGGGAGTTTAGAGCATTACCTTATATGCGGTTCGGTAGTTTGGTGTTCTGCAGTAGCTGTGCCTGCATCCCTGGAAAGGGGAAGATCGACTAAACGGCGGTTAACCCCTTTTATGCCTGGGGGTGCCGTTACAATAACTAACTGTAATAATATATAAACCACCCGCTATAACTGACTGTAATAATATACAAACCACTCGCTATAACTAACTGTAATAATATATAAACCACCCATTATAACTGACTGTAATTATATATAAACCACCCAGTTATTTAGAAGGGAATGTGCCGAACCAGGGGCACCGAGGGAAAGCTGCTAAGGGCAAATCATGAATGCGGTCTCAGACCAGGACCATAGTTGGTGGGCAGGAGGCCAGCTTCCACACTCCTACAGGAGTTTGTGGCAAACGTTTGTGGGAAGGAGCTTTTGTCACAAACTTCAATCCCACACAGGAGGCTCCTACAAGCTCTAGCAAGCAACTGATCAGGAAATAAACTCTAAATTAAACAGGCTGTGCAATAAAGGAAGTTTAAACATAGGATCATTCTTTACGGGACGTGTGTAGGGAGACTGTAGTTCACATGTAGGAAGGCTTGGCTAGGGCTGTATAAACAAAGCAATTTAACTTCTGAATGGTAGTGAATTGAGCAGCAAGACTGTGAGGGCATGATCTAGACACAAAAACGGCTTTATTTGAATTGGTGCTTACAGTTCTTTTAATAATATGCTGGAAGAGGAGCTGGGGAAGAGAATCACACGATTCCTGTCTCCTCACCATCTCTCCCAGCATATCAGTATCTGGAGAGGAACTGAATTAATGGCGGCTCTTGCAAATAATGCGCATTGTTAATCTCTCAGACTACGGGTCTCACATAGCACTGCCGTACATGTCATGTGAAGAGTAGTTTTTAAATCAAGGAGCCTATTCCATGGGCCTAGAGCATCTGCTCCATCAGCCCCTATGTTAATCCAGCCCTGATGCTAAAGTATCCCCCTGGACAAATAGGGAAGGGGGAGCATGACTGCTGCCCAGGATAGTGGGATGGAATAATGGGAGCAACAATGTTGCAAAGGTGGAAGGACTTATAATCGGGGAGCAGGGGAGGAGACTTACCAGTCAGAAGGAGATTGTCATACACCCTGACTGAATTTTTCTCTCTGAATGACATTTCTCCTTGGCTGTTGCGGAGTACCTGGGCCTGCAAAACCAAAAAAGATAAATATATCATTATACCGATTAAGAGGCCCTGTGGACTAAAGGACACTTAAATATGGCCACCCCATCTCTGGAGGAACTGGTGAAAATGATGGCAGCTTACCAGGAGTCGCACGGATCATTGGATCAGGTGCTGTCTCATGTTCAGCAAGCTGCAGGAGAATGGCTAGATCGGCGCGAGGGAGCTGAGACATCGCTGAGCGGACGGAGGGCCAGGAGATCGAGGCCTCCGTCGCGTCTGTCCCCGAGTCCTGTGCGGCGGAGTGGAGGTAGGAGTGCCCAGCGGTACGAGGTCGGGAGCGATGATGCCGGGCGCTTACCAGCGCAAAGAGCAGCCAGCCGGAAGCGGAGGAGGGCCGGACAGGTGATGGCTGAGTCCGGGTCCCAAGATGGCGGCGATTAGGATGATGGGAACCTGGCCGGAAGGTCGTGCAGCCCACGCGCTTCTCTTCCGGCGCGGGCAAGTGAGACGTCATCACGCACCCAATCCTGCGTGCGTGCAACGCTGGATGTCTGGACGCACGGCACGCTGCGGTGCTCGAGCACGCGGACAGCTCAGGCCGGTGCCAGACAATCCAATACGGTGCAGGAGCACCCTGAGACGACCCGAAAAGGACCGCTGAGAGCGCATCCAGCGCCTGTGGGTCCCAGGAGTGGGAAGAAGAGGTATTCAGCCTGCACTCCGGATCTGAGGAGTTCCCCAGCGGGTTCCCCAGCAGTGTTCCCCAGCGGGTCCGGTTTGTCTCCAGCAGCATCGGCACATGAGTATTGCGCTAGCGCTTGGGAGGCGCTGGCTGAGGATGAGAGGGGGGGGTAGTGGCTCAGGGCAGGGTTCCCAGGGGCAAGGGAATTTAGTCAGGTTATTGAGGGCAGTGTTAGAGAGGTTGCCTGGAGTTGTCCCTTCTTCTACTCCGCTTGGGACGCTGGGAGCTATGGGTATCCTTCGCCCACGGTTGCCGGGCTGTGAGCTGTCCCTGCTGGGTCTGCATGTGGCAGCAGACGTCAGGGACAAAATAGTCCGGGGTGAGTATGTCGACTTGCTGGCTCTGGTTCCTCCAGATAGGGAGTCGGTGGATAGACCGCGGCGAGGTGACATGGGTGATAGAGGTAAGCAGCTTCCCCGGACTTTTGGAAATTGGCTTCAAGGTTTTTCAGTTTTTGCGAGTATCTTAACGGGTAGTTTTCCAGACAAGGCTCCCTCCTTGTTCGGTTATTTGGATCTCATTTGGGGGGCGTACAAGATTTATGGGGGCAATGCTGGTTCCGGTACGACCAGCAGTTTCAGCTGAAGATGGCGGTCAGCGAGGGCATGGACTTCGGGGTGCAGGATGGCAGCTTGTGGCTGCTGTTGATGACGCCCTGTCGGCCATCCTCCTTTCCAGGGACGTCCGGCACGCTGGCTAGTGCGCCGGCAGGACAGCGTAGGGGAGTCTGTTGGCTCTTTAATGAGAGACACTGCAAGTGGTACAGTTCATGCAGGTTCCGGCATGAGTGTTCGCACTGTCGGGTTTGTCCTCCTTGACCCACTACCTGGACGATTTTTTGTTTGTCGATTCGGGGGATTCTGATGACTGTGCGTTGTTGTTGAGGGCGTTCCGGCAGATCAAGTCAGAGTTTGGCGTCCTGGTAGCGGTAAGTAAGACGTTTGGGCCGGTGGTTAGGTTGGCTTATCTGGGGATCGAGATTGATTCTAGCGAGATGGTCTTTAGATTACCAGAAGAGAAGCTGGGTCAGCTGCAGCAGATGCAATCGCTTTTGGGTCACCTGAACTTCGCTTGTCAGGTTCTGTCCATGGGCCGAGCATTCTGTCGCTGCCTGTCCCTGGCCACGGTAGGAGTGAAGCAACCATTTCACTTTATACGCATTACAAGTCGGCTGCGGGCAGACTTGCAGGTGTGGAGCGCCGTTCTTGGGTGAGTATAATGGTCATTCGTGATGGTTGCATTCAGAGGTGTCTAACGGCAAGCTGGATCTGTTTACCGACATGTCAGGGTCCATAGGTTTTGGGGCCTATTTCCAAAGGCAGTGGTGTGCGGCCAAGTGGCCTGCCAACTGGTAGGGCTTCGAGCTGATGGGTAATCTGGCGTTTCTGGAATTGTTCCCCATTGTGGTCGCAGTCGAATTGTGGGGCGCGGACTTGGCGCACAGGAAGGTGATTGTTCACATGGACAACATGAGTGTGGTCCAGGTGATCAAATGTTCCACGTCTGGGTCCCCTCCGGTTTTGGCATTGCTCAAGGGTCTTGTGCTACTCAGTCTTCAATGTAATTTGTGGTTGGTAGCCAGGCATGTGCCGGGGTGGACAATGTCATTGCGGACTCTCTTTCTCGGTTGCAGTGGGACCGTTTTTGGGAGACGGCTCCGGAGGCGGTGCAGACGGGAACCCCGTGCCCGCCCTACTTGTGGGACCTGGTTTCGGACATCTGAGACGATTAATCCGGGGGTCCTTGTCGGAGTCTTCCTGGAAGGCTTACTCTGCAGTATGGGGTCGCTGGTGGGCCATGGGTAGGAGTGGGGATGTGGCATCAGATTCCAGAAGATTGACCATCACGTTGTCTTTATTGGATTCGTTGTGTTCCGCAGGTAGGTAGGCTGCGGCGGCCGAACATTCCTTGGCTGCTCTCTCCTTTCTGTTTCGTTTTTTAGGTTGGTTGGATGTCACCAAGGCATTCTGCATTTCCCGCATTTTAAAAGGGTGGAAAAAGCGCAGCGCCCCCGACAAACGGCGACCTCTCTCGGGGGCCATGCTACTGCGGCTGTTGGAAGTTTTCCGGAGGTGTGTAGCTCTTCTTACGAGGTACTTTTATTTAGGGTGGCATTCTCACTGCGTTTCTTTGGGGCGCTGCGGATCGGAGAGCTGGTGGCCCCTAGGGCAAGTTCAGTGGCAGCGTTGAGGCTTTCTGACGTCTCAGTGGCACCGGAGTGCGTGATACTGTTGATTCGGTGGTCCAAGACGGATCAAGAGGGTACGGGAGCGCGGGTACGTATCGGCTTTACCGGGGGTGTGTTTTGTCCGGGAAACTTGTTGCAGGCATATCTAGGCACCAGGGGTGGAGCCGATGGCTCGCTGCTGGTCCATCAGAATGGGTCATCACTGAGCCGTTTTCAATTTGCTAGCATACTGTGGAGGTGCATTAGCAGGTCGGGGGGGACCCCAGGTTATATTCCACTCATTCATTTTGAATTAGGGCGGTGACGCAGGCCAGCGAATTGGGTCTCCCGGCGGAGGCACTCATGCGCCTGGGGTGCTGGGAATCGGGGCGGTTCCAGCTTTACGTGCGTCCTCATTTGCTGTGATGGTATGTCTCTGGATAAGTGCACGGTTAACTTTTATTCTTTGTTTCGTAGGCCACGTTCCTCGATATGTGTGGATCCTGGGGCATTCATATGTGTACTGGGCTGCTAGGAGGGCGGAAGAAAGAGCACATGGCCAGAATTTGGGGTTCCCGTTCCAGGAAGTTAGGGTACGTTGGCGGGGATTGAGGGGGTTACGTTGGGATCAAGTGTACAGGGAGTGTGAGCAGCTGAGTCGCTGCGTCTCTGGGCCAGTGACGTTGATATTGCATGCGGGCGGCAATGATGTTTGCCGACGGAGGTCGGTGGATCTCATTCACGCCATGCGTCATGATATAGCGCGCTGTTTTGCGCTCTTTCGTGACTTGACACTGATCTGGTCAGAGATAGTGCCCCGCCCAGTGTGGAAGGAAGGAGGCTATGGGAAGGCGCTTGAATCGTGTAGGCGAAATATTAATGTGGCTATTTCGCGCTTTGTGCGTAGTCTGGGCGGCATAGTTGTACGGCACTTTGAGTTGGAAGGGGATAATTCGAACGTGATGCGTAAGGATGGGGTCCACTTAACCTTGATTGGGCTGGGCATATTTAATGTGGGGTTGCAATCGGGCATTGAATTGGCGCTGTCTGTGGGGGGGCGCGAAGCCGGCGCAGATCAAGCTGCGGCAGGACAGCTTCGCGGTGGCGGTTTTCCCTGGACAGCGGAATTGAAAAAGAAAGGAGTATGATGCAAGGTCACCTTGGGGAGACAACAGTCGGCGCAAGGCTGATGGCTAGTGACGGCTGTATTGGGCTCTTGGGATGGATGGAACAGGAATTAAGAATTAAGAGTTTTACTGTTTAATAAAGCTGTGGCCGTTGCCCTTAACCACTTTAAAAGGTGTCCAGTGTATTATTGGGGCAACGGTTGGATGGTATATGGGTCAGCAGTCATGTCCCTCTTTTCTAGGAGATCCATATCGCTGGTGTGTCTGACTGTATAACAGAGCTCCACAGCAATAATACTCCCAGTAATGTGTCTGAGTGTATAACAGAGCTCCACAGTAATAATACTCCCAGTAATGTGTCTCTGAGTGTATAACAGAGCTCCACAGCAATAATACTCCCAGTAATGTGTCTGAGTGTATAACAGAGCTCCACAGTAATAATACTCCCAGTAATGTGTCTCTGAGTGTATAACAGAGCTCCACAGCAATAATACTCCCAGTAATGTGTCTGAGTGTATAACAGAGCTCCACAGTAATAATACTCCCAGTAATGTGTCTTTAAACTACAATAAATGTGTTTAGTAATCAGTCTGTCTCAATGTTCTTGTTCTGTAAATTACATTTTAGTTGGATAAATTGTTATTAAGTCAAACTAGCCCTGCCCCTGCAGAACCTATGGCCAAACCCCAATTCACACCTATAAAATTAAAGTGTGCCCCTTTGTCCATGTGAAATTTTGGGAGATATGCGATCTACTAAGTAATCAAACCACACACATTGCATAAACACAAACAATAATATAAATAAAATGAATGAAAAGGGGACACAGACATCTACAGAAACTTGCCAATTTTCTAATCGTGAATACTCTTTAATCCAGTCTTCGATCAGAACACATGCACGTTAATCCAAACAGACGGATTTCAATCTGCTCAGTATTGTGTGGAACTGTATCAAATGTGTAAAGGGTCTTGAAGTGGTTATAGTGCTTTGAGTCTGTATGTACAGTGTTTCCAGAAGAAATAACCAGGTATATGTGTAACTCCACCTCCAGAACCGTCACTGGCTGAGAACAAGGAGTGCCAGGCTGGCTAATGTTAATTATATGCACAGAGGGTCATTCATTGGCTGAGAGCAATCAGCTGACACTCTCAGCCATGGAATGACCAGCGTCCGGCATCTGTAACAGGTCACCCAGTATCAGAGGAGGTTCAGTCGGACCTCAGTAAGAGGCAAATAATTGTCTGGGCGGTACTCGTTATAATGCTTGGAGTAACCCATTAGAGGAATAGCAGAGAGAGCTGCAGGGCAGGATGGAGGTGCAGTGACAGAGCTGTGTGTGGGGTCAGTACAGGAACAGCAGAGAGAGCTGCAGGGCAGGATGGAGGTGCAGTGACAGAGCTGTGTGTGGGGTCAGTACAGGAACAGCAGAGAGAGCTGCAGGGCAGGATGAAGATGTAGTGACAGAGCTGTGGCCAAAGTCCCAGTACAGAATAGCAGAGAGCTGCAGAGGCGGGATGGAGAGTGCAGTGACAGGCACATGGTAGATTCAGTACAGGAATAGCAGAGAGCTGCAGGGCAGGATGAGTGCAGTGAGCTGTGTGTGGGGAGTCCAGTACAGGGAACATGAGAGAGGCACCTGCAGGAGCAGGATGAGAATGTAGTAACTTGAGCTGTGTGTAGGAGTCCAATACAGAGCAACAGAGAAGAGCACAGAGGCAGGATGGAGGTACAGTGACAGAACTGTGTGTAGAGTCAGCCACAAGGCAGGAGCAGGATAGAGGTGCAGTAACAGAGCTGTGTGTAGGGTCAAATACAGGAATAGCAGTGAGAGCTGCAGGACAGGATGGAGGTGCAGTGACAGAGCTGTGTGTGGGGTCAATACAGGAAGCAGAGAGAGCTGCAGGGCAGGATGGAGCTGCAGTGACAGCTGTGGGTGGGGGTCAGTACAGGAATAACAGAGAGAGCTGCAGGGCAGGATGGAGGTGTAGCGACAGAGCTGTGTGTGGGGGGTCAGTACAGGAATAGCAGAGAGCTGCAGGGCAGGATGGAGCTGCAGTGACAGAGCTGTGTGTGGGGTCAGTACAGGAATAGCAGAGAGAGCTGCAGGGCAGGATGGAGGTGTAGTGACAGAGCTGTGTGTGGGGTCAGTACAGGAATAGCAGAGAGAGCTGCAGGGCAGGATGGAGGTGTAGTGACAGAGCTGTGTGTGGGGTCAGTACAGGAATTGCAGAGAGAGCTGCAGGGCAGGATGGAGGTGCAGTGACAGAGCTGTGTGTGGGGTCAGTACAGGAATAGCAGAGAGAGCTGCAGGGCAGGATGGAGGTGTAGTGACAGAGAGATGTCAGATGTCAGGAGAACTAAGAAGAGACAGCAGGGATGGAACAGGTATGGAGAAGCATGACACCTAGAGACATATGAGAAATTAGTGACCACTGCATGAATGGGATGCGAAAAGAGTAGCAGGGCAGAATGGAGGTATACTGACAGAGCTGTATGTGGGGTCAATACAGGAATAGCAGACAGAGCTGCAGGGCAGGATGGAGGTGCAGTGACAGAGCTGTGTGTGGGGTCAGTACAGGAATAGCAGAGAGCTGCATGGCAGGATGGAGGTGCAGTGACAGAGCTGTATGTGGGGTCAATACAGGAATAGCAGAGAGTGCTGCAGGGCAGGATGGAGGTGCAGTGACAGAGCTGTGTGTGGGGTCAGTACAGGAATAGCAGAGAGAGCTGCAGGGCAGGATGGAGGTGCAGTGACAGCTGTGTGTGGGGGGGGGAGTCAGTACAGGAATAGCAGAGAGAGCTGCAGTGCAGGATGGAGGTGTAGTGACAGAGCTGTGTGTGGGGGGTCAGTACAGGAATAGCAGAGAGAGCTGCAGGGCAGGATGGAGCTGCAGTGCAGGATGGAGGTGTAGTGACAGAGCTGTGTGTGGGGGGTCAGTACAAGAATAGCAGAGAGAGCTGCAGGGCAGGATGGAGCTGCAGTGACAGCTGTGGGTGGGGGTCAGTACAGGAATAACAGAGAGAGCTGCAGGGCAGGATGGAGGTGTAGCGACAGAGCTGTGTGTGGGGGGTCAGTACAGGAATAGCAGAGAGCTGCAGGGCAGGATGGAGCTGCAGTGACAGAGCTGTGTGTGGGGTCAGTACAGGAATAGCAGAGAGAGCTGCAGGGCAGGATGGAGGTGTAGTGACAGAGCTCTGTGAGGGGTCAGTACAGGAATAGCAGAGAGAGCTGCAGAGTAGGATGGAGGTGCAGTGACAGAGCTGTGTGTGGGGTCAGTACAGGAATAGCAGGGCAGGATGGAGGGCAGTGACAGAGCTGTGTGAAGTCAACACAGGAATAGCAGAGAGAGAGAGAACTGCAGGGCAGGATGGAGGTGCAGTGACAGAGCTGTGTGTGGGGGTCAGTACAGAAATAGCAGAGAGCTGCAGGGCAGGATGGAGGGGTAGTGACAGAGCTGTGTGTGGGGTCAGTACAGGAATAGCAGAGAGAGTTGCAGGGCAGGATGGAGGTGTAGTGACAGAGCTGTGTGTGGGGTCAGTACAGGAATAGCAGAGAGAGCTGCAGGACAGGATGGAGGTGCAGTGACAGAGCTGTGTTTGGGGCCAGTACAGGAATAGCAGAGAGAGCTGCAGGGCAGGATGGAGGTGCAGTGACAGAGCCGTGAGTAGTACTCGGTACAGGAATAGTATCGGTCTCACCTTCTTTCTTCCTCAGCTGTAACCATGAGGACTCTGTGTTCTGGACTATGGCTACAGCAGCGTAGTAAGCCTCGAATGAAGGGTGGTGTAGTGTCCTGATGGTGTGGTTGGTGGGGCAGTTGTCCGGTGGATTATAGTCTATAACAAAAATAAACCTGATTTCAGTGGAATCATTGGTGGCCATAATGCTCAGTAACAGATTAAATGGTTATGTGTTACCTGCACAGGTGTGATCCCATGGTAATGGCACCTCGGAGATTTGGTTAATATTCAGATAATCATTAGGAGACCTGGAATGCAATACACACAGGTAATGAGACTGTGGGCACCAGGAAGAGGGCACAACCTGGCACCTTCTACACCTCTCTTACAAACAAGAGAACCATCATCGAGGATTAGAACACTGCACCTCTAGGACGCACACAGCATTGTACCTCTAGGGCGCACATAGCATTGTACCTCTAGGGCGCAAACAGCATTGCACCTCTAGGCCGCACACAGCATTGCACCTCTAGGGCGCACACAGCATTGCACCTCTAGGGCTGGCACAGTGGGAGACACACAGAAAAAATGAACTTTGTGATTTTGTGCGAAGATTAACGAAAACTTGCTCCAAACACATCGCACCTTGAGCCTTCATCATAACTTTTCTGATCAGGCCAATCTTCATCTTCATCATCATCATCCCAAGTTTCAGAGTGATCGCCGGGCTCCCACAGTATCTACAAAATAAAATGCGGAAACGAGATCTGTAACATCACATGGAACGGGGGAGCTGTCAGTCAATGGGGGTCTTTGTACAGACAAACTGCTTAACTGGGATCTTTATTAACACAGACAGAGCTGTCAGTAACTGGGGGGGGGGTCTTTATTAACACAGACAGAGCTGACTGCAGTAAGATGAAGTTGTTATAGTGTCTACATTGCTCCTTTACTTTGAATTCTCACTTTAGTGAGTAACCAGGACAGTGTATTACTCCTGGCCAAATAATTATTATTTCCTTGAGATTATTAATTATACGGCTTATTAAAGGACCACTCTAGGCACCCAGACCACTTCAGCTTAATGAAGTGGTCTGGGTGCCAGGTCCAGTTAGGGTTAACCCATTTTTTTATAAACATAGCAGTTTCAGAGAAACTGCTATGTTTATGAATGGGTTAAGCCTTCCCCCAAAGCCTCTAGTGGCTGTCCCATTGACAGCCACTAGAGGCGCTTGCGTGCTTCTCACTGTGATTTTCACAGTGAGAGCACACAAGCGTCCATAGGAAAGCATTGTAAATGCTTTCCTATGCGACGGGCTGAATGCGCGCGCAGCTCTTGCCGCGCGTGCGCATTCAGCCGGCGGGGCGTAACGGAGGAGGATCGGAGGAGGAGAGCTCTCCGCCCAGCGCTGGAAAAAGGTAAGTTTTAGCCCCTTTCCCCTTTCCAGAGCCGGGCGGGAGGGGGACCCTGAGGGTGGGGGCACCCTCAGGGCACTATAGTGCCAGGAAAACGAGTATGTTTTCCTGGCACTATAGTGGTCCTTTAACTGCATTTAATAATATTCCAAGTTTTATATTTCGTAGTTTCCTCGTTGTACGTTCTGCAGGAGTACATATTGTTCTTGACTTATGGCCTAAATCAGAGGTTCCCTAACTGGGGTGTAGCGGAATGTTTCCCCGGTGCTATGATTACAGCACCGGGGAAACATTACTGCTGAACACGGGCCCGGTCAGGTGCCGTGGTCCTTTAAGACCGCGACCGAACCCCTGTAATGTCGGCCGGCTGGGAGGAGGCGACAGCCTGTCACTTCCTCCCAGCAGCCGCAGCGTGATGGGAGTGGAGCACCAAGAGCTCCAGACCCCTCACTCCCACCAGCAGCAGGACTCCAAGCCACCGTCCTGCCACATAAAGTAAGCTGACAGGAGAGTGACTGGAGATATTAAAAATATAAAAAAATCACTTGTATGTGTCAGGGTGTGCATGTCTATATAAGTCAGTGTGCTTCTGTGTCTGCGTGTCAGTGTGTGCATCTGTGTCATGGTGTGGGCATGTATCAATGTGTGTGTCAGGGTATATGTGTGTATGTCTGTGTGAATGTATTGGTGTCTTTATATGCATCTGTGTGTTAATGTGCATAAATATCTGTGTGTGTATGTATGTCTGTAGTGTATGTGCATACATCCAAGCAGTCAAGCACAATATACAAACACACCCCTGCATTCAAACACAACTACTTCACACAAATGTACATCCACATTTAAAAGTGAACATTACATTCAGACACACCCCTGCAATCAAACACACCCCTGTATTAAAACATAATAACTATACAAGCACCCCTTCAAACACCAACACTGTGCAACATAGAAATTTTGACTTGGGGGGCCTTGGAAAAATACTGAAATATTAAGGGCGCCTTCAACCTAAAAAGTTTGGGAACCACTGCTCTAAATTAAAAAATAATAGGATATAAATAAAACTCCTGAGCCGCACAGCGTCCTACTTTATACTAATTACCACCATTTCTGTCTGTCACCCAGGGGTGTGCCTGTGGATTGGGGTATATATCCAGCGAGATACAGGTACTATATATATATATAGAGAGGGTGAATGTGTAAAGTAATGGGGGGGAGCAGCGGCTAACCCCCCCCATTCTGTCTGTCCCCCATCCTTGCAGGCCGGTCACTCCTGAAATAACCAGAATTAGGGGAAATAATTATGGATATTAATGGGCAGAATTTACACCAGTCACCCCACTGACCCCAACAGATATCTGACAGACCCCCCAGATCCCCAAAGACACCCCACTGACCATCACAGATCCCAAGAGACACCCCACTGACCCCCTCAGATCCCCAGAGACACCCCACAGATCCCAAGAGACACCCCACTGACCCCCACAGATATCCCACTGACCCCCCCAGATCCCCAGAGACACCCCACTGACCCCCACAGATATCCCACTGACCCCCCCAGATCCCCAGAGACACCCCACTGACCCCCCCAGATCCCCCCAGACTCCCCAACAATTCCCCCAGACACTCCAGCCCTGCAGGTATTTTAGGGTCCCCCTGCTGGATACACATGGACCTATGTTTGGCTCAGTATTTGAGAGGCTTACCTGAGATTCAGGGCAGATCTCCCAGAAAGCAGCCATTCCTGGGGCAATTTTCCCTATCTGCCCCAAACAGGCAGGTCACGCTGTATTTACCCAGTGTGACCGCCAGAGGGAGCCCTTACCCAATGCGGAGCACGGAGAGGGAACAACGCTGCTGTGGCAGACAGTGTCCACATGGTGGCGCCATCCGCTCACTGTGCATCGAGCTCAACTAGCGCCGCGTCTGCTCTTCAACGGTTTGACCAAGTGAGTGTAGCTGGCTCCCTGCGCCATCTAGTGGCAGACTCCCTTAGCTGCAGCTATCACCCAGCGCCATCTAGTGACAGGCTCCATTAACTGCAGCTGTCACCCTGCGCCATCTAGTGGCAGACTCCATTAACTGCAGCTATCACCCTGCGCCATCTAGTGGCAGACTCCATTAACTGCAGCTGTCACCCTGCGCCATCTAGTGGCAGACTCCATTAACTGCAGCTATCACCCTGCACCATCTAGTGGCAGCAGCTGCGCCATCTAGTGGCAGACTCCATTAACTGCAGCTATCACCCTGCGCCATCTAGTGGCAGACTCCCTTAGCTGCAGCTATCACCCCGCGCCATCTAGTGGCAGACTCCCCTAGCTGCAGCTATCACCCTGCGCCATCAAGTGGCAGACTCCATTAACTGCAGCTATCACCCCGCGCCATCTAGTGGCAGACTCCATTAACTGCAGCTATCACCCCGCGCCATCTAGTGGCAGACTCCCTTTGCAGCTATCACCCTGCGCCATCTAGTGGCAGACTCCCTTAACTGCAGCTATCACCCTGCGCCATCTAGTGGCAGACTCCATTAACTGCAGCTATCACCCCGCGCCATCTAGTGGCAGACTCCCTTAACTGCAGCTATCACCCCGCGCCATCTAGTGGCAGACTCCCTTAGCTGCAGATATCACCCTGCGCCATCTAGTGGCAGACTCCCTTAGCTGCAGCTATCACCCTGCGCCATCTAGTGGCAGACTCCATTAACTGCAGCTATCACCCCGCGCCATCTAGTGGCAGACTCCCTTAGCTGCAGCTATCACCCTGCGCCATCTAGTGGCAAACTCCATTAACTGCAGCTATCACCCCGCAGCATCTAGTGGCAGACTCTCTTAACTGCAGCTATCACACTGCGCCATCTACTGGCAGACTCCATTAACTGGAGCTATCACCCCGCGCCATCTAGTGGCAGACTCCCTTAGCTGCAGATATCACCCTGCGCCATCTAGTGGCAGACTCCATTAACTGCAGCCAGGGCCGTCTTTAACGCGGGGCAAACGGGGCAGCTTCCCCGGGCCCAGTTACTCCTGGGGGCCCAAGGCAGCTGCCCCGTGGGCCCCGCTGCCCTCAAAAAAAAAATGTTCCCAGACGATTTAGGCGGGCCCCGCACTGTAAGGATTCCCACCGGGTGGCCCATGAACTTAGGACCACCCAGTGGGCTTGTACCAGCAGGGGCCCGGTCAGGCGCTGTGGCCCTTTAACAGTGCGACCGGGCCCCTTGCTTTTCGGCAGTGCTGGGAGGAAGTGACAGCCGAGAGTCACTTCCTCCCATAAAGAGAGCTGCTGCGCGGAGAGGGCAGAAGGAGCGGCACGGCCAGGAGGAGGAGGCAGTGAGGATGGCTCCTCACTCGGATCAGCCTCAGGCAGCACACTGGACCCCAGGGATGCCACCCTGCAGCAAAAGGTAGGAAACTTAAGGGTGGGCTTCAAAATGTAAATTTTACATGTATGTCAGTATGTCTGTCCATGTATCTGTGTGTGTGTGTATGTCTGTGTGTGTGTGTGTCAGTATGTCTGACAGTGTATGTATCTGTGTGTGTCAGTAAGTCTGTGTGTCAGTATGTCTGACAGTGTATGTGTCTGTGTGTGTCAGTATGTCTGACAGTGTATGTGCCCGTGTGTGTGTCAGTATGCCTATCAGTGTATGTGTCTGTGTGTGTCAGTATGTCTGCCAGTGTATGTGCCTGTGTGTGTGTGTGTGTGTGTGTGTGTGTGTGTGTGTATGTACCTGGTGTGTGTATGTGTGTGTCAGGCATACAGGGAGTGCAGAATTATTAGGCAAGTTGTATTTTTGAGGATTAATTTTATTATTGAACAACAACCATGTTCTCAATGAACCAAAAAAACTCATTAATATCAAAGCTGAATATTTTTGGAAGTAGTTTTTAGTTTGTTTTTAGTTATAGCTATGTTAGGGGATATCTGTGTGTGCAGGTGACTATTACTGTGCATAATTATTAGGCAACTTAACAAAAAACAA
>OW240914.1:5989844-6047928 GCA_933207985.1 Pelobates cultripes | reverse complement strand
ACACATATATAAATTTTTTTATTTTTTATTAACATTAACTTTATTTATTTTTTCTATTTTACACTAGCAGGGAGACTGCCTGTCAGCACAGACAGTCCCCCTGCAGGCAGACACATGGACACCTATTGTGACCATGTGATCGCTGTGTTAAGCGATCACATGGCCCCAGGGGTCCTAATCTGCCGTGGGGAGACTGTCTGGGCTGCAGGCAGTCTCCCCACACCGGGAGCACCGCTGATCGCTGCCGGGGGAACGACGGCGTTAAGGTAAGTAACTAAGACCGTTAGGACGGTTCAGGACCGTCATCGGTCGGCAACGCAAAAATGCCGATGACGGTCCTGAACCGTCCTCGGTCCTTAAGGGGTTAAAAACTACCAGACCCAATATGAATGATCAGGAACAAAATTGCAAATGTAAATAGTGACAATTGTATTTGTAGTACATTTATGACTTTTAAAGTTATCGTGCCTTTAATTAATAGCACTGGTTTGACCTTTTATATAAACCTCTGAGTTAGTTTAAAATAATACACTTGTATTTTAACTCACTGACCCCCTTTTTTTTCTCATTTTGTTTTGATCTAAAACCGCATCTATTTGTTTTTAGACTGATTGAGTAGGATCTGTGCTGCATTGCCTGAATTTTATATTGCACTTGTATGTAAATGATAATGGTATAAATGGTATAAAGGTATATAATGGCACAAAGTGCATTACTAGAGAGTCAAATCAAATAGTAAATCCACAGTATTAGATAAAAGAAGAAAAAGCAGTCCACAATAGCTTAAGTTGATAAATCCACAAAATAATTAAATATTCTGATAAATAGTGGGTCCACAAAAATAATATAATAAATATAAATTCTGGTAAAAAAAATCAGTCCACAGTATGTAGCATAGCGGTAATCCCACTATAGCTATATGTATAGATAACACACAGTGCAGCAGACCCTTATGACACTACTAATATAATTTACTAATGAACAGTAAATATAACTAATGGAATAACATAAAAGCAAAGTGTTGGGAAAAACTGTATGCTAAAAGGAGTCCACAATTAAAGAGATAAATTGTAAGACAAAGGTGCTTCCTTAAAATACTTTAATGAATAGATACAATAAAAAGTCCACAAGCAAATAATGCACAAAATAGTAAGAGACTGACTCAGAGCAGTTCACATTGAGACCTGTTACAGCAAGCATGTCAAACTCAAAGGCTAGCACGGGCCACATACACAAGGTTTAAGTTTACGTGGGCCGCAAAAAATAAAACCCCTACATTTCCATAGAAACATTAGGTTTGTTTTAAAAAGAACAGTATTAAAAAAAAAAATCAGCATCCCCCTCTACTAGACCCCAGCCCCCACCTCTACTAAATCCCAGTCGTCCCTCCTCTGTACTAATTTCCATTCCCTTCCTCTATACTAAATTCCAGTCCTCCCCTATACTAAATTCCAGTCCCCCCTCCTCTACTAAATCCCAGCAGCCCCTCTACTAAAACCCGGCCCTTGTTTAAAAAAAAAAAAAGCAAAAAAAATAAACAATGTTAGCCAACAAGCAGACTTTACTCAAATTGCCACTGCCTGTATGCGACTCTAGACTCCAGCCTCTGGTATACCCCTAATGGCGCCATCCGCACTCTGTGCCAAAGCGGATCCTCCAGCTACTCCTTGAAAACCTGTGACGTGGCATTGCGTGCCTCAGTGCACCTCCAGGTCCTCCACTGTCCAGCCGCGGCCATCTCAACACAGATTAGCACACACTTACAGCGATACATACACATTCTGGCAGACACACACACTCTAACAGACACACACACACTTTTCCACATTCTTGCACACACCAACATAATTTGATTTATTGCTCCTTACCTTTGGGAGCGGGTGTGGGTCCTCTTCTTTCGGGAGCTCAGTCTTCCTGCTCCCTCACACGTGCAGTTTAGTGATGCCAGGTGCCGGAATGACGTCATATTCCTGCATCCAGCATCACTACAGAGGGCGCGCGCGAGGGGGCAGTGAGGAGCAGGAAGACTGAGCTCCCTCACTGCTGCCATGGACCTCTCTTCTGGCCGGTACTGGGTAAATTTGAGCAGAGTAAGCACCTGCGATGTAAGGAGAGCAGGTGCCTACCCTTAGTAATCATTGTAAACTCGCAGGCCGCAAATATATTCATTGTGGGCCGCTTTTTGAATCTCTGAAAGGGGCACTTGTATACCTAACATGAATTATAAAAAACTGACATAACCGGTAGATCGATAATCACATACCAATCAGGAAAGCATTGAAAACGAAAGTGGCCCTTATTTGCCAAACGTCAAATTTAAAAAACTGACATAACAAGTAAATATATACCGTCAGAAAAAAATAATCACGGTATAAATTTACTTATGTCCGTGTGGGAAAGAGGAAGAGAAGATGAACCAATAGGAGAAAGGTAAGCCCCTTTAAGGTTCCTTGTAGAGTAAAAATGCTCAATTTGGACCATTGTCTGTGAAAGTGCAGTCCAGATCCTCCTCCCATTGCATCATGAAGCATGTGGGGGCATATGGTATATGCATGAGGTCTCACCCTTCAATGGAGACTCTGCTATACAGAACCTCTCAAAAGCAGTTAAGGGAGCTTTTAGTGTGTAAGGAATTGCAGCAATATTTGTATCCTTGCATCAGGGCCGGACTGGGAGAAAAATTCGGCCCGGGCATTTTTTCACCACAGCGGCCCACTAAGAAGGGGGCAGGGCAAACACGCCCCCTCTCAAAGTGAGCATGTTGGTTCAATGCTCTTCCAGGGCAGACCATGCGCAGAGCTCTGCTGAAGAGCTCCAGCATGAGAAAAAAGCCCTGTATTTGTTCTTCACAGTGCAAGCAAATTTAATAACATGCTTGCGCTGTATTTACTTGCAACTTGTCTCTGGTGTCTCTATAAATGGATACCAGAAGACAAAAATGCCAGGAAAGAGTATTATGCATGTGTTTGGAGCCTGCTTGTGGTATTGCGTATGTGTAGAGTGAGCTGATTGTGGTGTGGTATTGTGTAATAAGGTTAGTCATGTTGTGTTTGTGGTGTAATGTAATGCATATGTGGCTAGGGGCTGTAGAGAATGTGTATAGGGGATATAGCAAGTGTGTGCATACAGGCTATAGTGTGTGTGTGTGTGTGTGTGTATATAGGTGATGAAGTATGTGTTTGCTTACAAGGAATCTAGTGTGTGTATGTGTGTGGTATATATATATATATATATTTGGAAGTATTGTGTATGTGTGTGGTGCAGTGTGTTAGGGGGTTCTGTGTGTATGTGAGGAGTGCAGTATGTGTGTGAGGGTGCGGCAGGGCGACACGGACTTCAAAAATAATTTTGCAGGCGATCGGGGCGGGGTTTACAAAGAGTTAAATATAATTTCTTTACCTCTATAGGAGGAGGAGGGGCCCGGGTCCCAGCGCTGAGGAAGGCCGACGCCACTACGCGGACGCCGATGATGCTTAACGGGCTTCGCACGGACCGAAGCCATGCTGTGCTGAACAAAAGCGGGTCGGTCCGATCCCAAGCAGCCAGCCAGTCAACCACCGCAAGGTCGGCAAGGCTCAGGCCCCCAGCCAGCAAGCCAGCCAGCCAGCGCCCCAGGTCAGCCACAGGCCCAGTCTCCCAGCCAGCCACAGGGCCCAGGCCCCCCAGCCACACAGGCCCAGGCCCCCGAAGCCAGCCACACAGGCCCAGGCCCCAGCCAGCCAGGAGGCCCCAGGCCCCCAGCCAGCCACACAGGCCCAGGCCCCCCAGCCAGCCAGAGGCCCCAGGCCCCAGCCAGCCACAGGCCCCAGGCCCCAGCCAGCCAGAGGCCCCAGGCCCCCAGCCAGCCAGCCAGAGGCCCCAGGCCCCCAGCCAGCCAGAGGGCCCCAGGCTCCCCCAGCCAGCCAGCGCCAGAGGCCCCAGGCCCCCAGAAGAAGCCAGCCACAGGGCCCAGGCCCCAGCGCCAGCCAGCCACAGGGCCCAGGCCCCAGCCAGCCAGCCACAGGGCTCCAGGCCCCCAGCCAGCCAGCCACAGGGCCCAGGCCCCAGCCAGTTAGCCACAGGGCCCAGGCCCGCCAGCCAGCCACAGGGCCCAGGCCCGCCAGTTGTGCCACAGGGCTCCAGGCTCACAGCCAGGGCCCAGGCCCCCAGCCAGCCGTTTACAGGGCCCAGGCCCCCAGCCAGGCCAGCCAGGCCCAGGCCCCCAGCAAGCCAGCAAGCCAGCCAGCCAGCCAGGAGGCCCCAGGCCGCCAGCCAGGCCCAGGGCTCCCCCAGCCAGCCACAGGCCCAGGCCCCAGCCAGCCACAGGGCCCAGGCCCCCAGCCAGCCAGCCACAGGGCCCAGGCCAGCCACAGGCCCAGGCCAGGCCAGCCACAGGCCCAGGCCCCCAGCCAGCCAGCCACAGGCCCAGGCCCCCCAGCCAGCCAGCCACAGGGCCCAGGCCCCCAGCAACAGCAAGCCAGCCAGCCAGCCAGAGGCCCCAGGCCGCCAGCCACAGGCCCAGGCCCCAGCCACAGGCCCAGGCCCCCAGCCAGCCACAGGGCCCAGGCCCCCAGCCAGCCAGCCACAGGGCCCAGGCCCCAGCCAGCCAGCCACAGGGGCTCAGGCCCCCAGCCAGCCAGCCACAGGGCTCCAGGCCCCAGCCAGTGCCACACAGGGCCCAGGCCCCCAGCCAGCCAGCCACAGGCCCAGGCCCCCAGCCAGCCAGCCACAGGGCCCAGGCCCCCAGCCAGCCAGAGGCCCCCCAGCCAGCCACAGCCAGAGGCCCCAGGCCCCAGCCAGCCAGCCACAGGGCCCAGGCCCCCAGCCAGCCAGCCACAGGGCTCCAGGCTCCCCAGCTGCCAGCCACAGGGGCCCCCCAGCCAGCCAGGAGGCCCCAGGCCCCAGCCAGCCACAGGAGGCCCCAGGCCCCCAGCCAGCTGTAGCCAGAGGCCCCAGGCCCCCCAGCCAGCCACAGGGCCCAGGCCCCCAGCCAGCCAGCCACAGGCCCAGGCCCCCCAGCCAGCCAGCCACAGGGCCCAGGCCCCAGCCAGCTGCCAGCCACAGGGCCCAGGCCCCAGCCAGCTGTAGCCACAGGGGCCCAGGCCCCCCAGCCAGCCAGCCACAGGGCCCAGGCCAGCCAGCCACATAGGGCCCAGGCCAGCCAGCCACAGGGCCCAGGCCCCAGCCAGCCACAGCGTTAGCCACAGGGCCCAGGCCCCCAGCCAGCCAGCCACAGGGCCCAGGCCCCCAGCCAGCCAGCCACAGGGCCCAGGCTGGCCAGCCACAGGGCCCAGGCCCCCCAGCCAGCCAGCCTCGCCACAGGCCAGCCACCACCACCACAGGCCAGTCAGTCACCACACAGGCCAGTCAGTCACCGCCACAGGCCAGTCACCACCAAGAACAGGCCAGTCACCACCACAGGCCAGCCAGCCAGCCATTAGCTGTAGCCAGGTGTCACCACACAGGCCAGCCGCCTGGCCACAGGCCAGTCGGCTCACACAGGCCGCCCGCCCAGCCGCCACAGGCCAGCCGCTCACCGCCACAGGCCAGCCACCACCAAGACGCCACAGGCCAGCCGCTCACCGCCACAGGTGCAGGCCAGGCCGGGCCCGGGCCACACGCCACAGGCCAGCCGCTCACCAAGACGCCACAGGCTGTGTCACCAGCCAAGACGCCACAGGCCAGAAGCCGCCTCACTACCACAGGCCAGCCACCGGCCACACAGGCCAGGCCGGGCATCACTCACCACAGGCCAGCCAGCCGCCTCGCCACAGGCTGTGTAGCCAGGCAGCCGCCCGCCACAGGCCAGCCAGCAGCCGCCTCGCCACAGGCCAGCCGCCACACAGGCCGTCTTCGCCCAGTCAGCCACAGGCCAGTCAGCCTGGCCACAGTCAGGCTCCGGCCCAGGCCACAGGCCGCCCGCTTCAGGTGCCGCCACAGGTCGTTCACCGCCATACAGGCCGCCCGCCTAGCCGCCACACAGGCCGCCTCGCCGCCCGCCACAGGCCAGCGCCGCCTCGCCTCGCCACAGGCTGCAGTCAGCCCGCCTTCATTGCTACAGGCCAGTCACTGCCACAGGCCAGCCAGCCGCCCGCCCGCCACAGGCCAGCCGCCCGCCGCCACAGGCCAGCCGCCCGCCCGCCACAGGCCGGCCAGCCAGCCGCCACAGGCCGGCCAGCCAGCCGCCACAGGCCAGCCGCCGGTCCGCCCGCCACAGGCCAGCCAGCCGCCACAGGCCAGCCGCCCACCGGCCAGCCAGCCGCCACAGGCCAGCCAGCCAGCCGCTACAGGCCAGCCGCCGGCCACAGGCCTACAGCCAGCAAGCCCACAGACTGCCAACCAGCAACCGTAATTGAGGTAAGAGGAGCCAACTTGGCCTAGGTATCAGCGAGCTATGTTGTGTTGCTATATTGTGAATAGGAACCAGAGTGTTGGAGAGACCCCCCTCCAGGCTCCATTCGACTCCATTGTAGTCTCTAATGGGGCCTGGAGGGGATTCTTTCTCACACTCTCTAAAGGACACTTAGCCTCTGCTAGAAAGACCCCTCTCCATGGCCCATTAGCCCTCAATTATAATCTCTAATGGGGCCTGGGGGGGATTCCTTCTAACAGTCTTTAAAGGACACTGAGATAGCCTCTGCTAGAAAGACCCCCTTCCAAGCCTATTAGACTCCATTATAGTCTCTAATGGGGCCTGGAGGAGATTCTTTCTAACACACTCTCTAAAGGACACTGAGAGGGTCTGTTATATATACCCCTCTACAGGTCCCTGTAGATCAGTCTACTTTACTTCCTGCTGTTTGTCCATTTAAATGTTCATATGTGAATTTCTCATAAACTGTGTCTCTGTCTGTGTGTGCCTGACTGTCTCTGTGTCTGTTTAGGTACCTGCCCTCTCCGATCACATGGGAAAGGTGTTTTTACTCTCCTTTTTTCCTACACTTTGCCTGTTTTGCCGCAGCTGGTCCTGCCCCTATGGCTGGTCCTTCCTCCATGGCGGATATCATCAATCTTTAATTCAATGCTTTCCCATAGGCTTTAGGAGGATATTGCGCATGTGCAGAAAAGGCTGTGCTGCGCCAATCAGCATCTCCTCCTAGAGATACATTGCATCAATGCATCTCTATGGGGAACATTCAGCGCCTCCATGCAGAGGCTGAAACTAAGCGTGAGTGACTGCCACAAGAGGTGTCCCAAGACAGCAATGTAAACACTGTCTTTTCTCTGAAAAGATAGTCTTTACATTAAAAATCCTGCACGGACATGCTACAGATACCAGAACAACTACATTAAGCTGCAGTGGTTCTGATGACTATAGTGTCCCCTTAAGAAATGTGTTTTTCATTTTTCAAAATGAAGCTTTGTTCGTTTAACCCCTTGAGGACCAAACTTCTGGAATAAAAGGGAATCATGACATGTCACACATGTCATGTGTCCTTAAGGGGTTAAAAAGACTGGCTCCTAACTTTTTAGCTGACTCCTAGATTTCAAACAAATTTGTCAAGCCATGCATTATAGTAACTTTTGTTAGAAAAATTAAAAAATATATAAAATCACTTATAACATTCACGGAGCACATATATATGAAACCGTGAATCTGCACTCTCTTAAATGTGCTTACATTATGGGACACATTGACTTTGTGACAAGCTGATGCAGATGATCATATACTGTAGCTAGAGTACCTTTATTTTTGCTTCATTCCTGTGTTTTTTAAAAAACAATTATATTTTTCAAAACGTGGGTGAGTGTACTGGATTTTGTATAGTGTACTGGATTTTGTATAGTTTATAGCAGGGGTGCACGAAAGGTAGCTACCCAGATGTTGTAGAACTACAACTCCCATGATGCTTTGCATGCTCTTAGAATGGCAAAGCATTGTATAAGCTGTTGTTTAAAAACATCTGGGAATCTACCTTTTGGGCACCCTTTTTAAATAAAATAAATATATATATATATCTATCTCTCTAAAAAAAATATTTTTTGACTATATTAAATATATATATTTTTATAACTCTTTTGCCAGTACTCCAGTATTCTATTCGGCCGGATGCTAGTCTGCATCAATGCATACAAAATAAACCCTTTATTTACTTAAAGGGACACTACAATCACCCAGACCACTTCAGCTCAATGAAGTGGTCTGGGTGCCTGGCCCCCTAGGTTTTAAACCATCAAATGTAAAACTAGCAGTTTCAGAGAAACTGCTATGTTTACATTGCAGGATTAATCCAGCCTCTAGTGGCTGTCTTCCTGACAGCTGCTAGAGGCGCTTCTGTGACACTGGATGCGAAAATCGTGCTCTTGCCGCGCATTACGCCCCACTTGGGAGCTGACGCCGGCGGGGGTGGAGAGGTCACCGCGAGGGACCCCGGCGCTGGATAAAGGTAAGTGGCTGAAGGGGTTTTAACTCCTTTAGCACACCGGAAGGGGGAACCTATGGGTTATATAATGTCAGTAAAACGAGTTTGTTTTCCTGACATTGTGGTGATCCTTTAACTGATCCCTGCGCCAATATCCCTCTGCAGTGGGTTGATGCTCTGCCCCCTTCGACGTCCCACAACAACCAGGCGCTAATGCGTTAGAAATGCCGCGCATGCATTAGATCACAAAGCTTTCCTATGGGGAAAAATCTGACCCTGGAGGTCATCATGCAGAGCGTGAGGACGTCCAGCATCAGATACTGGACCAAAGGTCTGTTTTAATCCAGGAAGCCCTCAGGTGGCTGACAGCCACTAGAGGCTGACTTATTGATGGAACGTAAACATTGCAGTTTCTCTAGAACGTTGCAGCTCGATGAGCAAAAGGGACACTGTACCTACCCCACTTCAATGAGCTGAAGTGGTCTGGGTGCCTTTTGTGTCCCTTTACCTTTTGAAATCTTACTTTAGTAAATAACTCTGTCAGTGTTTTATTTAATGGGATAATATCCAGAGCATTAAAACTTAAAATGGCACATTGCTTTGCACATGGTTGATGGCTTGGAGTAGGTTTCTGATGCAAAATGTGGGGTATGGTGGAAATATTTCCCATTATAGCGGAGATTTTTCATATAGTGTTGGTTTTCATTAACATTGTATGGCCTCTTAAGATTGGGCTAAATTCAGTTTTACCCCATGTGGGATGGTATTTATGCAAAAGGGACTTGTGCATGTACGGTGTCCTTAAAAGTTCAAGCACAGTACAGAATTGTGTATTTCCTATTTATTTTATCCTCTACGATGGTACTGACTGAGCACCTCCATCTTGGCATCCTGTAAATCAGTGTTCTAATATTGGCTCTATCCATTTTATTTGTCAGTCACACACTGTGTGAATGTGCATTGGTTGTGTCAGGATTAAAGTTTATTATCTAGTGTTACTTATTTTTTTTAAAGAAAGACTCGCTGCACTGAGATTTGACACCTACTGGTGCATGTAGCCTGGCCCTCTGTTCATGGTATTGGTACATTTTTGCATATTCATATTTGGTTAAATTTGGATGAAACTAACATTTCTGCTCTTGCTACACATAGTGTACTTATGTGATGGGTCTTGTAAGCTCTCTTCACCAGGAATGAGCACTAGTCCTTTTCTCAGTGATGAGTGGTAGGTACAGTGTACTCTGCTTTTACATTGTCCAGGTGTGTGTTGGGAAACTGTTCATGCACCAATGAATGCATTATTGTAATCTAGATTTAAAAAACCCACAAATGTGTCATTGAGTTCAACCATTAAACATGTATTTTTAAGTGTGTTTGGCAGTTCATTTTCACCAACAAATGATTGATGAGACTCATGTCTAATCCCTATGACACATTACATGCGCAGGTTGTAGTCATTTTCAGCACTACAATGTCTTCATCAGAAGGTTATAAACACAAAAGTGGTGCAATGAAGAGAAAGGAAAAGAAAGAGGAACAGAAGAAAATTGAAGCATCAACAAGCAAAATCCACAAATTTTTTCAAAAGAAAACGGATCCAGAGCAGGATGTAGCAAGTGGAATGCCAGTGGAGACTGAAACTTCTGTTTCTGAAACATCTAATGTATGTGTTTTAGCTGAAGAGACCAAAGAGAGAGAACCTCCTATAAAAATGCCCAGGAAGGAGACTGCATTGTCTCCGCTATGGGAAAAATCACCGTCCCCAGAGGATTTCTTTCTTCATTCCCATGATTTGGGAAAGGCTGGAATCTCCATGGAAATGTTCTGGGAATTTCATCCTAAACAACCTACTCAGGATATCCCATTCAATGGAAACCTTGTTTACTTCCGAAAAGGTATACAAGGATCAAATATTAATAGAAAATGGGTTACTTACAATGGCAAAAAGAAGACCCTGCACTGTTCAATTTGCCTTATGTATTGTGCAGAAAAATATCATCATACTCATTGGATTCAGGGTTGTAATGACTGGAGACATATTACAACAAGACTTACCGAGCATGAGCAGTCCCAGTGCCATAAACTTGCTAGCGAAGCCTATATGATCAATATTAAAGGCAAATCGATCAAGCACAAACTTTCCGTTGACCAGCTTTCTATGAGGCACAACCAGGTACTTCAGCGCCGTACTGTTCTAAGCAACATCATTGATGTTGTTTTTTTTATTGGAATCCAAGCATTGCCATACAGAAGCAGCCATTCAGAATCTGTAGCTGATGTCTTTGATGATGACCGTCTTGAAAATCGAGGAAATTTTTTGGAGGCGGTGAAACTCCTTGCGGAATATAGCCCAGTCCTAAAAGACCATTTGGTAAAAGTAACGAAAGTGGCCAAAAACCGTGACCCATCTCAAAAAGGGCGAGGAAAATTTGTAACTTTTCTGAGCAAGTCCTCTATAACTAAATTGTTTACAATCATTGGAGATATGATTAAAGAAGACATTGTTAAGGAAGTTAACAATGCAGGGATGTTTTCGGTACAAATGGATTCTACTCAAGATGTCTCTGCACATGATCAATGTGCCATTGTTGTGCGATATGTTGTGGAAGATAAAGCTAAAGAGCGATTGGTACGCCTTCTGAATGTTGAGGACTCCAGCAGCAAGGGCTTGCATGATTTGCTAAGAGATTCTTTGTCTGACATTGGACTGAATTTGGAGCAGTGTATTGGTGATTCCTTTGATGGAGCTGCTAACATGAGTGGCACATATACAGGATTGCAAGCATTGATGACAGAAGTGCGTCCTAGTCACATTCATACGTGGTGCTATGCTCATGTCCTAAATCTTGTTATATGTGATGCAAGCAGTGTATGTGTTCCAGCAGTGAGTTTGTTTGGACTTCTTGGTAACTTGTCCACCTTTTTCTCTGAGTCCTACAAAAGGATCAAAATTTGGGAAGACCAGCTGAAAGCCAAGACTGGAAGTGCTAAACTGAAAAGACTTGATAAAATTGGTACTACCAGGTGGTCAAGCAAAGCCAGAGCCCTTCGAAAACTTTGCGGAACATATGAAAACCACTCTGAGGAATTATATTCTGACCTCATCCTTGTTCTGAAGCATGTAAGTAGTTCATCTGATTTTAGAAATTCTGTTCGTCATGAAGCTCTAAAACTAAATGAAAACCTATGTAAATTTGAAACCATCCTGGCCACTTTTACATTTATAAGAATTTTTGACATTACTACTCCCGTGTCAGATTACTTGCAGTCACCAGCCCTTGACATTATGCAGGCATGGCGAATGGTTGAGGATGCTACAAACCGTTTATCAAAAATTTCAAGAGACTTTTCAGGAGTCTGTGGATCTGCTACAACTTTCATTGATCACCTGAATGAAAAACTAGCTGCAGAGGACATTGCCATCAGTAAATCTTTCACAGAACACCGATCAACAAGATGTGTAGTTCCTGCAAATCAACAACACAGCTTTGAAGTTTCATGCTACAATGTCATCTGTGATAAAGTTTTGGAAAGTATGAGAACCAGGTTTGCCACTCATGGCAAACTTTACATGCAGATTTCATGTTTTGACCCAAACCGGTTTGAGGAAATACTGGCTTCTCCTGAAAAAATAAAGTTTGATGCCATTTCTACAGCTGTTCCTGAAATTGATGGCCCTGTTCTTCGTGAAGAATTGATTTCATTTGCATCAAGTTACAGAAATCTCTCCAGAGGACTGTTTGATAGTGATGATGAAACATTGAGCTCTGCTGGAGAGGAAGAACCTGACTTCTCTGACTCTGAGCCATCAGCTTGTAAGCCTTCTATGAAAAAACTCTGCTGCCAAAAATGCACATCCTGTGCATTTAAGCTGCTTTTTCAGTACAGATTATGTTCATCGGCCTATGAAAATCTTTATATGGCATACAAGTACTTGATCACTCTAAGCACCACACAATGCTCCTGTGAACGGTGTTTTTCAAAGTTGAAAATTCTAAAATCAAGACTTAGATCAACGCTTACTCAGCAAAACCTGGAGACATTGATGCTTATTGCAATAGAGAAAGATGTTTCTTTAAGCATAAAGAGAGACAAAGAGAAAATCATAGACCGTTTTGGCAAGACATCTGCTGAACTCCGCTCTCTGCTTCTCTTTTAAACTGCAGATTGGCCGACGCTATATATATTTGTGAAGCTGAAATTGGATGGCACTTCTGTTTGTTTTTATTATTTGTATTGCACTGATTTTGTTTGCATTGTAATTATTTTTACATGTAATTGTCTATTTATGAATATTTTTTTTATTTATTTTTCATTCCACATAGTAAGTTCAAGAATACATAACATGGTTCTCATATAGGCAGATACAGGGTTTCTCTTGTTGCTGACACTGTTAGGCATGTGGAACATTTTTGGGTTTAAGTTGTAGCATGTTGAAACGTAAATAGGGGCTGTAGCTTTATTGTATGTTCCTCTCTAGGAGGGTTGAGTGGCTCCTGGCTATGAAGCGTGATGTGAGTACCTCTCACTTCGTTCTCACTCCGGGGGGTAAGTGATGTGTCGTCGTGTGTTGGATGAGGGGGGGGTGATACTATGGCTTCCGGAGTGTCGGCTATTGGCATAGAGCAGTCTGTGGTGGGCTCTTGTGTATGTCATGTGGAGTATGTAAAGCCTATCCACAAGGTTGTGGGGAATGAGTTATAGGTAGCCATTAAATCCCATATATGTAAAGCGTATGTCTAGAAACCGAGACAAATTTAAACATTGAGTTTGAACTTGGTATAACTGTGCCGTCATGGGTTTTTGTTAGTGAGGAAACTGCATGCTGCAGGTAAAGTGTCCTTTAGCTTGGACGATAAGTCCCGGGTTGCCTGCAGCCGTCCAAGTCTTCTACCTCGAGGGTGTAGGTCGTCTTGTTGACCTGGGGACAAATTCTGGTATCGTTGTGGGATCTAGCTGTGAAAGTCCCAATGCTGTTGCTTGATTAGGGCCTGCAAGTCCCAGTTTACGTAGAAGGGTTTCCAATTCAGAGAGGTCTCGGGCTCGGTGTGTCTTTCCTTGATGTTGGAAGATGAGTGCTCTTGGAGTCCCCCACTGATACTGGATGCTTTTGTCTCGGAGCAGAGGCAGGAGCGACCGCAGGGTCCTGCGCCACTCGATGGTACCTTTGGTGGTGTCTGGGAACATGGACAGTGTGGCTCCTTCTAGTTGTAATGGAGCCTTCTCTCATGCAGCCGCCATTAGGAGAGTTTTGTTCTGCATGGACTGGAAGCGGATGATCAGATCCATATGGGCGGAGGCTGGCTTTGGTAGCCTGAACATGCCGTCGAGCCGTATCGCCTTGGCCTTTTTGGGTGGCAGCAAGACGCCTATCATGCGCCTGACGAAATGAGGTAAGTCTATTAGGCCAGCAGTGCCCAGTATTCTGTGGATTTTGAGATTGTAACGCCTCCTTTGGTCCTCAAAGGCATCGACCCTGTTGCTGGTGGCTAGTTGCTTTTGTTGGAGTGAGTCCAATCTCTGGTCTTGGGAACTTGATGAGGTTTCCAGCAGGGTGATCCTCGATATGATGTTGTCTATGGCTTCCTTGATGCCGTCCATGTCTGCTGCTATGTTCTTCCGTAGTTCGGCTAGCATTCCCTTTATTTGGGTAGCGGTTTCTGGATCTCCAGTAGTGGCTTGCTGGGGCTTGGTTCTGGTAAGTGGAGCACTCGTTTCCCCCATTCCCATCTCGTTTGACTTGTCGTCCGAGGAGTATGATGGACCCTCTACCTCCAACGCCATTTTGTCCCACATCGGGGTCTGTGAGCGCTGCAGCATCTCCCCTATATCTCGGCCAGGGGGGCTTTTGTCTGCTCTTGCTTTTTTCGCCCCATAGCCTTCCCTGTGTAGGTTGAGGGTTGTATTGTTTGGCAGCAGTTTGATTTTCTTTCTTTAATCGTCGTTTTTCTCAGAAGGCCTGGAGCTCGAGTTGGCACGTCTGCTCTCTATTTACGATTTGTAATACTCTGGTTTTGTTCGTCTATTTATGATTTGTAATAATCTGGTTTTGTGTATTTATGATTTGTAATACTCTGGCTTTGTCTATTTATGATTTGTAATGCTGTGTCTGGTTTTGTCTGTTTATGATTTGTATTGCTCTGGTTTTGTCTGTTTGATTTGTATTACTCTGGTTTTGTCTATTTATGATTTTGTAATGCACTTGTTTTGGTTTGTCTATTTATGATTTTGTAATGCACTTGTTTTGGTTTGTCTATTTATGATTTTGTAATGCACTTGTTTTGGTTTGTCTATGATTTTGTAATGCACTTGTTTTGGTTTGTCTATTTATGATTTTGTAATGCACTTGTTTTGGTTTGTCTATTTATGATTTTGTAATGCACTTGTTTTGGTTTGTATTTATGATTTTGTAATGCACTTGTTTTGGTTTGTATTTATGATTTTGTAATGCACTTGTTTTGGTTTGTCTTTATGATTTTGTAATGCACTTGTTTTGGTTTGTCTATTTATGATTTTGTAATGCACTTGTTTTGGTTTGTCTATTTATGATTTTGTAATGCACTTGTTTTGGTTTGTCTATTTATTATTTGTAATACTCTGGCTTTGTCTTTTTATGATTTTGTAATGCACTTGTTTTGGTTTGTCTATTTATGATACTCTGGCTTTGTCTGTTTATGATTTTGTAATGCACTTGTTTTGGTTTGTCTATCATTGGTAATGCAATTGTCTTTGTGCATTTGTTATTTATTTTGCACAGTTTGGTTTTTGCATTCGTTAATTAAATTACACTTGTTTAGAACATATTGCACTTTTGTTCTTTGTGTCTAAAGATTGTGTAGGGTGTGGCTGGAGGAGGGGCATGGAGGTGGGACAAGGGTGGGGCTTGCGACAGAACGTGGGTGGGGCCTGTAAGGGGGCCCTTGATTTATTTTGCCCGGGGGCCCTGAGTGTTCTCAGTCCGCCCCTGCAGGTAGTCATAAAGCCTGGGCTTGCACAATAACAACTGTAAGGGCAATATATGCAGATAGCATGTCTGGTGACCAGCAGACATTTTCAGGGCTGTCAGAACGTACAGCCTCCCTTAGGATTGAGTCATAATGGGAGCATTCAGGGATCCATTGGCGGCAGTAATTAATCATGCCGAGGAAGGTGAGCAACTCCTTCCAAGTAGTGGGTATAGGAATCCTCTGAATGACCTCAATACGTTTTGGACTCAATTGTCTGGTGCCTAAAGCCAGAACAAAACCTAAGTATTCAACCTTTGATTTACACAATTGCATTTTGTGTTTAACAACCTTGTGACCTACAGTTGCTGACAGTATCCACAGTGCTTGCCTCATAGCTAGGGCTACATAACAACAAATCATCAACATTTTGCAAAAAGGACGGAACCATGACCGGTGGTCCATGTTTTTTAGAGTATGTTGGAGTACCAACGAATAAACAGCTGGGGAATCCACATAGCCTTGGGTAAGCGTGTCCAGGTAAACTGACAGCCTTCAAAAGTAAAAACCATAAGTAGCTGTGTCTCTTGATCAATAGGTATAGAAAAAAATGCATTACTTAAATCAATGACAGTGAAGCAAGTGGCATCATGTGGAATGGCTGTAATGAGGGATGTCACATCAGGGACAATGGGTGAAATGGGCACAATTAAACTATTCAGGGCTCTAAAGTCCTGAACTAAGCGATATGCTGGCCAGTGGTGTTGGGAGTGGGTCTGGTGTTGTTCTTGCCTACCGGGCATATTTTGAGAATTGTGGGGTTGTTGGGGTGTGTGGGGTTTCCTGGGGTTTCCTGGGGTGTGGACACTCATTCCTCCAGTGGCCATATTGGCCACAGTTGAAACAAGTGTTCCTGTCCATTCCTCCTTGGTTACCCCTGCCCCTATAACCCTGATTTCCCTGTCTCCATCCCCTTGCCCCTCTTTGACCACCCCTTCCACGGGCTTTATGTGCTCCATCCCATCCTCGCTCTCAGCCTGTGTAGCTGGACATAATATGTTGCAATCCCTGAGCATAATAAGCAACCTTACTTTCCTAAATCTTTTCTTAATTCAAAACAACCTGCATTTTCCTTTTCTATAACCTTGGTAAGAAACTCTGAGCTATCCAAATTGGCCCAGTCTGAAATCAATTGTTTCACAAGCAAAGAATACTGTGGCAACATATTACCAAGGCATGACTGTATTTTAAAGAGATCTATATCATCTCCAGACATCAAACCTGCCTCATCCTTCCAACACTTGTAAAATTTATTTACAAAAATCATATTACCAATCTCTTCCTTTGCATCTTGCTTATATGCCAAAGCAGTGAATATAGACTACCTATTCTTCCATAATCCCAACATTTCAGCTTCCACCTTGTTCCAAATTTTAGCACATCTTACTGAAGTACTAAGCTCATAATCACCAATTCATTTCAAACCATATAACTCATACTCAGCATCCAATGTAATATCACACGTCATCTCACAAAGCAATATCTTTATAGAAACACATAATGGGTACCCAGCAGATATGCCAATACAGAAATCACATTTATGGGCACACAACTACACACTCTGTCTCCCTCCTAGGAAACACGGATAGACACAATATAAAAGCAATCTTAAACTAACACCTCCAAATCTCCAACTATTCTTGGCCAAAACGCTAGTATTCAACAACTAATAAAACAGTTATTTGCTAGGTTATTTGGCTGTCATTCTTATCAGTATCACTAGACTGTGACAAACTGATTCACATATAATTTAAAACAATACAGCAACATATAAATTAAACCACTTTCAAGTTAAACTGCACACTTATCACACATTATCACAGTCACCATTTACACAGAATAAACAGCTGTATTCAGAACATATTATTGGAAGGTATACCAATTTTAGTTTAGATTTATTTTAGGGATTCTTATGTATACATTTTCTTAATTAACTTCATTACTTTAATCTACTATAGTATTATATATAAAGAAAGGATCCATTTATATAGCGCGCTCATAACTCAACTATTTGTATAAAACTACCATTAACTAATCTGAGATGATGCTGCATCAACTTAAATCCTATAGAAATTGAACAAACATCTGGACCAGATTAAACAGACATGGTTTCACCTGAATCTTTCAGAACTCTCAGAGACTTAAAAATTTATACTATACCATGTTTTAAAGGCATGGCAAACCTTTAGACCGGTCAGTCTCCAAGAGCCCTTAGTAACACAGGTAAAAAACCTTTGTCCATGATGTCTGATTCAGGCTATATACCACAATTTAAAATAACAAAAGAAAGGATCCATTTATATAGCGCGCTCATAAATCATATTTAGTATGGATCCTTTGCAACAAACACACAGGGCAGGGAAGATGTGCTGATTGGTGTTTCTATACAATTAATCCCATATGGGGAATTAACTTTACTAATGAAGTGACTTTTTGTCTCAGTTATAAAATATACTCAGCTCATCATGCAAACAATGTACAAACACATTTACACTATCCCACTCTCATAATAAGTGTAGTGGGCTTATAGTATTTTTAAAGCAACAATCATACCAGGCACATAGATCCCATGTGAAATAACTTACAATAAAACAGAGTAATAAACTTATACTTCTATGCGACAGAAAGAATAAAGTAAAAAGATTTAAGTAGGTCTATCAGGTACAACCTGTGAGTCATTTCTTTTCTAATATACAGTACTGCTATCTTGCAGAAAGATAAGTCCTGCGCTCACTCCCATCACTACTGGGCAGCAGCAAGGACTACAGTACACATCAGCCCCAATATATGGTAAAAAACCAAAGAAAAACAAGTTACCTGCATTCTCTCCTTAATCCCTATGTATTTTTTAAAACCTCCATTTGTTTAAAAGTACTGCTATCTTATATATACACATATACATATACACACACATATATACATACATATACATATATACATATATACATACATATATTGGTCACTCAGGACCTGAACTCACATTTCCCATACTGCTGATTCAGAGTGGGGACACTACTAACTTACCAAAGTGCGTCCCCAATATAGACAATCAATCACCCACAAAAAACACTTAAGACAAACAAAGGTGACCGGGAGAAAGAGAAGTTTGGGTTATACTTATAGATCTACAAACCGTGCTGCTCAGAACACCTATAGACTTAATAAACCGGAGACCTCTTATGGTCTCAAAAACCTGTATCTACCTGAGATACCCTGTATCTATCTTAGATACTAACCTGGGTTACCAAAACCCTATAATAAACCGGAGACCTCTTATGGTCTCAAAAACCTGTATCTATCTTAGATACTAACCTGGGTTACCAAGAACCCCTATATATATTTAGACCAAATGTCTAATAAACCGGAGACCTCTTATAGTCTCAATATAACTAGAGTCCTTACACCTTTCCTATCTACTGGATACAGACTTACTGAACCAAAGGGGGTCATAGACAATCAGCGTCAAATAAGACACAAAAAGGCTACTCACCGCAATGGTTTTGCTGATCCAACTTCTATCCCACTTCTAGACACCAAGCTGAAAGGGTTAATGTTGTAATGGACTCTAATCCCCTCGGTTCTCGATCCCTCGGTCACCATAATCAACGTTGATGGAGAATCATTTGTAAGCAATAACACACGGACAACAGCTTTACAAGACTCTCAAATGAGTGTATTCCAGAGCTGGCTTTTATACATAGTTTGCTTACATTAGCCATGGTATATGCAAATACAGTACAGACTATAAGATTTATTACTTCCTTATATTACGTTATTCTGACAATGGAAAGATAAGCTTTTGCATACGTCTGGAAAAGAATATCCTTAAAATCGGAATGGGCAAGACATCCTGAAATTTAGCATTGTCTTACATCCTATAGAAGAAATACCTTAGTCTGTCACAGTCAGCATATTATGTCGTATATTGAGTTTTAAGTATTCAATATTCCTTCAGTCAGCAATAATCATGTTATAAACCTTATAAAAGCATAAAATACATATAAACAAGTTAACTATTTAATATTCTTACAGTAAGGAGAAGACAACCTGGGTAGTCTGTACCGCTGGGACCCTACCCGTCCTTCCTCCCTACGCTCCTTTCCACTGTTCCAAGCTTCGCACCGCCTCACCGGCCTAACTTCCCTGCTCCTGGCGACCCGCTGTCGCCCGAGGAACCAGATGCGCTGCGCCACCTCCTCCCCCGACTGTCCGCGGAACCGGACCTCCTTCTCCTCGCCCTGCAGCTGGCCCTGGAACCACTGCGCCTGCTGTGTGATGGGCTCCTGTCCCCACTCCACTGCCGACCGGCCGACCTCCTTCTGCTGCTGGGCCTGGCGCTACCGATGCGCCGCTCCCTTCCGTAATCCCTCCTATCCGTGTTCCTGCTGCGGTGCCCCCCGTGAGAGCAGCCTGAGGGGCCCATCCTCCCACTGCTGCAGCTCCTGACATCCCTATCTTGTGCTGTACCCTGTGGTTCACCCTTTTCCGCTGCACCTGGCCTTCCGCTGGCCGCTGCGCCTGGTTCAGAGGCACCCTGCCCCCCCTGGCAGCCAGCGGGGACCCCTGCCGCTCTCTGCCCGACCCTGCTGTCATCCTGCCGCCCATCACTCCTATGCCTGGCACTATCCCCAGTCCTGGCCACTTCCAAGGCCACCCCAGAACCGATCCCGCCGACCGGGCCACCCCTGAGTGGCTGGGGGGCCGCCTGTGCAGAGCTATCCCTTGTCCCGCCAGTCCCCTGCCCCACAGTGACAAGAATAGACTCACCGGGACGCCTTGCCGAATTGCTGCCATCCACGTGCTCATCCGCCATCCCGGCCGCCATTCCCGCCGTGCTGGAGCCCTCCTCTGGTGAAATCAGGCTGCCCGCCACCATCTTGTGTGGGGCGCACTTTCCGGCAGACCCGCGCTTTGCGGCGGTCCTCGCCCGACCAGCGCCACGTCACACAGGCGGCGCCGGCCGTTCCCCGGTAACCTCCGACCCTTCTGCCTCCTGACTGGGCGCCGATGGGCTCCTCCGACGCCGTGGAGCGGGCGCCATGCCCGGGCTCAACCGCTGGGGCGGCCGTGCTCTTCGCACCGTCCTGCGCTAAGCTGGTGCTGGGGGGGAACTGCAGCCCCCAGTTGTTCATGCAGCCAGGCTAGCCCTCGGTCCTTCACAGCTGCCCTCACTCCGGCCAGGATCTCGTCCAGGGACGCCATGGACCTGCAGTAAAAGAAAAGAGAAGAACCACACAGACCTGCCACAACTAACAGGTAAGTGAAGTTCTGATTAGAATGGCCACTCTCTAAGATGGCCGTTATTTTAACCCCCTTAATCCCGCCCCCAAGCTCCATTAGCTTAAATCAAACCCTAACTAACTGCACCTGCCCACTCCTGGCTCTGTCAAGGCCCACTCCCCTTACTTCGTTGCTCCATGGGCTTCAGGATTAACCCTGCTATGTAAACATAGCAGTTTCTCTGAAACTGCTATGTTTACATGTGAAGGGTTAAAACCCGAGGGACCTGGCACCCAGACCACTTCATTGAGCTGAAGTGGTCTGGGTGACTATAGTGTCCATTTAATTACTGGCAATCCAGCTGTCCTCAACAATAACCACAGCCCAGCACGTTTTACAAAAAAGAAATAAAACTAAACTCTATATTATTTTCGTCTTTCCTCCTTCCCTCTCTCCCTCTCTCTGTAGCCGCTACTTGGGGTGATTTGGATTGGAACTCAACTGCAGCTTGTAAAACTCCCTAATTACAATTGTGAAGAAACTGAGAATCTTTAAAGTATCTATACTGTAGCTTTAAGAAAAGAGAGAAGCGCTGGTAACTTGATTCAACCGAAGTTTTAATAAGTGTTAAACTTAAATGAATTGCATTTAGGCAATAATCCAATAAGAGGAAGTGCAAGTAATCAACAACAAAAGTTCATTAATAAGTATTTCCTCAGAGATGCATTAAGTAACATTCTTTGGTTAATGAGAATAATCTTCAATAGAAACATTAAGCAAGTAGCTGAGAATATTTGCAAAGCAAGAAACAGTTCATAGTGAATAAGCATGATGGGAGTTGTCCTCCATATAATTAGTAGCTTGAAGCAATGAAGATTTGAGTAAGCAAGCATTAGTTTATCATTAAATGATATTGTAGACAAATAGCTGAAAGATATCCTTAAGGTTAATGAGTAGTCCTCCAAGAGTTCAGGGATATGGTCCACTTGTAAAGTAAGTGAGTTTCCGTTCTCCAGTAATCCTCTGTGACATGAAGCATACTTGTCTTAGCCCAGAAGGCTAGGACGACTTCAGAGCTTGTAGAGCCGGCGTGTCCCCGGAGTTGGCGTGCATATTCGGAAGTAGGACCCACATTGCCAGAGCCTGTGGAGAGGTAAGTCTGGCGGAAGTAGCTCCCAGTATCACCAAGCACCCTCTCTGCGCGGTCTCCCTAAATACCGTCAGAGCTGTGTCAGAGGGGAGCGGGGTCCAGCTGCCGAACCCAGAAGTGTTACCGCATGACAGGTGATATCGGTAGGTAAACCTTAACAAATGAGGTTATCATGATAAAATAATAAAACCTTTTTTTTTCTTTTAAAGTTCAATTTCAATGTAAAAAAAGGTGGGGGTGGTAATTCTAGAGGACAGCTGAATTGTGTGTTTGTTGGATATATCCTGTCTCAGAGTCCTGAGAGTGAGCATTCAATTCCTCGCACATGCTGTTTAGCGGTGGATGACCTCACTCTGGAGTCTGTCCCGAGAACGAGGAGACTTTATTTTATTTTCACCAGATCTCCATAACTTATTTCTAAATTGTAAATCGTAAAACAGGCCGTCCATAAACGCACGTCAAGGTAAATATACCCTAACACGCAGACCTGAGCCAACACTGAACAGTGTGACTTTAAGGCGTAGCGTGTGATAGTGTAGGATAGCAGGCTAAGCCGTATTCAGGGATAACAGAATAAAACAGACCAAGGCCACATTTAGGAACACTTTTATTAGTACTGTGTCAAAAAATATTTTAAAATCAACACCCAATAAAAAGTGTCTCTGCTCCCCCAAAAAGACATAAAGAAGGGGCTTTAATGTATTAGAATTAGATGGCATCCCTCTGTCTATCTTAAAGGAACACTATATACAATACACACACATATACCCAATCGTATAGTATTCCATACCTATGGAAGTGTACATCCCCCTCCCTTGCAGGGTATAAAAGGGTACGTTTTATTTATTTTACATCCCAGTGTGTGGTGGAGCTCTTCTACCAGCATTACGCTGTACTGCGCCATTTACATTTTCTCAATGAGAGTCAATTAAACTATAACTGAGTTTAGCTCAATTCTACATGTGGACGTGCCCCTAGTGGCTGTCATAGTGAATGAAAATATTGTAACCCAACGATGTTTCGAGTGCAAGGTTAAAACAACAGGGACAGGGCATGTACACCACTTCACTGAGATACTGATAGAGTCCCTTTAATTCCAGTAGAGATAGCTTGGAAGCAGTTAAATAATTTGTGTTACATATTAACCTCATTAAAGGAATATTACCAACTTAGGAATCAATGTTAACGATCAGATATAGAAACAGGCGTCATATTTATCTATGGACACAGCAGGCAGGGTCGACTAATACAACAGGTTGATTGTACAGCGCTATGGAATTTGCTGGCGCTATAAAAATAATAAAATAATAATAGGACAGTGCAAGGTAATTACAATTAAACTGGGAAAGCTCAATACAACAAGGGGAGCAAGATGCAAAGATAAACTGTGTAGTAAGGTTAGAAAATAATCCCAATGCCTCAGAGCCCCATTTTGTAAGGCCAACCAGCTGCATGCATGAAGCTCTGTGCTGGATCAAAAAATGCCAAAACCCTGGTAAAACTATAACATGCTCTAACTTGGGTGTGGATTCTCCGATTAGGGCGCAATTTGGACAATAAGGCAGCTCAGTGATGAGCTATCCAGGGACATATAATGTGTAAGGGTACTGACCAGGGAAAGGGAGTTCTAGTGGACATTTAATACATATTGCCTCTAGGTCTGGGAAGGCACAGCATGGAGTCTATCTGGTTAGCTGGAGAGGATGCAATCCAGACCCCAGACAGAGTGACGCCGTATGGTAAGGGCCATTGCACTACATGGAGGACCCCTGGTGTGGGAATCACATTTCTGTGTATAAATAGCTGTTGTGTGCAATAAAGCTGTATTCTACTCCCATACATTCAGTCTCGGCTAATGTATGAGGAAAACTATCTATAATCACTGCTTCAATGGAGAGAAGGTCTCCAGAACTATAACCAGAACTATAACCACTGGAGAGAACTATAACCACTGCAAGGAGCTATAACCACTGCTGTAAGCCAAAACCACTGCAGGCAACTATAACCACTGCTGTGAGCTATAACAACTGCAGAAAGCTATAACCACTGGAGAGAACTATAACCACTGCAAGGACCTATAACCAATGCCGAAAGCTATTACCATTGCAAGGAGCTATAACTACTGCAGAGAACTATAACCACTGCAGGAACTATAACCACTGCAGGGAACTTTAACTACTGCAATGTGCCATATTCACTGAAAGGAGCTATGACAAATGCAAATAACTACTACCACTGCAAGGAGCCATAACCATTGAAGAGAACTTCTGTGGCTGGGAAAATATTTGAAAGGTTATTAAGGGATAATATTTTAGAATTCCTTGAGAAGAACATGGTTATCAGCAAAAATCATCATGGTTTTATGAAGCACAGGTCACGTCAAACTAACTTGATTGCGTTCTACGAAGAAGTAGGTCGAAGTATAGATCAGGGTGTTGCAGTGGATGTGATCTATTTGGTTTTTGCTAAGGCATTTGATACAGTTCCACACAATAGATTAGTGTTCAAACTCAAGGAAATCGGTCTAGATATTCTTGTTCTTGGGTAGAACATTGGCTTAAAAATAGAGTACAAAGAGTTGTCATTAATGGTAAATTTTCAAGCTGGACAGAGGTGGCAAGTGGTGTCCCTCGGGGGTCTGTTCTGGGACCCCTTTTATTTAACATGTTTATAAATGATCTTGAAAAAAGTTTTGAAAGTGATGTTTCAGTGTTTGCAGATGATACAAAATAATACAATGTGAGCAAGATATTACTTTGCTGCGAGGGATTTAGATAGACTGGTGGACTGGGCACTCAAATGGCAGATGAAATTTAATGTTGAAAAATGCAAAGTTATGCACTTTGGCGTAAAGAATGCACAAGCAACGTGTACCCTTAATAGAAGCGAATTAGGGATAACACATGACTTGGGAATTGTTATAGACAACAAACTATGCAACAATGTGCAATGTCAATCAGCAGTGGCCAAGGCCAGTATGGTATTGTCATGCATGAAAAAGGGCATTTATTCTCGGGATGAGAATTTCATTTTGCCTGTTTATAAATCACTGGTAAGACCACATATTGAATATGCTGTGCAATTTTGGGCACCTGTTCTAAAGAAGGATATTATGGTACTAGAAAAAGTGCAAAGGCGGGCTACAAAATTAATAAAAAGAATGGAACATATCGGCTATGAAGAAAGGTTAACAAATTTAAACCTATTTAGTTTAGAAAAACGTCGCCTGAGAGGGGATATGATAACATTATACAAATATATTCGGGGCCAATACAAACCATTGTGTGGAAATCTATTCACAAACCGGACTTTACATAGGACACGAGGCCATGCGTTTAGACTGGAAGAAAGAAGATTTCGTCTAAGGCAAAGGAAAGGTTTTTTTACTGTAAGAACAATCAGGATGTGGAATTCTCTGCCTGAAGAAGTGGTTTTATCAGAGTCCATACAGATGTTCAAACGGCTACTAGATGCATACTGGCAAGAACAGAATATTCAAGGATATAATCTTTCAATGTAGGGTAATAACTGCTTGATCCAAGGATAAATCTGACTGCCATTCTGGGGTCAAGAAGGAATTTTTTTTCCTAGTTTGCTGCAAAATTGGAAGTGCTTCAAACTGGGTTTTTTTTTTTTTTTACTTCTTTTGGATCAATAGCAAGGACATATTTTTGCATTGATTCCTTGTGATTGCCATTTTCTCTGCACATAAGGTTCCTGCTCATAAAGGAATATTGCTGTCTTAGGGAAGCACCCCTTCCTACCCTGACATAATGATCTCGCCCTCAAAATTAGGAACCTGCAGCGAAAATGTCTGTGAGTCCAATGAATAGCATTGCTGGTAATGACTGATTCACAGCAGGAGTATAATCTAATCGATGCTTGCTGTAGTCAGTTAAGCCATCTCCAGAGTCGGACTTTAAAAGCATCTACTTTGTGCATTTCTACTTTAGATGCTCGTTGTCTAATACAGAAACATATTTTACTACAGTTGTATCACAAAGAGATATGCGACCCTTTTTCCTCAATGATACCTGCTTTTGGAAAATGGCTCAGGAAATCTCCAATTATAAATCAGGCGTATGGACTCCTCAGTGTTTCCCTTAAAGCGATATCACATAAAGAGTCTTTATCTTACCTGATAAAACAGTTGAGAGTAATGCATTCTAATTATCGTGCTCTGCTATCAAAATTGCATGCTCTCATTGATCTATTGCAAGAAAGGAAGAGTTAACTTGTTTCTGGTGATAATGATAGTCCTACTTTAGAAATTGCTAAATACTGACTTATTTCTGATCATGCAGTTTATCCTCTGTTTCATGAATTGCAAAATCTCCATACTGTTGAAAGCATTTCATGTCCTCCTGACTCTTACTTGGATTTCTCTGCTTTGGGCCCTGGCTTGAAGATCCTCCTGACTGTAATACTGAACATGTTTCTCATGAAATAAAAGCTGAATGCCTTCCTGCCTGGGTTGAAGAATCTGTTGAGGAGATATACAGTACTGGTGATTACCAAATGGAATGTGTCTATTATGTTTTTGGTGCTGTCTGGTTCTGAGGAATGCACAGATACACAGTTTCAGAATACTGCCTCATTACCAAAGACATATCATGTTCTTGAACCACTGCTGTCTTTGTGGCAGTCTATTCACCTATACCCAGGGTTGATATTCCGACTTCCAGGGAGATTGCTCTCGCTACTGATCCTGCGTCCACATGCCAGGCAAGAGAGTGTCTACAGCCTTGGCCCCACAGAAGCGAAGAGGAGACAAACTCACCTGAGAATCCGACTCCACTGTTTTCCGCAGTAGAAGCCCCGCTTCTGTAACCTTTTTTTTCATATTGGAAGAAGACCTCATGAAAACCCCTTGGTGTGCATAATCAAGAAACAGAACCCCTATCTTTGTCCCATGGCTTGGTCCATCCTGTTCTTGATACTCCCCATGTGGCAGAGTTTCTTCCAGTCATAGAATGACCTGCTCATGACTCCACTCCTTCTCCTGGGATGGCAGTAATGGCCAAAACAACTGTGTTCTCCTCTGAGAAGTCAGACTGTCAAGAACCCTCATTACTGCAGAAATGTGACATTAATTCTTATCCAGTGTCAACTAGTACAGCTACTAACCCTTCCTGTTCCTGTAACGTTCACTAGGGAACCCTAACTTGCAGACAGGACTGAGTAGAGAAAAATGCAATACCAATCCTTAGAATGGTCGGGTTATGCAAAAAGGATTAATCAAAACACTAGCCGAGGTCAAAGGAAATAGAGAGATGGAATAACGAGAGACAAAGCCAAATATCAGAAGCCAGGAACTCCAAACAACAAGTGCAACACTCAATGGTAAACCAAAGACCACAACAGGGCACTGAGGCAAGGGAGAGGTTAGCTTATATACACATAGGGTGTGTCTGATTGGCTAATTTCCAATTAGTGTTAACCACAACACATGGGAAGAGTTTCTTCCCTCCCTTGTGGTCTCTGAGGTCATTACTGTGTGCCGGGCCACATGACCGGGTGCAGCACACATAAGGAAGCTGCTCGGGAGCGTGTAGCATCAGACACACTGCCAGTCTGGAGACAGGTACAAGATGACGCCGCTCGCTATGATGAGGTAAGAAAGGTCACGAGTGGCGCGGGGGCAGGGAACCTGACATAACCCCCCGATGACTGCCAGGAGGGCGGGAAGCCGAAGGATTCAAGGGAAAACGAGCATGGAAGGCCCGAACAAGATGGGGGGCATTCAAATCAGAGGCGGATACCCAGGAACGCTCCTCCAGGCCGTAACCCTTCCACTGAACCAGGTATTGCAAGGCGCCCCTGAAGAAGCGGGAGTCGAGAAGGGGCAGCACCTCGTACTCCTCGCTAGAGTCAGCTCGGACAGGGCCGGGGGCGCCTAACAGGCCTCGAATACCGGTTACACAAGAGGGGCTTCAGAAGAGAGGTGTGAAACGTATTGGGGATGTGCAGGGACGGAGGCAAGTCCAGAATGTAAGGATTAACCCTGCGCACGACTTTATAAGGGCCAATATATTTTGGTGCCAAATATCTTGGAGGGGACACGGAGGCGTCCATTTTTCGTGGACAGCCATAACCTGTCACCCGGTATATAAACGGGAGCCACAGTCCTATGGCAATCAGCAAACTTTTTAACGTGTAAGAGCAAGGTGGACCTGGTTCCACATCTCCCGAAGGGAGACTAGGTGTTCATCCAAAGCGGGTATTCCCTTGTCTGAGAATACACCAGCAAGGACACTAGGTTGTACACTGTAAGCCACCTGGAAAGGACTCAAGCCAGTGGAGGCGTGGGAGGCAGTGTTTCTGGCAAACTCAGCCCACGGCAAGAGACAGGACCAATTATCTTGATGTTCGTTCACGAAACAGCGTAAATAGAGTTCCAGTGATGGGTTCGCTCTTTCAGCAGCCCCATTTGACTGTGGGTGATAGGATGAGGAAAAGGACAAGGACAGTACAGAAATCCCTCCAGACTCGTGAGATGAACTGAGGACCCCAATCAGAGACAATATCAATGGGTATGCTATGAAGCCGGAATACCTCTTTTGCGAAGACCTCTGCTAATTGCACAGCAGAAGCAAGCTTCTACAGTTGAACAAAGGGAGCAATCTTAGAGAACCTATCGGTCACCATCAGAATGACCATGTGACCCTCAGAGGGGGGAAGGTCCACTAAAAAGTCTATGGACAGGTGCATCCAAGGTGTCTTGGGCACCGAGAGTGGCATAAGGAGACCAGGTGGCTTGCTTGTAGGAGATTTGACCTGAGTACAAATTTGACAAGCCATAACGTACTCTTTTGACGTCCATCCTAACAGAAGGCCACCAGAACTTAAGTTTCATGATGCCTGGGTGTCCCGCTGTTTTGGACCTATGAAACAACGTCATGACCTTTTTCCTGTCCCTTCCCTGAACAAACAATACAGGAACAGGAAGGGTTAGTAGCTGTACTAGTTGACACTGGATAAGAATTAATGTCACATTTCTGCAGTAATGAGGGTTCTTGACAGTCTGTCTTCTCAGAGGGGAACACAGTTGTTTTGGCCATTACTGCCATCCCAGGAGAAGGAATGGAGTCAGGAGCAGGTCATTCTATGACTGGAAGAAACTCTGCCACATGGGGAGTATCAAGAACTAGATGGACCAAGCCATGGGACACAGATAGGGGTTCTGTCTATTGATTATGCAATAACGTACTCTTTTGACATCCATCCTAACAGAAGGCCACCAGAACTATCTTGTTATGTTATCATAAGTTTTCATGATGCCTGGGTGTCCCTCTGTTTTGGACCTATGAAACAACGTCATGACCTTTTTCCTGAATAAACAATAAACCTGTAGATGTTTCAGGTGGTGCTTGGTTTTGATATCTCTTCACCTTATCTAAAAAGAGGGAAGAGATAACCAAGTGTGGTGTTGCAGCAATAATGTTTGCGGAAGGGACTATAGGTTCTGGAGGGGAGGGGTCAACCTTCAGTGGTTTGTGTTGCCTGGATATAGCAGCTGCCTCAATGTTGCGGTATCCAGGTCTGTATGTTATGGTATAATGGAAGCGAGACAGAAATAAGGACCACCTAGCCTGGCGGGAAGACAGACGCCTGGCCTCGGCTATGTAGGAGAGGTTCTTGTGGTCTGTGATCACCAGTATAGGGTGTTTGGAACCTTCCAGTAGAAGTCTCCACTCTTTAAATGCCAAAACTATGGCCAGCAATTCCCTGTTCCCCACATCATAGTTTTTCTCTGCATCAGACAGTTTCTTGGAGAAAAAACAACATGGGTGAAGAGGATCATTGTGGGTTTTTCTCTGAGAAAGTATTGCACCAACACCTGACTCAGACGCATCAACCTCGACAATAAAGGGCAGCGAATGGTCAGGGTGGTGCAAAACAGGAGCTGACGAAAACGCTTCTTTAAGTGTTTCGAAAGCCTCAAGGGTTTCAGAACTCCAAACACTGTGATTAACCCCTATTTTGGTCATCTTGGTTATTGGGGCTACTACAGAGGAGAAATTCTTTATGAATTTTCTGTAGAAGTTAGTGAAACCCACAAATCTTTGTATGGCCTTAAGTCCCTGTAGAAGCGGCCAATTCTTGATGGCTTCTGTTTTCTTAGGGTCCATACTGAAACCCTTCTCAGATATGATGTATTCTAAGAACTGCACAGAGGTCTGATCAAAGAGGTACTTCTTTAGCTTGCAATACAGCCCGTTTTCTAGCATTTTCTTTACTACTGATGTGACATGTTTATGGTGGGTTTCCAAACTAGGTGAGCATACCAATATGTCATCCAGATACACTACTGCACATACGTGCATGTAATCTCGGAGAGACAGCAGGGACGTTACACAGGCCGAAGGGCATCACTAAATAAAGCGGGTTGCCACTCATCATCTCTCTCTTATCCTGACCAGGTTATATGCCCCCCTGAGATCCAGTTTAGTAAACCACTTGGAACCTTTTAAGCAGTCAAACAGTTCGGTGATAAGCAACATTGGATTAACATTCCGCACCTTTATCTTGTTCAGACCCCTATAGTCTATACCCTCTTTCTTTGATACAGCAGCTGCAGGAGATGAGGATCGCCTAATAAACCCTTTCTCCTCAATATATTCTTCCATGACCTTATTCTCATGCTCAGAGAGGGGAAATACTCGACCTTTAAGTGGCATAGTCCCTGGTAGTAAATTAATCACACAATCATAAGGGTGATGGGGAGGGAGTTTCTCAGTCTCTCTTTTCTCGAAGACCTGGGCTAAATCAGCGTACTGAGGTGTGGCGAAACCAGCCTCGCCACTGGGCATTGGAGAAGACTGATTGCCAGCCTCCTGCCCTGTGACTATGGCCCATGTTGAAATGCTTGATTTTCCCCTGCAAATTTCACCCACTGGACCAATTTGTATGATTTTGACGTTATGTTTGTATCTGGAGTATGCTGATTCTAAAAATGTAAGTGAATGTGAATGTGATGCATACTTTTAAAGTTATGAATATTGTGTAAAACTGCGTATTTTCCTGCCTGTGATAATTACATTAACCCATTGTGTAAGGTAATTGTATTACAGACAGAGGGGAGGATTTTGTGTGGGAGTGTCTGAGTGTATTGTATGTGTTTATTGGTTGTTTTACAAAACCCTGTGGGTGGTACTAATGTGTAAGAATTTGTATATAAGAACAATAAACCCACAGGTCTGGCAGTTCTACTTCACCCTCAATTTGGAGTGCCGTCTCTTATTGGGGGAATCTGCTACAAGGGATTGCAATGTTCTGCATATAGCCCTTGCTATACTCCTAAGCTCTTGTAAGAGTTTGTTCCTGCCTTGCTCTCTGGAGGAGTCTACGGTAGTTATGGTGTCGGCTGGAGTGCTAGGAGCCCTCAGGAAGCGCTAGGAGCATCCATCAACGGAGGTACCCAGTCAGGGTGCCAGGTGATCCGTTACATGAGGTAGAGAGAGGAGGGACCAAGGGCAGGTTAAGTGAACAAACAGGATGCATAGGTATAAGACACTAATAGAGCAGGAGAACCCCAAGACAATATGTCCAAAGTGACCCAATCTATAATGGAACAGAACCACGGAAACCCAAGGACTATGTGACATGAAGCAGAACTCAACACGTGAAAGGCAATGCTCTCCAGGTATAGGGGCCTTACGGTGAGTTGCAACTCACCGTAGGGGCCTCACGAAACTCCTGAGTTTCGTGAGTCACCTTAGGGTTCATAAGTGGCCTGCCATCGAGTGCTTCCATGGCTAGAGAATGAATTGCAAAATCTCCTGAGTTTCGTGAGTCACCTTAGGGTTCATAAGTGGCCTGCCATCGAGTGTTTCCATGGCTAGAGAATGAATTGCAAAATATCCATACTGTTGAAAGCATTTCATGTACTCCTGACCCTGACTTGGATTTCTCTGTTTTGGGGGACTGGCTTGAAGATCCTCCTGACTGTAATACTGAACATGTTTCTCATGAAATAAAAGCTGAATGCCTTCCTGCCTAGGTTGAAGAATCTGTTGAGGAGATATTCAGTACTGGTGGTTACCAAATGGCCTTGCATACCAAGGTCATGGCGTGGGACTCAACGAAGGACTGGTCTATAAAGTTGCCAGCTGCACCTGAGTCTAGTAGGGCCTTGGTATGTATGGTCTCACCGTTAAAGGTGAGGGTAACTGCTAAAAGCGGCCTAGAATTTTTGTTAGGAGGGGTTAACTCCATAATACCCAAGACCAACCCCTTCTCTCATCTTAGGTGCTGGCGTTTCCCTGCAGGTCAGGACACGTTGTCCTTACATCCCCCTTTTTTGCAGCAGTAGAGGCACAAGCGTTGTTTCTCCCCTTCGGGTAACTTAGTGGTTCCTAATTGCATAGGTTCTGGTGGTGGACCACAGGGAGGCAAAGCAGGTAGAGAAGCATAGGGCAAGGAGGGCAAGGTTTGAACCTGCATGCAGTTATAAGACTGTCGCTGAGAGCAACTCTCTCTAATGCGGTTGTCTATAACAATGCAATAGTCAATAAGATTGTCTAATAAAATGGGTATTTCTCTGGATGCTAACTCATTGAGTAGGTAATCGGCTAATCCTACCTGAAAAGCTGTTACCAGAGAATCGTTATTCCATGCCACTTCCGCCATTAGAGTACAGAATTCTATGGAATAGTCTACCACTGTTCTGGAACCTTGTTTGATGCGTAACAAGGCTTTCCCAGTGGAAGCTATCCTACCATGCATGTCAAACGTTCTCCGAAAGGATGATAGGAAATCAGCATAGGTGATGTTGGGACCAGATTCTCATATAGGATTTGCCCATGCTAAAGCCCTGCCTGAGACATGATTAATGGCAAAAGCTATTTTTGTCATGTCAGTTGGAAAGGAGAGTGGGTTCATAACCATGTGTATATCAACTGGGTTCAGAAACCCACGACAAAGGGCAGGATCACCATTATACCTTTGGGGGGGAGGGGGTGCTATGTGTACTGAGTGAGAGGAACCTCTTGTACAGGTATGCTAACAGGAGCCGGTGAATCGGCTTGTTGTGCCCCCTGTTGGAGGTGAGCGGTGCGCTGCAGAATAGTCTTTAACGCCTGGGCAAACTGATCCAAGCGGTGGTCTTGCTCCTCAATCTTGGAATTCTGAGAAGCTAACTGCTGTAGATGTCTGCTGGGACTATTTGGCCCTGTTGTAATGTAACGTTCACTAGGGAACCCTAACTTGCAGACAGGACTGAGTAGAGAAAATTGCAATACCGATCCTTAGAATGGTCGGGTTATGCAAAAAGGGATAGTCAAAATACTAGCCAAGGTCAAAGGAAATAGAGAGACGGAATAACGAGAGACAAAGCCAAATATCAGAAACCAGGAAATTCAAACAACAAATGCAACGCTTTATGGTAAACCATAGACCACAACAGGGCACTGAGGCAAGGGAGAGGTTAGCTTATATACACACAGGGTGTGTCTGATTGGCTAATTTTCAATTAGTGTTAACCACAACACGTGGGGGGAGTTTCTTCCCTCCCTTGTGGTCTCTGAGGTCATTACTGTGTGCCGGGTCACATGACCAGGTGCAGCACACATATAAGGAAACTGCTCGGGAGCGTGCAGCGTCAGACACACTGCCAGTCTGGAGACAGGCACCAGATGACGCTGCTCGCTGTGATGAGGTAAGCAAGGTTGTCGCAAGCGGCTGGGGGCAGGGGACCTGACAGTTCCTATTTGTATGAAGAAGTTAACACACCTAATGTTGTGGCATTCCAGCATAAGCTGGGGCATGAAGACACCCTACCCAAACCAAAGACAGAGGTTGTGCCCCGGTGGGTATCCATAATACCGTCACTTTGAGTCCAACTGTTCATCCCTCTGAATTTATCAAACCAATTATAGAATTTGCATCTCAGTCTTTGTTCAGCAAGTGAGGCATGGGGGGGCCAGAGATAGCCTACAGATCAGGGATGTGAGGCGGGGGGGGGGAGGAGTCAGCCTACAGATCAGGTAAGTAATGGATGGGGGAGACAGCCTACAGGAAGGGTCAGCAAGGAGCAGGAAGGTAAAGTAAGAGAAGGAGAAGGAATAGAAATGACAGGTAACAACAGGTAAAGTAGGAGAAGTAGCACAAAGGAACAGAAATGAGCAGGATGGGGCAGCAAGGAGAACGAAGGGTCTGCAAGGAACACGAAGGGTCAACAAGGAGAAGGAGGGGTCTGCAAGGAGCACGAAGGGTCAAAAAGAAGAAGGAAGGGTCTACAAGGAGCAGGAAGGTAAAGCAGCACTAAGGTAAAATAGAAGGAGCAGAAAGGGTCAGCAAGGAGCTGAAAATGGCAGCAGTAAGGGACAGAAGGAGCACAAAGGTAAAGTAGGAGAAGGAACAGAAATGAGCAGGAAGGGTCTGCAAGGAGCAGGAAGGGGCAGCAAGGAGCAGGAAGGGTCTGCAGGGAGAAGGAAGTGTCTGCAAAGAGCAGAAAGGGACAGAAGGAGCAGGAAGGGTCTGCAGGGAGAAGGAAGTGTCTGCAAAGAGCAGAAAGGGACAGAAGGAGCACAAAGGTAAAGGAGCAGAAAGAATCAGAAGGAGCACAAAGGTAAAGTAGGAGAAGGAGCAGAAAGGGTCTGCAAGGAGCAGAAAGGGATCAGAAAGAGAAAGGAGCAAAAGGGGGAGCAAAATAAGCAGAAAGTAGCAGAAAGGTAATGGAGCAGAAGGAGCCAAGGAGGAGAGAAGACAGTGTCAGAAGAATAAGAAGACTGTGTTAAATGAAGGAGAAGAAAAGGAGATTGGATCAGAAAGGACAAGTGAAGTGAACCCTCCACTTCATTCTGGACACCACATCAATCTGGCCTTGCATCCAGTGGCCTTCTAGCCTGTGCTTCTGGCCTTGGATCCTTTTGGCTCTAACTGTACATCCTGTGGCTCTGGACCTGTCTCCTATGATACTTACCTGTTCCTGACCAGCTTACTGTACTTAATCTAGAAAGACTGTACCCTGATTCTCTGCCTGCACCTCCTGTGCTTGATCTAGGTCTACTGTATGATTTTATATGGGAATTGTAGAAATATTGTATCTTTGGTTATCTTGTATCATATTTGTTTATTTCGTAATATACATATGTTTGCACTCACTCCTTGTGATTGTCATTTTCTCTGCACATTGGGTTCCTCCTCTTAAAGGAATATTGCTGTCTTAGGGCAGCACCCCTTCCTACCGTGACACATATGGATTCTTATTTAATTTTGCTTTGTTTTGTTTGGTTCCGAAACCAAGACCACCCCAGAGACCCATTAGAACATGGACCGTTGAGTATCCTGTATGAAAACCGTGAATTAAATAATAAATAGAATGCTCCATGTACATGGTTGGAAAAATGGATGGCGGTCATTTTGTCTCCCGAACGCCGGCAGCGGGACTTGGTCCTCGAGTGCCTGGAACTCATTTCGGCCAGCAACTCCCGCGAACACCTGTCACCATGGACCTACTGCCCGTTCTCGTTCAAGTTCACCTATACGAACGGCGTTTGGGAGTTACAGATTACCGAATGCAGGGAGCATTCTACATGAATCAGCTTTTATCTACCTTATGTGGTTTTTGTACAAAACCCCACGAACGGAGACAGGCTCTTGCCACAATTTCCCTGGAACTATTTTGGGCTTCAGCCTCATGGCAGACCAGTCAGAACTTCCTCATGATGGCGATCCAAAACTACTGGACGGATCTGGGTGATTTTTTGGATTTTTCGTTCGTCCAGATCCAGGCTATCCGGGGATGTGACTTTAGTGTGGTTTCCATGTATTTTGGGGGTACTTTTGGGGTGGATAAGATATTTATGATTTTGTATCCCTGTGAGATAATATAATTAGCAATGTGTATTCCAATAATTATCTCTCAGGTACAGAGGATCATGGGATGGATTTCCCTGTTTTTTTGAGTTGGAAACCCTGTATTGGGGCTTTTTCAATAAAGAAAACATGTTGGCTCCAAATAAAGCAGTCTTCTCCCAGCAATAAGCCTTGGCTCATGTTTCGGGGGTTATGGAACATCCGTATTATTTTTACCTTTGGGATTATTATTTGTGTATTGGGAAAAGAGCATTCATTGCGGTGATATTCTGGCACACCGCCACAAGGTCTCCATTCTACTACAGCTGATCTGTAAAGATCCTCCGCCGGGGTGATTGTCACAGTATGTCTGTATTAAAGAATACCAGCATGAGGTGAGGGCAGTATACTACGAGGGTGAAATGCTAAGAAATCATCCTGTATTATTTTATTACAGTTTACATTGTTACAGAGCCGGTGTGTTTGTGTGTGTGTATATAATGTTTTTTTATAGATGAATGTTTATTGCTGTGACTTTCAAGGCATTTTCTCCAAGTTTATGTCAAATATTATATTTCATTATTTAGAATGATTATATTTTCATATTTTGAAATAGTTACCTTCATGTTAATAATAAGAAATTCAGTATTTAAAAACAAATAAAAAATTTGCAACAACAAATCATTATTCATTATTTATATAGCACCAACATTTTCTCAGTCACCTTTGTCACCTCAATGTGACGTTCGGCTTCTAAGGAAGCGACAGAGATGCAGCAGGGAGAATGAAGGGTGGGGTGAACAGGTAATGGGAATTGAGCTGATATTATACGTTAATCGGATATGTTTGTTTTTCTGATAGAGCCCACGATCAATCGCTGTCCTTACCCGAGGAAACATGTCGGCAAATAAGGAACTCCATCATTCTCACAAAACTGAAAAAGTAAGACCTTCGTTATTTATCATTTCAATAAATATACTCATTCATTTATACCCTGTATAGTGTCCTGGAATCAGTTACACCATGTATAGCGTGTGGCTTTATATCTCTGGAATTAGTTACAGCCTTTTCTATCTGGTCTGTTGTTCTTATCGTATACTCTGCGTATTAGTGTTAGACTCTAGACACCCACCTGTCAGCCAGTTATTGGTATAGATATCTTTTGCTTAAAGCCACACATTAACCTGGTTACCAAACTGGATATTAAAAGTGGGAGGGCTTGGATGGGAGAGAGCAATGGGGATCAAGTGAAGGTATCTCTTACTTTTAGACATTTACTCAATGAATTACATAATTATTAGCTCACAATATCTTTAAACACATGGTGTGTTATTACACAATCAGCAGTTAATACAGGAAACTTACAATGTCATAAACTGTACAATAAAACAAGTCGATAAGCCATAAAATAAATTGTGCTCTAGGGGATATAATACCCACCATAAAACTTACTGCAGAAAATCCTACAGTCAAAAATATCTAGTGGATTAATCTCAACTTTGTCCAACTTGGACGGCACTCATTGTTTGATAGTTTCAGCCAATAAATTACTTTGCTAAAGCTGCAGCTACTTGTATGTACGTAGTGGGGAATTGCGATGCAGCCTAGAACAAAAACTAACCCCATTCAACCCCCCCAATAATGACAGACCACTTAGTATGGATGAAACAGGCCACAGCATTTATTATCACAAACTAAATTACTGCATAACACATCCATAACTTTATTTATTAAATCTCTTCTTTCTGTAACCAAAACGTTAGACATAAATAATCATAAATTAACATATATACATATATAACTCCACCCATAGTGTTATACAGTGACCCAACCGTCCTTGCCAATAAACATACAGTGGTTCCTAATCACCACTTCCTCTCACCTCCCCCCTCGTCATAAAAATTATATCTTTCCAATGCCCGCCATCAGCCGACCTTATCCACGCTCGATGGGCACGACACCTCAGACAACAAATGTTAACCGTTTGAAGCAGGGGAGGTTGAGACCTTAAAAACTTGTTCATCTCATTCCATATACTTAAACGTAACCACTCAAACTCAATTGGCAAGGACATACCTCCGGCTAGCTGTGACGAATTATACCAATAGGGCGGGCGGGAGGGAAGCTGTTTGCTGGCCCGAATCCCAAGTGGCACTGAGGTAAGCCCTCCCCCACACTAACTTACACAGAATATAATCCCACCCACACACTATTTCCCAACCAATCCCATGCATCTATCCCCACACTCCTACATGTGCCGTTGTCCGCTTAGCTGCGCTATCTCCCCAGGGCCTGTGTCCCTTGTCATTTATCGCACAGTGTCTGAATGTATCACCAGGGCCGGTGTAAGGATTTTTGGCATTTTGCAGCCCCCATTAAAAAAAAGCGTCTTCACCTGTATGACTTGTAACCCCCCTTTTGATTTTCTCACCCTCTTTAGTGTATTTTACCCCCCCTGTCTTACACCCTTTTGTGTATCTCTTATAAACCCTCCTTTTTATCTTTCTTTCCCTGGCTTCTTTGTGTGTCTTTCCCCTCCCTTTCCCTCTGCCCCACCCATTCTTTTTGCATGTTTCTTTCTTCCCCCTTAGCACCTTTCTGTGGCTCTCTCCCCTTAGTGCATTTTGTGTCTGTGACAAACTGAACCTGCTGGCCATCTTCTTACCTCAGGACTATGGCCCATGTATTAGACTTTGGTTCAGGACTATGAAAAGGCTTTGTTTGTGCCTTTTCCCTGGTCTGGTTCGGTATGTAGGTTTTACCGAACGGATTATACTTATGCTGTTCGTATGCCGAAACAACTACCCAACAGTTGGACCACCTGGAAGTTGAGTGTGTCGCTGGTTAACCCTATTGACCTGGTTAACAAGCTCTAACCGCAAAAGTCTAAACGATCGGCTGGGTGGCCGCCGTTCGTATGGACGGACACGTGGCGTTGGCCATCTTTAGCCACGAACACATACAGCAGTGTTTGGTCGTCCAATGCATGGAACTATAATCTGACACTCGACGACGCAAACACCACTGGGACTTCCATCTTTTCGTACATTCGGCTGGATTCACTTGAGAAGAGCGACATTTGGTGGAAACACACTCCCGAACAAGAGGCACAGATTAAGTGCACTTACGAACTGGTTGCATTGGTATTTCTGTTGTATTGTGAACTCTCAAAAGAGACTGACCGCATAGCCTGATTTCATGAAACTTCTTTTGGCAGGAGCCTCGTGTGCGGTCGGTCATCTTATGACCTCCATGGAAATTCCAAACCCCTGGGTGATTTTTGCATATGTTGGTCCCCCAGATCAGGGCGATCAGGGGATGTGACTTTTGTGGGGTTTCCATGTGTTTTAGGGGTATTTTCGGGAGGTTGTTAAAATTTGTTTTCTGTGCCTGGAGATAATTGAATTTAGTACAGTGTAATGAATGCTGGTTTGTCAGATACCCATTTGCTGTGTGTGAAGGTGCTGTTAGTGTGTGCTGTGTGTGTATGTGTAAGGGTACTGTGTGTAAGGGTGCTGTGTGTTTGTGAGGGTACTGTGTGTGTGAGGGTGCTGTTAGTGTGAGGGTGCTGTTCTTGTGTGTGTGTGTGCTGTGTGTGAATTTGTAAGGGTGCTGTTAGTGTGAGGGTGCTGTTAGTGTGTGTGTGTATGTGTAAGGGTGCTGTGTGTGTAAGGGTGCTGTTAGTGTGTGTGGGTGTTGTTTGTTTGTATTGTGTGGGGGTGGGGGGACCGGTTAGTTAATATCCCTTCTTACCATCCCTGGTGGCCCAGTGGTGAGTGAACTCCAACCTGCGGGGCTAGAGTTCACTCTCGCGAGATCTGAGCACCCTCACATACAGTGGTTTTCTGCTGGCAAGAGCTCCCCGGGTCCTCTCCTGCCTCCGAATGTATCACACAGTATATGAAAGTATCACACAGTGTCCGAATGTATCACACAGTATATGAAAGTATCACACAGTGTCCGAATGTGCAATGCTTGTCTCCTAGTTTGTTGCACAATTGGATAAATGCAAACTGTGTTTTCTACCCTGTTTTGGATCAAGAGCAAAAAACATATGAGAGAGGTTGAACATGATGGAGGTATGTCTGTTTTAATCTATGTAACTATGCAATATATTACTGAAAATGGCAACAGAAATAAAAATAATTAACATACAATAAGTACATTTAAATCGTATAGTTCTGAAAGGTGTTTTATCAGTCTCTGTAATGCTAATATCATTTACCTATCCCCTCCCAGACTGTAGAAATGGTATGATCCTTGAAGCTTCCTTTACGGGTTGTCATTTTCAGTCCATTTGATTGACAGAATGAGACCGTGCCAGGAGATTCCAACCACCATAACCTTTACAGGGAGTTTGGAGTGTGCTCTGGGTGACCCTTGAGTAAGAATATCTATTGACACTCACCAACATTTGACCATACTCACACAGTGAACTAACTGAATTAGAATAAAATGTCCATTCCAACTATGTTTGTCGATCTCCTCCTAATTAGAATTTGAAGTTTCCTTATAGCATGTAAGTAGAGGTGTGTACCCCTTAATTCTCATGGGCAATGCAGATTCTGTGGGTTAAAAGTTTCACCACCCTAACCGTTATGGTCTATGTGGAATGCAGGTACCCCTTACCTCTAATGCCCCACCAAGTCTAGATATAACAATTCTCATGCAAGTTCCAATGCATATCAAACAATGTTCAACATTCTAAATGCTCTGATTAGATTGCGTGTTTTATGCTGTAAATGTCTCTTACCTGCAAGGGGATCTGGGTGATATTCCTGGTACTGTAATAAACTGAATGGAAACTTTATGGAAAGAGACATCTTGTAATGTGGCTATACATTAATTAATTAAAATGTTTTTCATAATATTACACTATTCAATGATAATGTTGTGTCTCCATTTTTAGGTACAATCAAACATTTCTAATAGAACAAATCAAGGAACTTCAAAGATGTCGGTGGTCAGTGAATGGACATGCCCTGGAAGATACACGGTGAGTGATGGACAACTAAGCTTTCTGTATTACAGCCTCATTCAAGGCATCTCACACCGGACACACTGTCCCAGGGTGCAGTGACAAAGCTTAGCTAGACAGGCAGCGACGGACTGGGAGAGTATATCTGAAGATCCTTGTCCAGAGGCATCAGTGGAGGAACTAAAGCAGAGAGGCCCTCGTGCAAGAATAGTTTTGGGCTTCCATTGCCAGAATGGAAAAAGGTAGATCCCTGTCTGTCATATAACTCCCACAATGCTTTTACAACTGGGGATCTACCATTTGCCCATCCTTTCAGGGTTGTATTTAGCACTAAGCAGTGTTTGAATTTAAATTGCATGCTTTTATATGGTGTATGTGAATGTTGGAGTGTATTGGTGTGTTTTGTGTTGTGTGTTTTCATGTACTGTTGTCATTGGAAAGCAGTGATTTACTTGTGTGTAGTGTTTGTCTTTGAATGAAGGGGTACAGTGTTCATTAGACATGTGCAAGTCGTTTCGGTCTGAATGTGAATTCGGACATTCAGATGCTTCCAAATGTCCGAAGTGCTTTGGATTTCTGAAAAGTGTCAAAACAAGAGAGAGAGGGAAAATTACGTGAGTGAGGGTTAGAAACATAGAAACATAGAATGTGACGGCAGATAAGAACCATTCGACCTACCTAGTCTGCCCAATTTTCTAAATACTTTCATTAGTCCCTGGCCTTATCTTAACTATTTTTTTTTTGGGGGGGGGGCAGGGGGTTGAGGGGGGGAAGGAGATATGTTACAGTAGTCACCATCACCTGGACCTTCAGATAGACTATTTATGTAGGTTGTTGGGCTACTATGTTTTAGTGACTCCAGCATTAACCCCTTCCCGACCGAGGACGGTTCAGGACCGTCATCGGCATTTTTGCGTTGCCGACCGATGACGGTCCTGAACCGTCCTAACGGTCTGAGCTACTTACCTGATCGCCGTCGTTCCCCCGGCGGCGATCAGCGTGGCTCCGGTTGTGGGGAGACTGCCTGCAGCCCAGACAGTCTCCCCACACTGAACACAGCAATCACATGGTCACAATAGGTGTCCATAGTGCTGCCTGCAGGGGGACTGCCTGTGCTGACAGGCAGTCTCCCTGCTAGTGTAAAATCAAAAAATAAAATAAATAAAGTTAGTGTTAATAAAAAAAAAATACTTATATATGTGTATATATGATATATAGACATATATTATATTTATATAATATATGTCTATATATCATATATATATAATGTCATACTAAGTGTATTTTTATATTAATATGTACTTATATTAATATAAAAATACACTTATAATTAAATTACACACTTATATATATAATATATATAATAACTATATATATTGTATATATATTATTATAAAATATAAATAATAAGTAATTTAAATTAAATAATTTTTTTTAAAATAATAATAAAAAAATTTAAAAAAATTATATAGCTATATGAAATTTTATTCTAACTGTATTTTAAAATTAATATATATATATTTATATCAAAATACACTTAGAATGAATTTGTATATATATTCATGTATAAAAATAATAAGAAATATACATATGTCCATATACAAAATTACATAAATACTGAGAGAATATATTAATGAGACTTCAAATAATATATAAATATGCATATATATTTAAATTCTACGCTTATTTATGTACATTTTTACATAATTCAGTAATTTTATTGATTGCAATTTGAGGGACCTGCCTGCCAACCTGAAAATGAAATTCCAGAGAATTTAATTTGTTAGCATCAGATTCTTACCCCGTAACGCTCTAATTTAAATTCCAAGATAATTGAGTTGAACACAAATATTAGTGATTCAAAACAGTAAAACATATCATAGCGATGATATTGTCAGTGAAAATGACTTTTTTTGCATTTTTCACACACAAACAGCACTTTTACTGATGATATAATTGTTGTGATACGTTTTCCAGTTTTTAAACACCAATATTTGTGTTCAGCGATGTCTCCCGAGTAAAACAGTACCCCCCATGTACAGGTTTTATAGCATTTTTGAAAGTTACAAGGTCAAATATATGGGTCAAATATTTTTACATTGAAAATGGCCAGGTTGGTTACGTTGCCTTTGAGAGCGTATGGTAGCCCAGGAATGAGAATTACCCCATGATGGCATACCATTTGCAAAAGAAGACAACCCAAGGTATTGCAAATGGGGTATGTCCAGTCTTTTTTAGTAACCACTTGGTCACAAACACTGGCCAAAATTAGCGTTCAATTTAGTTTTTTTACTTTTTCACACACAAACAAATATGAATGCTTACTTTGGCCAGTGTTTTCGACTAAGTGGCTACTAAAAAAGACTGGACATACCCCATATTGAATACCCTGGGTTGTCTACTTTAAAAAAAATATGTACATGTGGGGTGTTATTCAGAGATTTATGACAGATAATAGTGTTACAATGTCACTATAGATAAATTTTAAAAATGTATGTTTTGAAACCGCAATATCCTACTTGTACCTATAGCCCTATAACATGCAAAAAAAAGCAAAAAGCACGTAAACACTGGGTATTTTTAAACTCAGGACAAAATTTTGAATCTATTTAGCAGTTTTTTTCATTCGCTTTTGTAGATGAGTAAAAGATTTTTCAAGTAAAAGTCAAAAAACATGTATTTTTTCAATTTTTCATCATATTTTTTTATTTTTTTAAAATTAAAATACATGAGATTATATAAATAATGGTATGTAAAGAAAGCCCCTTTTGTCCTGAAAAAAACAATATATAATTTGTATGGGAACAGTAAATGAGAAAGCGGAAAATTACAGCTAAACACAAACACCACAAAAGTGTAAAAAGATGCCTGGTCGCAAATGTACAACATCGCAAAAACAGTCCGGTCCTTAAGGGGTTAATACTCCATTAATTACTAGGGTAACGTTCAGCATTGTTTAAAACACTTTTCGGGTTTTAAGAACACGGAAATCCCTCTAGTGGCTGTCTGATAGACAGCCACTAGAGGAGGAGTTAGCCCTGCAAGGTAATTATTGCAGTTTATGAAAACTGCAATAATTACAGTTGCAGGATTAAGGGTGGTGGGATTTGACACCCAGACCACTCCAATGGGCAGAAGTGGTCTGGGTGCCTGGAGTGTCCCTTTAACCCAGGTCTACCTAAGCTTAAACACCCCCATAATGTAACCCACCCTAACTGCCCTTATACCCTTACACTTACTGCTGCTGGCCGGCTCATTTCAGTGACACTGACTGCGCTAGACTTAATGTCGCAAAATGATACCATCACTACATTTCAGCGTCTGCATTTTCCTTTTTCCTTTCAGTAATCTCAGGACAAATGTCCGACATTAGAATGCAGCAAAGTTTGAAAAATCCGCAAATTCAGCATTTACTGTGATCTCAATCATTAGTAAATTGATAACCAAGTCAACTTTATTTTTTTTATTTGCTCTAAATCAAGCAGGTCAGACTCTAGCAAGGGCCAAATAAACAAGGTTTAAGTTTATGTGAGCCGCAACAAAAAACAAAAAAACTGAAATTTTCATAGAAACATAGGTTTATTTGGATAAGTACAGCATAAAAAGAAACCCAGCATCCCCATATACTCACTGAAACACAGACAGACACACGCACGCACGCACGCACTCACTCACTCACTGACAGACACACACTCACTGAAACACAGACAGACGCACGCACGCACTCACTCACTGACAGACACACACTCACTGAAACACTGACAGACACACGCACACACTCACTCACTGACACACACTCACTGAAACACAGACAGACACACGCACGCACTCACTCACTGACAGACACACACTCACTGAAACACAGACAGACGCAAGCACGCACTCACTCACTGACAGACACACACTCACTGAAACACTGACAGACACACACTCACTGAAACACAGACAGACACACGCACACACTCACTCACTGACAGACACACACTCCCTGAAACACAGACAGACACACGCACGCACTCACTCACTGACAGACACACACTCACTGAAACACAGACAGACGCACGCACGCACTCACTCACTGACAGACACACACTCACTGAAACACTGACAGACACACACTCACTGAAACACAGACAGACACACGCACACACTCACTCACTGACAGACACACACTCACTGAAACACAGACAGACACACGCACGCACTCACTCACTGACAGACACACACTCACTGAAACACAGACAGACGCACGCACGCACTCACTCACTGACAGACACACACTCACTGAAACACAGACAGACGCAGGCACTCACTCACTGACAGACACACACTCACTGAAACACAGACAGACGCACGCACTCACTCACTGACAGACACACACTCACTGAAACACAGACAGACGCACGCACGCACTCACTCACTGACAGACACACACTCACTGAAACACAGACAGACGCACCCACGCACTCACTCACTGACAGACACACTCACTGAAACACTGACAGACACACACTCACTGAAACACAGACAGACACACGCACACACTCACTGACACACACTCACTGAAACACAGACAGACACACGCACGCACTCACTCACTGACAGACACACACTCACTGAAATATAGACAGACACACGCACGCACTCACTCACTGACAGACACACACTCACGTTATTGTAATTATTCCTGAGGTCCACCGGGGATCTTCTGTCTGAAGATCTCCTTCCTGCTCCTCACTGCGGGCAATTTAGTGATGCCAGGCGCTGGAATATGATGTCATATCCCGGCGCCCAGCATCACTACATACGGCAACAGAGCAGTGAGGAGCAGGAACATTGAGCTCCCTCACTGCATCCACTGTCCCCTCCTCCCCGGCCGGGTAAATTATAGCAGAGAAGGCACTTGCAATGTGGGGAAAGCAGGTGCCTACTCTGCTTGGAACGCTAGGCATGTACTCGTGGCTCACCGGGCCGCAATGCTGTCCATTGTGGGCTGCATGTGGCCCATGGGCCGCGAGTTTGACATGCTTGCTCTAAAGTGAGTGTTCAGATCACGAGCAGATACACTGTCCGTATTATTCAGTGTGCGTTCAGATCACGAGCAGATACACTGTCCGTGTTATTCGGTGTGCGTTCAGATCACGAGCAGATACACTGTCCGCGTTATTCGGTGTGCGTTCAGATCACGAGGAGATACACTGTCCGCGTTATTCGGTGTGCGTTCAGATCACGAGCAGATACACTGTCCGCGTTATTCGGTGTGCGTTCAGATCACGAGCAGATACACTGTCCGCGTCACTACATACGGCAACAGAGCAGTGAGGAGCAGGAACATTGAGCTCCCTCACTGCATCCACTGTCCCCTCCTCCCCGGCCGGGTAAATTATAGCAGAGAAGGCACTTGCAATGTGGGGAAAGCAGGTGCCTACTCTGCTTGGAACGCTAGGCATGTACTCGTGGCTCACCGGGCTGCAATGCTGTCCATTGTGGGCTGCATGCGGCCCATGGGCCGCAAGTTTGACATGCTTGCTCTAAAGTGAGTGTTCAGATCACGAGCAGATACACTGTCCGTATTATTCAGTGTGCGTTCAGATCACGAGCAGATACACTGTCCGTGTTATTCGGTGTGCGTTCAGATCACGAGCAGATACACTGTCCGCGTTATTCGGTGTGCGTTCAGATCACGAGCAGATACACTGTCCGCGTTATTCGGTGTGCGTTCAGATCACGAGCAGATACACTGTCCGCGTTATTCGGTGTGCGTTCAGATCACGAGCAGATACACTGTCCGCGTTATTCGGTGTGCGTTCAGATCACGAGCAGATACACTGTCCACGTTATTCAGTGTGCGTTCAGATCACGAGCAGTCACGAGCAGATACACTGTCCGCGTTATTCAGTGTGCGTTCAGAGTGGAATTATTATTGATCTATTTTTTGCACTCCCACTGTTTGTGAGTAAAATTGCTTGGTAGTGAAGGAGTTGACACGCAGGTGAGTTTATTCTGTTTGTTTTTGGCCACGGTGCTGTAAATGGGTTCGGATAAAAACACTGATATTCCGAACTCATCATAATGACTGAATGTTACCGGATTGATTGGACTCACTGAATCCTCACTGAGCATTTAGCAAACTTGTGAATTGCCAAGGCGAGCGGAATTCGGTTATCTCCTTGCTGACAGACAGTTGCACAGGGCAGGGCAACTCAGACACAAGATACAGAGAGTGTTCAAAGTTTAAACTTGGCAATATAAAGCACAGATAACATTAAAAGATAATATCCAACTAAGGCTGTATCAGTGGAATGTCAATTAAAGGTCATCTAGAACATCTAGCAAAATAAATTACAGCAAAACAGACACATTATATATATATATATATATACACACCTATTATATAAATAACAATGTATCCACAGATAGATAGATAATATATCCATAGATAGGTAATATATCCACAGATAGATAGATAATACATCCACAGATAAATAGATAATATATCCACAGATAGATGGATAGATAGATAGATAATATATCCACATATAGATAATATATCCACAGATAGATAGATGGATAATATATCGATAGATAATATATCCACAGATAGATAGTGTGGCAAACCTAGCCACTTGGGACTGCCTAAGATAGAATGGTTGTGCCTATTTTCTGTTGTGTACTGCGCGCCGGTATAGTGTGGCGTCTCCGGCTATGTTTAATTTATGCTGTACTGTGTATGTCTGTTCGAATCCTCCCCATTCGTTAGCATTGCTATTAAAACTGACTAAGTTGTATATTTTGAAGTAGAAAGGTAACGGTTTATGTCCTCGTAGTTTTCATTACTGTATGTTACAGCAGGGGCTGTTGGGAGGAGGACCTAGAAACGGTAGTCTCCCTCCAGTCCCCTCAACCAAAACCCCTGCTGCCCATCTTTGGAAACCCCTGTTGAGTGACCTGCTTTAAATATCAGTTATTTGAATAAAGTGACAGTTGAGTGACCTGCTTTAAATATCAGTCTTTTTGAATAAAGTGGCAGTTGACTCTCAGACTGTGTTTCGTCTGGTTCTTGGGAGGATTTCGGAATATTGCCTGCTTCCAGCTTTGTACTTGGTTATTGCATTCTACCAGCAGAGATCCTGGGATTATAAAATTGCAGCTCTGCAACAATTGGTGGCAAGCGGTGGGATCCAACCGTACAGCAGGAAAAACGCTGTTTATACAATTGGAATTGACATACTGGAAAGCAGAAGGCAATTGATACAGATGCAGAAGTGAATGGGGACGGACTACACCATATTGAAACGGCAAACGTTAAAGGAGCTGTTGGAAGTCAGGGGTAAGATAGCCAGCAATAAGCCTAAAGCAAGACTTATTGCCGAGCTAATGGAAGGAGACCGAGCTCGTAGTGCTACACCCCCAGCAAACATGGAGGAGACCCCATTTGAACGAGAAATGAGGACAAGATTGGCATTTTGGCCCGCTCCAGTATCTCCAGAAATTTTGACTATAATTTCGGCGGATGCACAGGAGTATGTGATGGCGCAAAGGAATCAAGCCTTCTCACCTCAAGCAGAAACCGCTGCTGTTTCAACTGTGGGCCAGGGAAGGCCAAAAATACCACATCATGCATTTAAAACTTTTTGCGAGGATAAAGACGAAATAGATGGATTTTTGCAAGATTTTGAAAGATTGTGTGACTTGCATGATGTAGAGCAAGCTATGTGGGTACCTTTGTTGGCAGGCAAACTGTCTGGGCGTGCAGCAGACGCCTACCGGGCTGTACCCAGAGAGGACAGCAAGAATTATGACAAGGTAAAGCAGGCGCTATTAGAAAGGTATGCCATTACCCCAGAGGCATACCGGCGCAAGTTCCGAGAATTGAAAAAAGGGACAAAGACTCACATGCGGAGTGGGCACACAAGCTTGACCAAGCCTCACAAGGCTGGATACAAGCCAGCAGAGCTACCACCATGGAAGAGTTACGCCAGATGTTGCTACTGGAGCAGTTTTGTAATGGCCTGGCACCAGAGGCTCAAGAATGGGTGAATGACCGAAATCCTCACACCCTAACCGAAGCGGCACGATTGGCCGACCAACATTATGATGCTAGGAGGCATCATAAAAATAATAACCGAGGGTATGCAAAACCCAACCCGCATCCGTTTCCAGTTATTGCTCCTGCCCCAGCGACAGCACCATCCAGACCAGCACTTGTGGGACAACCTCCCCACTCCCGTTATAATGGCAGGTCCAACATCCAGTGCCATGCCTGTAAGCAATGGGGGCACATGGCCCGGGAGTGCACCCAAAACCGGAACCGCAAGAACTGGAATCAGGTCCGGCAGAATATGGCCCCGCGGGCAGCTGCTCATTATTATCATGCAGAGCCAACTTTGCCAGGAGTGCCGCTTGAGTCGGCTGATGAACCCCTGGGCATTTTGCACGATGTAATGTCCATCCATGCTACTGACAACCGACAACCACATTGCCAGACCGTGACTCTGGAAGGGAAAGAGGTACAGGGGCTACGTGATTCCGGCGCTACCTTAACTTTGGTTGCCCCGCATTTGGTGTCAGGATCAGCACATACCAGGGGATCGGTAGCAGTCCGGGTAGCAGGGGGTGCCATGTACCGGCTACCAACTGCCAAGGTACATCTGAATTGGGGTGCGGGGTAAGGTATGGTGGAGGTGGGGCTGATGCACAAGTTACCAGCTGATGTTGTTTTGGGGAATGACCTGGGGTAAATGGCTTCCGCTTTTGTGCCCCAAAGTCCTCGCCATGAGGCATATCCAGTGACCACCCGTCAGCAGGCTCGCACCACGGCTTCATCTTCCACACACTCTGAGGCTCAGGTAAGAGACAATGTACCCCGTGTAACCCGTGTTTCCTGGGATACCCCGACTGACTTTGAGGCAGAGGTTAAAAACGATCGCACGTTGCAAATTTATAAGGATAAGGCGACAGCTGGTCAGACAGGTTTAGAGGGAGAACAGTATGTATGGGAGAAAAATCTGTTATATCGTGTTGCTGAGCGGGTGGTAGGGGGATCTGTACATGTGACTAATAAGCAGCTTATAGTGCCCCAGAAATACCGGCAGGAACTGCTTAGAATTGCCCACGATATTCCGCTGTCTGGGCATTTAGGGATGACAAGAACGAGGTACAGATTGACACATGCATTTTTCTGGCCAGGTATATCTAGAGATGTGAGACAGTATTGTCAGACATGTGACATTTGTCAGAGAGTGGGAAAAAGGGGTGACCGCCACAAAGCGAAATTGTGGCCCCTTCCCATTATTGAAGAACCCTTTAGCAGAGTAGCAGTGGATATAGTAGGACCACTGTCCAAGCCTAGCCCTTCCGGCAAGCGGTATATTCTGACCATTGTAGATTATGCCACCCGGTACCCGGAGGCTATAGCCCTTTCCAATATACAAGCAGAAACGGTAGCCGAAGCTATGATGAAGATATTTTCCAGGATGGGATTTCCCCAAGAGATAATTTCAAATAGGGGGACCCAATTTACAGCCGAAGTGACCCACCAGCTATGGAAGTTATGTGGCATTAAGCCAATTGTAAATTCTGCCTATCACCCGCAGTCCAATGGGTTGTGTGAGCGCTTTAACAGTACCTTGAAGCAGATGCTCAGGACATTTGGGGAGTCCCATAAAGACTGGGAGAGGTTTTTACCCCATCTGCTTTTTGCGTACCGAGAAGTGCCACAGGAATCTACCGGCTTCTCTCCGCTTGAGTTATTGTTTGGGAGAAGGGTGAGGGGACCCCTAGACTTAATTAGAGAACATTGGGAGGGGGGGAGCAGTGCAGATGGAGTCCCCATTGTGCCATACATGCTGGAGTTCCGGGACCGCTTGGAGGCTCTAACCCAAACCGTACGGGAGAACCTCCGGGCGGCTCAGCGGCGACAGCGCCGGTGGTACGATAGGGGAGCCAGAGACCGTAGCTTTCAGGTGGGACAGAAAGTTCTAATTTTGAAACCTGTCCACACAGACAAGCTACAGGCCACCTGGCAGGGCCCATACCAAGTGGTAGAACAGAGATGTGACACCACTTATGTGATCGGCCCGTGCTCTGGGGTAGGGAAACGACGCATGCTCCATGTGAACATGCTCAAACCCTATCACCAGAGAATAGAGGTGGTAGCAGCCATCTGTGCCCCAGCCACTGAGGATTATGAGAATCTGCCCTTGCCAGACATGTTAGAAAAGGAAGATTCTGCAGAAAACGCTACAGGTGTGCAGCTGGGGGAGCGGCTAAGTCTCCAGGAGCGTGCCCAGGTACAGGAGTTGATTGCGGCAAAAGGTGCTACCGTCTCCAATTTACCAGGGTACACTCTGTTAGCTACCCACCGAGTAGAGACCCCAGGACAGCTCCCTATGAGACAGACTCCGTATCGTATCCCTGAAGCAGTAAGGGAGCACATGAGGAAAGAAATTGAGGAAATGTTGCAGTTAGGGGTTATCGAACATTCAGATAGCCCCTGGGCATCACTGGTAGTGCTAGTACCCAAGAAGGATGGCACCACGCAGTTTTGTGTAGACTACCGGAGGCTCAATGACAAAACAGTGTCTGACGCCTACCCGATGCCCCGTATAGACGAGCTGCTAGATAGGATGGCAAGAGGCCAGTGTCTCACTACCATTGATCTGTGTAAGGGATACTGGCAGATTCCACTAGCCGAGGAGGCCATCCCCAAGTCGGCGTTTGTCACCCCGTTTGGCCTGTATCAATTTCGGGTCATGCCTTTCGGGATGAAAAACTCTCCGGCTACCTTTCAGAGGATGGTAGATCGGCTACTGGACGGGTTCCAAGAGTACGCCTGTGCGTACTTAGATGATATAGCCATTTATAGCCAGTCCTGGGCAGATCATTTGAAACATATTAGTGTGGTCATTGACCGGATTGGAGAGGCAGGGCTGACACTAAAACCTAGCAAGTGTCACATAGGGATGGCAGAGGTGCAGTACCTGGGTCACAGGGTAGGATGCGGACAGCAGAGGCCCGACCCGGCCAAGATAGAGGCAGTAGCTAAGTGGCCTACCCCCAGGACAAAGACACAAGTATTGGCGTTCCTTGGTACCGCTGGTTACTACAGAAAATTTGTGCCCAATTACAGCACCCTGGCCAAACCCCTGACGGACTTGACCAAGAAAAACTTGCCACGACAGGTCAACTGGGCCCCAGAGTGTGAACAGGCATTCCATGAACTAAAAACTGCATTAACTAAGGCTCCTGTGTTAACTGCCCCTGATCCAACTAAATGATTTCTTGTTCACACAGACGCTTCCATGTTTGGATTGGGGGCAGTACTGAGCCAAGTGGGAGCTGATGGCGGAGAACATCCCGTAGCTTACTTAAGCAGAAAATTACTACCAAGGGAAGTAGGCTACGCCACCATCGAGAAGGAATGCCTGGCCGTGGTGTGGGCCCTCAAAAAGTTACAACCTTATTTGTATGGACAACCATTCTCCTTGCTCACAGATCACAACCCGTTGGTGTGGCTACACAGGGTGTCAGGAGACAATGCCCGGCTCTTGCGCTGGAGTTTGGCGCTGCAGCCGTTTGATTTCACGATCCATTATCGCCCTGGAAAACAGAATGGTAACGCCGATGGGTTGTCCAGACAGACAGAACTTGAGAAATGATCTGTGAGCACTCCCCCGGACATCCCCAAGCCGATCCGCTGGGATCAGACTGCGTATGCCGGCTTGGTTTTGGGGGAGCATTGTGGCAAACCTAGCCACTTGGGACTGCATAAGATAGAATGGTTGTGCCTATTTTCTGTTGTGTACTGCGCGCCGGTATAGTGTGGCGTCTCCGGCTATGTTTAATTTATGCTGTACTGTGTATGTCTGTTCGAATCCTCCCCATTCGTTAGCATTGCTATTAAAACTGACTGTTGTATATTTTGAAGTAGAAAGGTAACGGTTTATGTCCTCGTAGTTTTCATTACTGTATGTTACAGCAGGGGCTGTTGGGAGGAGGACCTGGAAACGGTAGTCTCCCTCCAGTCCCCTCAACCAAAACCCCTGCTGCCCATCTTTGGAAACCCCTGTTGAGTGACCTGCTTTAAATATCAGTTATTTTGAATAAAGTGACAGTTGAGTGACCTGCTTTAAATATCAGTCTTTTTGAATAAAGTGGCAGTTGACTCTCAGACTGTGTTTCGTCTGGTTCTTGGGAGGATTTGGGAATATTGCCTGCTTCCAGCTTTGTACTTGGTTATTGCATTCTACCAGCAGAGATCCTGGGATTATAAAATTGCAGCTCCGCAACAGATAGATGGATAATATATCGATAGATAATATATCCACAGATATTTTGGCAGCACCTTCTCCAATTACCACCAAAGCCAAATCAATGCCTCTAGCAGAATCTACATGTCTCCCTTCAGGTTGACTCATATTTTACTGCAGAAACTATTTTCCTAGATCTTTAGTAAAAGCTCCACTAGCAGCCACATCATTTGTGTAATATACAGGCTGGTGGCAGGGACGGAGCTACCGCTAGGTGGGCTAGGCAGCTGTCTATGGGGCCCCGACCTGGCAGGAGGGAAGCACACTGTACAGCTTTGTGAATCCTCAGAATCCTTTGTAATGGATTTAGATGCGAAAGCAGTGATTTTAATCGGGACAACCAATGCATCCCAATGAGTGCTGAAGACAGGGCCGGCCCGTACATAGACTTGTTTGTATGTGTGTAATGTTTGTGTTTATTTGTATGTAGTGTGGGTATCTGTCTGTGTAACGGACACCCTGCTAGTGGAGGGGTTTCCGCCACCAGAGATGTCCTTTCCCCCTAGAGTAGAGAGCGAAGAGTTCAGGGTTTCAGGAATTTTATGGAAGTGACATTTTGACCGACCGCACGCATGGTCCCATGCCCAAAACAGTTCCAGAGAATTAGGCTGTGCGGTCGGTCTAATTCAGAAATTCGAAGTAAAACACTAATTATTGAAGTAGTCCCTCGTCTGTGAGTTTATTTTCACCAAACGCTGTTCGACTCCCGTCGATTGTCCGATTTGAGTTCCATGCACTCGATGACCAAACACTGCTCATGATGTTCGTGGCTTAAGATGGCCGCCGCCACGTGGTCGAATGGCTACCACTTCGACTCACTTCGAACTGTCTCGCCTGTTCAGGAGTTTGAAGTGTACTGAGTACATAATGTTAATAAGTGGCACACTTCTAGTACAGGTAGTTTGTTCGGGAAGGGAATGACAGTGAGAAAGAAAATAAAGGGGAATGCAATGTCCTGAGCATATAGTTGAATGATTGTGTATGTGTAGTGTGTATATCTGTTTGTATGAGTGTAATCTGTACACACATACAGATACAGACACGCAGATACAAACACTGACACACATGCATATAAACAGACAGAGTGTATAAGTAAGTGCATTGGCTGCAGTGCACACACAGACACAAGCTACATCCCCAGCATACACACAGACACACGCTACATCCCCAGCACTCACAGACATATAATACATCCCCAGCACACAAACAGACACACTACATCCACAGCACACCTACGAAGAGACACTAACATTGCAGAAGCATATATATTGATGTTTTTTTGGGGGGAGAGAGGGCAGCATTTCATACTTGGATCCAGGCAGCACAATGTCTTGGGCTGGCCCTGCTGCCAGGTGTAAAGAATGGGGCTTATAACAATGATTGACAGGGAGCTAAGATGGAGACGGATCTCTCTATACTGACTGCCAGGTGTAATGGGCGGAGCTTATAACAATGACTGACAGGAGCTAAGATGGAGGCGGCTCTCTCTATACTGACTGCCAGGTGTAAAGGGCGGAGCTTATAACAATGACTGACAGGGAGCTAAGATGGAGGTGGCTCTCTCTATACTGACTGCCAGGTGTAAAGGGCGGAGCTTATAACAATGATTGACAGGGAGCCAAGATGGAGGCGGCTCTCTCTATACTGACTGCCAGGTGTAAAGGGCGGAGCTTATAACAATGATTGACAGGGAGCTAAGATGGAGGCGGCTCTCTCTATACTGACTGCCAGGTGTAAAGGGCGGAGCTTATAACAATGATTGACAGGGAGCTAAGATGGAGACGGATCTCTCTATAGTGACTGCCAGGTGTAAAGGGAGGAGCTTATAACAATGATTGACAGGGAGCTAAGATGGAGGTGGCTCTCTCTATACTGACTGCCAGGTGTAAAGGGCGGGGCTTATAACAATGATTGACAGGGAGCTAAGATGGAGGCTGCTCTCTCTATACTGACTGCCAGGTGTAAAGGGCAGAGCTTATAATAATGACTGACAGGGAGCTAAGATGGAGGTGGCTCTCTCTATACTGACTGCCAGGTGTAAAGGGCGGAGCTTATAACAATGATTGACAGGGAGCTAAGATGGAGGTGGCTCTCTATACTGACTGCCAGGTGTAAAGGGCGGAGCTTATAACAATGATTGACAGGGAGCTAAGATGGAGGTGGCTCTCTCTATGCTGACTGCCAGGTGTAAAGGGCGGAGCTTATAACAATGATTGACAGGGAGCTAAGATGGAGGTAGCTCTCTCTATACTGACTGCCAGGTGTAAAGGGCGGAGCTTATAACAATGATTGACAGGGAGCTAAGATGGAGGCGCCCAGTTACACGATAAAACGTGGTGAATTTAATTTTATTTTCACACCTAACGAATACATATCTGTTAAATATAGGGATAAGTAAACATAATGTAAAAAATGCTGGGCCATGACAGATTCCCTTTAATAAATGACGGTGTTTTTATAATCACAGATCAGAGCTTCGTGCTTGTTGCAATGCCGGCAGCAATCTCCTGGTCACACAAGCTAACACTCACATTGGAGATAATATCACATACGAAACCCAAAGGGACAAACACATTGTGGTGAAAGAAAACATCTATAAAATGTTTCCTAAGGTAGGTGTAAAAATCTACCCCTTCTATATCCCTACTCTCCTCTTCCTGGGGGACCTATCCCATCAGACTGCCCTATCCCAACAGACTGCCCTACCCCATCAGACTGCCCTACCCCATCAGACTGCCCTATCCCATCAGACTGCCCTACCCCATCAGACTGCCCTATCCCATCAGACTGCCCTACCCCAACAGACTGCCCTATCCCAACAGACTGCCCTATCCCAACAGACTGCCCTACCCCATCAGACTGCCCTATCCCAACAGACTGCCCTAACCCATCAGACTGCCCTACCCCATCAGACTGCCCTATCCCAACAGACTGGGCCCTACCCATCAGGACTGCCCTACCCCATCAGACTGCCCCCATCCCAACAGACTGCCCTACCCCATCAGACTGCCCTACTCCCCCATCAGACTGCCCTATCCCAACAGACTGCCCTACCCCATCAGACTGCCCTACCCCATCAGATCAAGTTCTATCCCAACAGACTGCCCTACCCATCAGACTGCCCTACTCCCATCAGACTGCCCTATGCCAGACTGCCTTACCCCATCAGACTGCCCTATCCCAACAGACTGCCTCATCCCAACAGACTGCCCCACCCCATCAGACTGCCCTATCCCATCAGACTGCCCTGCACCATCAGACTGCCCTACCCCCATCAGACTGTCTCACCCCAACAGACTGCCCTACCCCCATCAGACTGCCCTACCCCATCAGACTGCCCTATCCCAACAGACTGCCCTACCCCATCAGACTGCCCTACCCCATCAGACTGCCCTATCCCATCAGACTGCCCTATCCCATCAGACTGCCCTACCCCATCAGACTGCCCTATCCCATCAGACTGCCCTATCCCTATCAGACTGCCCTATCCCTATCAGACTGCCCTATCCCCATCAGACTGCCCTATCCCTATCAGACTGCCCCATCCCATCAGACTGCCCTATCCCATCAGACTGCCCTACCCCATCAGACCGCCCTATCCCAACAGACTGCCCTATCCCAACAGACTGCCCCATCCCATCAGACTGCCCTACCCCATCAGACTGCCCTACCCCATCAGACTGCCCTATCCCATCAGACTGCCCTATCCCAACAGACTGCCCTATCCCATCAGACCAGACTGCCTTACCCCATCAGATTGCCCTATCCCTATCAGACTGCCCTATCCCTATCAGACTGCCCTATCCCTATCAGACTGCCCTATCCCATCAGACTGCCCGATGTCATCAGACCAGACTGCCCTACCCCATCAGACTGCCCTATCCCATCAGACTGCCCTATCCCTATCAGACTGCCCTATCCCATCAGACTGCCCTACCCCATCAGACTGCCCTATCCCATCAGACCAGACTGCCCTACCCCATCAGACTGCCCTATCCCTATCAGACTGCCCTATCCCTATCAGACTGCCCTATCCCCAACAGACTGCCCTATCCCATCAGACTGCCCCCATCAACAGACTGCCCATCAGACTGCCCTACCCCATCAGACTGCCCTAGCCCATCAGACTGCCCTATCCCATCAGACCAGACTGCCTTACCCCATCAGATTGCCCTATCCCATCAGACTGCCCTATCCCATCAGACCAGGCTGCCTTACCCCATCAGATTGCCCTAGCCCATCAGACTGCCCTATCCCATCAGACCAGACTGCCTTACCCCATCAGATTGCCCATTGCCCTAGCCCATCAGACTGCCCTATCCCATCAGACCAGACTGCCTTACCCCATCAGATTGCCCTAGCCCATCAGACTGCCCTATCCCATCAGACCAGGCTGCCTTACCCCATCAGATTGCCCTATCCCATCAGACTGCCCTATCCCATCAGACCAGGCTGCCTTACCCCATCAGATTGCCCTAGCCCATCAGACTGCCCTATCCCATCAGACCAGGCTGCCTTACCCCATCAGATTGCCCTAGCCCATCAGACTGCCCTATCCCATCAGACCAGACTGCCTTACCCCATCAGACTGCCTAACCTCTCTCAACCTTCCTTTAATGTTCCTCTTAGTTAGATCAATATTCCACTGCTCTCCAGATAAAAGAAAATCATAAAACTGTATCCTCAGAATATAACAGGAGGTGCAATGAGTTCCTAAAAGGGGAACTTTAGAGTTAGCCCCCCTAACAAAAAATAAAACAAATTCTCAAAATAATGTACCAAAAAGGAGAATTACTACATAGTAAATCAGTGAATTCCACTATTTATTAAACATTCAAGATGTATTGAGAACATTAAAACATTGGCAGGTAAATAGCACCAAATATATGTATAAAATAAAGTGCTAGCAGTACACGTGGGTGGGCGTGAAGGAGAGAGACACATACCACACGCCAAGCGAGCTGGACGCTTTTCATGCCTGGAGGGCACCTTATCAATAGCCGGAATGGTGTGACTACTAATTTGTGCCATTTCTTTTTACAGGTCTCGCCCTTCCCTGATAAGCCGTATAGACGCTGTGCCGTGGTGGGAAATGGGGGAATTTTACTAAACAGCTGCTGCGGCTCGGAGATCGACCAAGCGAACTTTGTGTTCAGGTAGTTTCCAGTGTCACTAAATCATTAATAAACACATATAGCAGTCTGACAGTAATGTGTAATAATCAATATGACATGTTAAATAGGGATAAGCACGGGTGAAAATTTTGTTTTGTTTCAACA
>OW240914.1:5945490-5985884 GCA_933207985.1 Pelobates cultripes | reverse complement strand
GGGGAGAAAGAGGGGGAATATAGATATGGAGAGGGAGGAGAAAGAGGGGGGAACAGAGATGGGGAAGGGGAGAAAGAGGGGGAACAGAGAGATGGGGAGGGGGAGAAAGAGGTGGGAATAGAGAGATAGGGAGGGAGAGATGGGGAGAAAGAGAGGGATGGGGAGAAAGAGAGGGAAGAATGAGACACAGGGGAAGAGGGGGAATAGAGAGATGGGGAGGGGGAGAAAGAGACAGAGAGGGAAGAATGAGACACAGGGGGAATAGAGAGATGGGGAGGGGGAGAAAGAGACAGAGAGGGAAGAATGAGACACAGGGGGAGAAAGAGGGGGAATAGAGAGTTGGGGGAGAAAGAGAGGGAAGAATGAGACACAGGGGGAGAAAGAGATGGGGAGGGGGAGAAAGAGACAGAGAGGAAGAGAGATGTGGGGGAGAGAGAGACAGGGAAAGGGGGGAGAAAAACAGTGGAAGAGAGGGAGAAAGAGGCAGAGGGGTAAGAGAGACTGGGAAGGAGGGGGGAGAAAGAAACATACAGAGGGACGGGGGGAGACAAAAAGGCACACAGAAGGGCTGTATATATCACTGGTGGATCCAGGGGGGCAACGGGGCAATTGCTCCCCTCCCCTGCCCGCAGGCACTGTGCGGGCAGGGGAGGGAGGAAGAGAGGACCTGGGAGCTCACCCTGCAGCTCCTCTGGGTCCTTCTTGCGCGAGCACAGAGCGTTGCCGCGGTTACCATGGCAACGTTACTGCTCTTGCGAGAGTCACCTCTAGCCCTGGAGCTACGGGCTAGAGTTCACTCTCAACACTGTGACCCCCAGGGATTCCTGGTGGTCGCAGTGGTGAGAGTGAACTCTAGCCCCATAAACACACTGCCCCCACACACACACAATACACATTCACACACTGCCCCCATACACACACACTGCCCTCACATACACCATACACATCCTCACACACACACATACACTGCCCACCCATATACACACCCAGACCCCCATACACAGCCCACCCATATGCACACAGACCCCCATACACAGACCCCCATACTAACATTGCCACACATACACAGCCCCCTCATACACACATTGCCCCACACACCCTACACATTCACACACTACACCCCCCCACACACACTGAACCTTTCACACACATTGCACCACTGCTCCTATATCCCCATATCCCAGCAGACCCCAGGTAAGTTGTCAAACTGTTCTTCAACGGTTTGACTACTTACTCTGGAGCAGTAGTGGTTATTGTGCATGGATTATTTCTTTAAATAATCTACAAGTGCCCCAGTAGCCAGCCAGCCAACCCACAGGCTGGCCAGTAGCCAGCCAGTTAGCCAGCCCACAGGCCAGTAGCCAGCCCACAGGCCAGTAGCCAGCCCACAGGCCTACAGCAAGCCACAGGCTCGCAGCCAGCAAGCCACAGCCTGCCAGCCGCAGTCAGCAAGCCCACAGCCTGCCGGCAGTAGCCAGCAAGCCCACAGCCTGCCGGCAGTAGCCAGCAAGCCCACAGCCTGCCGGCAGTAGCCAGCAAGCCCACAGCCTGCCGGCAGTAGCCAGCAAGCCCACAGCCTGCCGGCAGTAGCCAGCAAGCCCACAGCCTGCCGGCAGTAGCCAGCAAGCCCACAGCCTGCCAGCCGCAGCCAGCAAGCCCACAGACTGCCAGCCAGCAACAGTAATTAAGGTAAGAGGAGCCAACTTGGCCTAGGTATCAGCGAGCTATGTTGTGTTGCTATATTGTGAATAGGAACCAGAGTGCTGGAGAGACCACCCTCCAGGCCCCATTAGACTCCATTGTAGTCTCTAATGGGGCCTGGAGGAGATTCTTTCTAACACACTCTCTAAAGGACACTGAGATAGCCTCTGCTAGAAATCCCCCCCTGCATGGCCCATTAGCCCTCAGTTGTAGTCTCTACTGGGGCCTGGAGGCGACTGTTTCCAGCAGGGGCTATCTAATGGACGCTGAGATGGCCTCTGCTAGAAAGACCCCCTTCCAAGCCTATTAGACTCCATTGTAGTCTCTAATGGGGCTTGGAGGGGATTCTTTCTAACACACTCTCTAAAGGACACTGAGATAGCCTCTGCTAGAAAGACCTCCCTCCATGGCCAATTAGTCTCTACTGGGGGCCTCAAAGGGATTATTGCACTTTTGTTCCTTGTGTCTAAAGATTATGTAGGGTGTGGCTGGAGGCGGTGCATGGAGGCGGGACAAGGTTGGCGCTTGCTGCAGAGTATGGGTGGGGCCTGTAAGGGGCTCCTTGATTTATTTTGCCCAGGGGGCCCTGAGGGTTCTCAGTCCACCCCTGCTCCATGGCATAGCTATCTGGGTTATATGAGTTCATTCAGTAAATCCGAGAATCTACCGAATGCCAGGGCAGAAAAAGTGAATAGACCTTTCTGCATAGGAAAATAAAGTATTTAAATGCCGGTCCATAGTCAAAAGGCAGCAGGCAGGCAACCAGGCTCCTCCAATGCACAGTGGCGAGATTGGTCTCGTCACATAAATCATTTAATATAAATGGTCACTGACTAGGAAGGTGGGTTAGCAAGATAGTTTGGGGACATGGGGGTTTGCAGACAGGGGTACAATAATGTAACAAAAAAAGATCGTTTTAAAATGACTTAATTTTATGAAATATAAATATATATACATATATATATATATATATATATATATATATATACTATTTTTATATATATATTTTCTTATTTATTGATATATTGATATTTTTTAAAATTTGGTATGTTTCATTAAATTAATATTTTGTCAAAATAATTTTAAACATTTAATATTGATCAGTTTTGCTTGAGCTGAAGAAGAGCAGAAAATGCTAAACTCTAAAGTTGTTAGTTTAATAAAAATGTATCAATGCATGCTGCAATACTCTGGTTATTGTGGAATATTTTCTTGTTATTTTTTGTATCTCCTCACCTACCTCCTCAGTCTACCACCAGTCTGTATCTGATATCTACCGCTGACAAGCCATCATAGTGGGGAGAGTGGAGGTATGAAGGTTAATAGCACCAACAGTGGTGTACTAAGGGCAGAGGGAGCGGTCCGCCCTGGGTGCCACTAACTAGGGGGGTGCCTGGGGCACATGTTCATGCCGCATGCAGGAGTCTCCACATCCAGCAGCAGCATGTCCTCTGTTCTCGCGATCCGGAAGAGCAACCCACGGATCGCGGGAACAGAGGACATGCTGCTGCTGAATGCGGAGACACCTGGGCCCCTCTACACACACATAGCATACACACTATACACACACACACAGCATACACACTATACATACACCCTACACACAGCATATACACTATATACACACAGCATACAAACTATATACACACACAGCATACACACTATACACACACTGCATACAAACTACATACACAGACACTATACACACGCACACTGCATGCATACTTTATATACACACACACAACATAAACACTATACACAGCATACACACTATACACACACTGCATACACATTACACACATTACATACACGTTATACACACAGCATACACACTATACACACACTGCATACACACTATACGCATACACTATACACACACACTGCATACAGTACACAAACACAGTGTATCTGTATGTGTGTCTGTGCCTATGTGTCTCTGTACATGTGTGTCAGTGTGTGTCTGTACGTGTGTGTTTGTGACTATATGTGTGTTTGTATCTGTGTGTCTCTATCTGTATGTGTCAGTGTTTGTCTGTATCTGTGCATGACTGTGTTTCTATGTATCTGCATGTGTATACCTATGTGCCTGTGCATCTGTATGTGCCACTGTGTGCATCTGTGTGTCTATGTATCTGCATGTGTGCCAGTGTCTGTATATTTGAATAAACATGCTTACATTCAAACACACAAACACTGCTCAATGCTAAATACATTTTTTTTTTAAATGAATGTGTGGGTGTTTTTTACATTTTAAAATTGGGGAGGGGGGGCGGGAATGGAAGTGCCAAATATAAGATCCCTCCCGGGTGCCAAATGCTCCAGGTACGCCCCTGAGCACCAGGGTTCTATATCCCAGGCACGAGACAAGTTCGAGAGAGATTTGATAAGGTGAGATGGGACAGGATTGAGCAGGGAAGTGGTGGGGCGAGAGGAAAACCTCGCCACTTGTAGCATGCTGGACTATATATATATATATATATATATATATATATATATATAAAAAGGTTGTCTGTAATGGCCGCTGTACTGTATGTGTAACCTTGTTTGCTAGGGTTATGTATTTAAATGTATTCTGCTTACTGTGGGTTAATGTATGTTTGTAGTGAATTCATATGCTAGCAGCCGAAACCCGCTAGCATTCATGTGTTTTGTTTCACGAACAGCCACTTTACTGGCTGTTCGTGAACCGAATGAGCTCTCCCCTAATAGCCCACACAGAGAGGGGCGTGTGGCGCTCGTTAACCGATTGCAACAATGTTGCAATCGGTAATTAGAGGCTTTCCTAGGTGGCCGCCGTTCGACTACCGACCACGCGGCGGTCGGCCATCATGGATCCTTTGTCTCCCCAGCAGTGTTTGGTCATCGAGCGCATGGAACTGAAAACGGCTACTCGACGGCGCGAACACCGCTGGACTTCCAGGCCGTTCGGGAGCTCCGGTCTTTCGCTATTAGGGTTCCCCATCGGTACTTTGGGGCGAACACAATGGCAAAGTGTATTTCGTGCGGCGTTCGGTTGTTTTAGCTGGGATCTGAACGGTATTCTCACAAACTGTGCACTCAGACCCCAGCTATCTACTGAACGTCCATTCGTTTAAATAGACTAAGTATTGCAAAAGTTATGGATTTTAAAGTGAAGACCCTGAAGCAGATGCTCCATACGTTTGGAGAGGCCCATAAGGACTGGGAGCGATTTCTACCCCACCTGCTCTTTGCTTATAGAGAAGTACCACAGGAGTCGACAGGATTTTCCCCTTTCGAATTGCTGTTTGGGAGAAAGGTGCGAGGACCATTAGCTCTAATTAGAGAACATTGGGAGGGAGAGAGTAGTTCAGATGGGACCCCCATTGTACCTTACGTGTTGGAGTTCAGGGACCGCCTGGAGGCCCTAACCCAGGCCGTGCGCACCAATCTCCAGATGGCCCAACAACGCCAGCGCCGCTGGTACGATAGGGGAGCCAGAGACCGCAGCTTTCAAGTGGGACAGAAGGTTTTGATTTTAAAACCTGTCCGCACAGACAAGCTGCAGGCCATCTGGCAAGGCCCATACCAGGTGGTGGAACAGAGATGTGACACCACCTATGTGATTGGCCCCTGCTCAGGGGTAGGGAAGAGACGCATGCTCCACGTGAATATGCTCAAACCCTATCACGAGAGGATAGAGGATGTGGCAGCAATATGCGCCTCTGCCTCAGTGGATCAGGAGAACCTGCCATTACCTGACCTATTAGAACAGGACGATCAGAAAGAGGCCTCCACGGGGGTCCAACTGGGGGAGCTGCTAAGCCCTCAGGAGTGAGCCCAGGTACAAGAGTTGATAGTGGCTAAAGGAGCCACCTTCTCCAATTGCCTGGGTACACTCCGCTAGCCACTCACCGAGTCGAGACCCCTTGTATGTACGTAGCGGGGAATGTGGTGCGACTAAAAGAAAGACTACCCACTTATCCCCCCAATAATGACAGACAATGCATATTGGATGAAACAGGCCACAGCATTTATTAAAACTTACAACTGTAGGACACATCCGAACTTCATTCTTTCCTTTAATTCCAATATAGATAAACACATAAATATATATACATACCATAATTAACAATAAATTAACACTTATAGCCCTACAGCCTTCAACTTAAATAACCGTCCTTGCCAACGAACTTAACCAGGTGCCTATGCACCAAAAACTTTACCCACTGGTGTCTCGCCTCCCCCCTCGTCCAAACCAAATTCCCATCATCTTAAATGCTCTAACCACCAGCCGGCTCTTAGCTCGGTGGGCACGTCCAATTCGGTAACTTGAAAGTTTACCTTACAGAGCAGGGGAGGTTGAGACCCACCTTGTCCATCTCCTGACATTCCATCTGCTCCCCAACCCTGTTGGCAAGGACACGCTCCCCGCTAGCTGTGACGAAACAAAAAACAAAACATAAATTAGGGTGGGTGGGAGGGAAGTTGTTTGCTGGCCAGAATCCCAAAAGGCACTGAGGTAAGATGATCCCTGCCCCACTACAAACCCATAACCACTCCCCTAAACACATACAGCCAATCACTAGCACCGTCCCCACACTCATACATGTGCCCTTGTACGTTTAGCTGTGCTGACTCCCCAGGGCCTTGTATGTACGTAGCGGGGAATGTGGTGCGACTAAAAGAAAGACTACCCACTTATCCCCCCAATAATGACAGACAATGCATATTGGATGAAACAGGCCACAGCATTTATTAAAACTTACAACTGTAGGACACATCCGAACTTCATTCTTTTCCTTTAATTCCAATATAGATAAACACATAAATATATAAACATACCATAATTAACAATAAATTAACACTTATAGCGCTACAGCCTTCAACTTAAATAACCGTCCTTGCCAACGAACTTAACCAGGTGCCTATGCACCAAAAACTTTACCCACTGGTGTCTCGCCTCCCCCCTCGTCCAAACCAAATTCCCATCATCTTAAATGCTCTAACCACCAGCCGGCTCTTAGCTCGGTGGGCACGTCCAATTCGGTAACTTGAAAGTTTACCTTACAGAGCAGGGGAGGTTGAGACCCACCTTGTCCATCTCCTGACATTCCATCTGCTCCCCAACCCTGTTGGCAAGGACACGCTCCCCGCCACAAACCCCGCTGTTTTAAGCCTAAAATCAGTGGGGAGCCCCACCAAAACCAACCAGGGCCTGTTCCACCGCCTCCTGGATTGCAAGATTAAAGAGGTCGAGCCCGACCTCTGTGAGGTGCACACCATCACTCCTGAACAAATTAGCTGCCTCCCGCTCAAACACCCTATGGCGCACCGGAATCCCATTTACCCCCAACACGAACTTGGAGACCCTCCGGTTCAATTTAACCTGACAACGGTCCATCGCCCGTTGATTATGGGCCCGCTGCCAGTAATTTCGTGAAATTACTTCAGACCAGACCAGTCGAACGTCCGGGAACAGAAACAATACCCGCGCTAAATCCCTCTTAATTGCGTTCCCCAACCCCCAAATAGGCATAGTCCCGAGATCATTACCCCCCAGGTGAATTACAAGGACACTAGGTGGACCCAAAAGCCGGGCAAGCTGAATTAGCTCAGGGAGGAGCCGGACCCACTTCATACCTCTATTCCCAAACCCCGAACCTCCGCTTCAGAAGGCGTGAAACCAAGCAGCTCACCTCCCGGACGGACAGCCGCCCGCCGTCTGGCCCAGAAGACATACGAGTGTCCGATCACCCAGACCCTGGGGGGGCTCCCACCTAAGGAGAAAACATCAATTTAGGAGGTGGAAGGACGAACATATGAGACAAAACGCCCAGATGCCCACCTCCCAATCCTCTGAACCGCTTGCGCCGACATTCCCAGCCTAGAAGCTTCAGTGGCAGCGCCAATCCTAAATGAGTGCCCCCCAAACTCCTTACTGTCAACCCCCAATACCTCCAATCCAGAACGAAAAACTCGAATAAATTGAAAATGGGACAGAAAACTTCCATCCTCATGAACCAAAAGGGGGCCTGAAGAAACCGGGCGCAGCTCGCAGAATTCCCGAAAGGAAGAAACTGAGCAAATATCTGAACCAGGGACAGCACCCAACCGCACCCATTTACCCCTTCCAAGTACATCCGTTTTTGACCGTCGTATCAGAAATGAAATCAGCCCCGGCTCGCACTGAACGTCGGCAAACAACACCCCCCCGCAGCTGCGCTTACTAGGGCTCACCAGTTCCCCAATACGCATGGCCCCAAAAAATGCCAGCGAATAAGCCAACTTAAACAGCCGTGCCTCAAACACCGAGTAACAGATCTGCGGGAGCACCCCACAGAGTCGTGACGAAAGCACCGCTGAAACCGGTCTCCGTGCGTCAACCGACACAGCTCGGCGTCGCAGTCCCTTAAGTGCCTGACCCACAACAAATGCTTTAGTCGAATCTTCCCACCCGCGCAGCTTAAATAGAAAGCTAAGACCGGAGAAATGCGCGGAGATTGCAGAGGGAGACTTACCCTCAGATTCCCAGCGTTCCAAGAGCTGCAGTAGCCCCCCGAGACGCTCGGTCGGGGAACAAAAACCACCCAAATCCAACTCCCATTGCTCCCATTCACCCCACACCTTACTGTAGCGAATCCAGGTGGCCTTGGAAACCGATCCACGGACCCATTCCATCACTCTGCCTGACCAAGCGACCAGATGTCCGCCGGGCAAGGCGTTCCCACCGGTTCGGCCTGCGGGGCGACAGCCCGAAACTCCGACCACTGTGAACGAGAGAGAGCATCCGCCATCACATTGTGAACTCCCGGTATATGCTCTGCCCTACAATACACATTGAGACACAAACATCGGAGAACCAACTGTCTAAGCAAGTGAACCACCGGAGGGGAGGAGGCTATCAGCCGATTAATGGCCTGAACAACCCCAAGTTGTCACAATGAAACACTACCCTTTGATCCTGCAAACGTGACCCCCAGACCTCCACTGCCACCAAAATGGGGAAAAGCTCCAGAAAGGCCAGATTTTTCGTGAGCCCAGAGACATGCCAACTGTCCGGCCACACGGCCGCACATCACTAGAGCCCAGAATGGCCCCAAATCCCACCGAGCCAGCCGCATCTGTAAATAGGTGGAGGTCGGCATTAGAAACCTCCGGCTTTTGCCAGTAGGACCGGCCATTGTATGTAGCCAAGAAGGAGTCCCAAACCGCCAAATCGTCCCGCAGCGGCCGTGTAAGCCGAATGAAATGGCGAGGCCCGGAGACCCCGGCCGTCGCCGCAGCCAGACGCCGGTTAAAGACCCGCCCCATGGGCATGATCCGACAGGCAAAATTCAGCTTCCCCAGGAGCGACTGCAGGCAGCGCAGCTGAATCTTGCGCCGCCCCATGGCCACGGCCACCTCGCTCCGCAAGCCTTGAATCTTATCCAAAGGTAAGCGGCATTCCCCCGCCAGAGAGTCAATCTCAATGCCCAGAAAACTGAGACAAGTGACCGGGCCCACCGTCTTGTCGTGAGCCAATGGGACCCCAAACCGATGGAACACCTCGCTCAGAACCCGCAGCAGCATTGCACAGGCTGGCGAATTGGCGGGACCCACACAAAGGAAATCATCGAGGTAGTGTAGCAAGGAGTCTATCCCAGCCTCCTTCCTCACCACCCAGTCCAAGAATGTACTGAAGCATTCAAAGTAAAAGCAGGATAAGGAACAACCCATAGGGAGACACATATCCACGTAATACCGTTCTTCAAAAACACAGCCCAGAAGATGGTGACATTCCGGGTGCACCGGCAGCAGACGGAAGGCCGATTCCACATCAGCCTTGGCCAACAAGGCCCGCGGCCCTGATGCAGCGTCAAAGGACGCATAAGACACTCGGCAGAGTTCAGAAGAGATGTCATCATTCACTGAACCCCCCCTCGGGTACGATAAATGGTGAATCAGACAGTATTTCCCTTGCTCCTTTTTGGGCACCACACCCAGGGGGGAGACCCGCAATTCTGGGAGCCGGGGGTCCCTAAAGGGACCAGCCATCTGACCCAATGACACCTCCTTACTCAGTTTTTCCCGAACCACCCATGGGAATTCCCGGACCGACCGAATGTTCCGTACCAGAGGGGAAGGGGGACGACAAGTGAACGGAATCCAAAACCCATGCTCAAAACCATCCAGTAGGATGTCGGCAGCCCGACGATTCCTATAACTGGCGAGCCAAGGGCGCATCGCGCTTATGACCACCGGCGTCGTCGCCCTTTGACCCCAAATCCCCTTTCTCATCCACTTTGCCCTGCTTGAAGCAGCGGGAGACGGGATGGGTTCCCCCACAGGTGGAACATTCATGCTTGAATCGGCAAGATGTCCCCCATTTGCAGTGACTGGTGTTGAATTTCCAACAACAGCCTGGCCTCTGATGCGCGGCCGATGAGGAGGAGGACCCCCCCCACCGGCCCCCCTGAGAAAAGACGAGAACCCACCCTGCTGGGGGGCTGGGCGGGTCACAATGGAGAGCCAGAGGCCAATGTCCATCTGGTCCCATGAAATGGAGGGGCGCACCGCTAACCGTTGACGGAATTGCTCGTCATATTTCCACCACCCCAGACCACCATAGGTACGACAAGCGTTCCAAATGGTATCCTGGTAGCAGAACAATGCGGAGCACTTCTGCGGAGCCCTTTCCCCAATCACACTGGCCAGGATCGCAAATGCGCGAATCCAATTTCCGAAAGTCTTAGGAATCTTCCGGTACCGGTACTTCTCCCTGTCTTTGTCGGAGTCTTTCCCGTCCTTCTCCAGTAAAGGAGGAGCCTCCTCCATAGGAAGGAGGGAGAAAATCTCAACAAATTCACCCCTCCAAAATTTGTCCCGAACCTCCTGTTTCAAGTGCACACCCAAGGGCCCTGACCAACACATATAGATGGACCCACGCGCAACGTCCGCAACACCCGGGGGGTCACCCGATGCCAGGGACCCCCCAGCCACCGCCAGTGCCGAGGCACCCGATGCCATAGCAGGGGTGCTAGTTTGGCCACCTAACCCGGAAGAGGGGGACCCTGTGACCCCAGGAACCGCTAGAACCCCCTGTGGCTGCAGCGCTGAGGACCACACTGACCGAAGCTGACCATCTAATAGGGGGACCCTACCTGCTTGCGCACCCTGCTCCCAGTGATCAAGAAAACCCCGACGCCCTGCCAGAAACCCCCCCAGCGAGGAACCCCCAGATTGAGAAGAAGAAAAATTTAGTTAACCTTACCAGTCGATGCCCGAGGAACCTCCCGCGGCAAAGGAAATGAAGATGATCCAGGCAGCAGAGAGTTAACTTCATTTTCAGCACTGCTCAGCCTTGCAGCAGTACCAGGCGCCATCTGCTGGCCGGTCCCAGGAACTGCAGCCACAGCAGCCAGATCCTGTGAGAAGAGCAGCGGAGAGGAGGTAAGCTCACACCCCGCAGAGGAGGGCAGCCGAGGTGAGTACCCAGGGGGACCATAGGGACCAGAAATAGAGACAGAAGGGACAGGAGGGAGGGGGAGGAGGAAGGGAGACAGAGAGAGAGCCAGGAGGGGGAGCAGAGAGTGGAAGGGGGCCCAGCCCAGCAGGAACAGGGGAGGAGGAGGCAAGCATAGAGGGAGAGGGGGCACCAGAGGAAGAGGAAAGGGATGGAATCACAGGGGGGGAGGAGTGAGGGGGGAACTGCCGACAGAACCCGGGGGAGGAGAGGGGGACCCCCCCGGCCGACCCTCATCCCCAGAGGAGCCCACAGAACCCGGGGAGGACCCCCCTCCACCCCCCCAGCGGCAGCACAGCCGTGCCCCGCGTGGCCCTGAGGGGCCCACTCACCACCACCGGCCCAGCTCTGGATCCGCCGGTGCGCCGACCACGTGGGGGCTGGGAAGGCCTCCCAGACCCCCCATGATGCTCTGCAGCTCTTCTGGCACCCCTGGCCCGCTGTCTACGGCCGGGGGGTGCACGGGGGGCGGCAGTAGATGCAGGCCGCGTGGCAGATGGAGCAGATGGAGCTGCCACGCGGGCCTGGTGGTGCCTCGGGCCTGGGCTCCGGCTCCTATACCGGGCCCGAGGTGAGGGATCAGGGCTCAGACGAGCAGGCGGGCGGGAGTGCCGGCCTGTGCTCCTGCGGCCTACAGGGGCTGTAGCCGCGTGGGAGGCCCCTGGAGAGGCCCGACCGCGGGGGGGTGAACCCACACCGGCGGCCACAGGTTGGAGGTGAGCATATTGCTCCCTCAAGTGCCTACCGCCATCCAGGGCAGCTGCAGCTCTGAGGGCAGACAGGATGCCTTCAATATCCATCCCTCAAGCAGGAAACGTATGCAGGCCCAGGACAAACAGGAGCACAGAGGCAGGGAAGTTGTTTGCTGGCCAGAATCCCAAAAGGCACTGAGGTAAGATGATCCCTGCCCCACTACAAACCCATAACCACTCCCCTAAACACATACAGCCAATCACTAGCACCGTCCCCACACTCATACATGTGCCCTTGTACAATTAGCTGTGCTGACTCCCCAGGGCCTGGACAGCTACCTATGCGGCAGACCCCATATCGTATCCCTGAAGCAGTCAGGGAACATATGAGGAAATAAATTGAGGAAATGTTGCAGCTAGGGGTTATTGAACATTCCGATAGCCCCTGGGCATCGCCGGTAGTGCTGGTACCTAAGAAGGATGGCACGACACGGTTTTGTGTTGACTACCGGAGGCTAAATGACAAAACTGTGTCTGATGCCTATCCGATGCCCCGGATAGACAAGTTGCTGGATAAGATGGCAAGAGGCCAGTATCTCACTACCATAGATTTATGTAAGGGATACTAGCAAATTCCACTAGCCGAGGATGCCATCCCCAAGTCGACGTTTGTCACCCTGTTTGGCCTGTACCAGTTTCGGGTCATGCCATTCGGGATGAAAAACGCCCCGGCGACCTTTCAGAGGATGGTAGATCGGCTACTGGACGGGTTCCAGGAATATGCATGCGCATACCTGGACGATATCGCTATATTTAGCCAGACCTGGGCAGAGCACCTGCAACACATAGGGGCCGTTATTGATTGTATCAGGGAGGCAGGATTGACACTGAAACCTAGCAAGTGTCACATAGGGATGGCCGAGGTGCAGTACTTGGGCCATCGGATGGGGAGTGGGCAACAAAAGCCCGAACCAGCCAAAATTGAAGCCGTAGCTAAGTGGCCCACCCCTAGGACAAAGACCCAAGTGCTAGCTTTCCTGGGGACTGCAGGGTACTATAGAAAAATTCGTACCCAATTACAGCGCCCTGGCCAAACCCCTGACTGACTTGACCCGCAAGAATCTTCCTCGACAGGTCGTCTGGGCCCCAGAGTGTGATCAGGCATTTAACCAACTTAAGACGGCTCTAACTAATGCACCAGTACTTGCTGCTCCTGATCCAACTAAACACAGATGCTTCAATGTTTGGATTGGGAGCAGTGCAGAGCCAAGTTGGAGCAGATGGCGGAGAACATCTCGTAGCGTATCTAAGTCGGAAACTATTACCACGGGAAGTGAGCTACGCCGCCATCGAAAAAGAATGCCTGGCCGTGGTGTGGGCCCTCAAAAAGTTACAGCCATATTTATATGGACAACCTTTTTCCTTGCTCACAGATCACAACCCGTTGGTGTGGCTAAACCGTGTGGCTGGGGACAATGCCAGGCTGCTGCGCTGGAGTTTGGCGCTGCAGCCTCTTGACTTTACCATCCTTTACCGCCCTGGGAAACAAAACGGTAACGCCGACGGGTTATCTAGACAAACTGAACTTGAAAAGTGATCTGTGAGTACTCCTCCGGACATCCCCAAACCGATCCGTTGGGATCAGACTGTGTATGCCGGCTTGGTTCTGGGGGAGCATTTTGACAAACCTAGCCACTTGTAGCATGCTGGACTATATATATATATAAAAAGGTAATGGCCGCTGTACTGTATGTGTAACCTTGTTTGCTAGGTTTATGTATTTAAAAGTATTCTGCTTACCGTGGGTTAATGTATGTTTGTAGTGAATTCATATGCTAGCAGCCAAAAGCCGCTAGCATTCATGTGTTTCGTTTCACGAATAGCCACTATACCTAGTGGCGTACATACCAGGGTCGACCCCTGCGACCCGGTGTGTACCCACTGGGCCAGCCTCTTCCCCTGGGGGCCCAGGAGCCGACCACCCCAGGGCCCCCCGAGGCTGGCCCTGCTGTCACCCGGCAGGCGGGTGGCCGGTCGGGCAGGCGCGCGCGCGAGGGAGCACTCAGTACGTCATCTTCCGGCGCCGGCATCCCTACGTGGCGCGCGAGGGAGCTGAAGAGGAAGCACTGAGTGCTCCCTCATGCGCCCGCCTGCCCGACCGGCCACCCACCCAGGAGCACCACTGGACCCCAGGGAATCCCCCCAGCACTCCAAAAGGTAAGGAGGCTGGGGGATTCAATTTAAAAAAAAAAAACATGTGTGAGTGTTAGAGTGTTAGAGTGTGTGAGTGTGAGTGTTAGAGTGAGTGTTAGAGTGAGTGTGAGTGTTAGAGTGAGTGTGAGTGTTAGAGTGTGTGTGAGTGTTAGTTTGAGTGTTAGAGTGAGTGTTAGTGTGTGTGTCTGCTAGTGAGTGTTAGTGTGTGTGAGTGTTAGAGTGAGTGTTAGTGTGTGTGTCTGCTAGTGAGTGTCAGTGAGTGTGTTACTGTGTGTGTCTTACTGAGTGTGTGTGTTAGTGAGTCTGTGTGATGTCTGTTAGTGAGTTTGTGTTTGTCAATGAGAGTGTATGTTTTGTAAGTGAGTGTGTATGTATGTCTGTCGCTGAGTGTGTCTCTGTCAGTAAATGTGTGTGTCTGTTAGCTAGTGTGTATGCGTCTGTAAGTGAGTGTGTGTGTCTTCAGCACTTACCTTTCTCCAACGCCGGACTCCCTTGGCGCTGGGGATCCCTCAGCCTCTCAGCTCCGAATGCGACCGCGCACGCATTCAAACCTCAATGCTTTCCTATGGACATTCAGTGTGCTCCTCTAGAAACATAGAAACATAGAATGTGACGGCAGATAAGAACCATTCGGCCCATCTAGTCTGCCCAATTTTCTAAATACTTTCATTAGTCCCTGGCCTTATCTTATAGTTAGGATAGCCTTATGCCTATCCACGCATGCTTAAACTCCTTTACTGTGTTAACCTCTACCACTTCAGCTGGAAGGCTATTCCATGCATCCACTACCCTCTCAGTAAAGTAATACTTCCTGATATTATTTTTAAACCTTTGTCCCTCTAATTTAAGACTATGTCCTCTTGTTGTGGTAGTTTTTCTTCTTTTAAATATAGTCTCCTCCTTTACTGTGTTGATTCCTTTATATATTTAAATGTTTCTATCATATCCCCCTGTCTCGTCTTTCCTCCAAAGCTATACATGTTAAGATCCTTTAACCTTTCCTGGTAAGTTTTATCCCGCAATCCATGAACCAGTTTAGTAGCCCTTCTCTGGACCCTCTCTAAGGTATCAATATCCTTCTGAAGATACGGTTCTCTAGTACTGTGTACAATACTCCAAGTGAGGTCTCACCAGTGTTCTGTATAATGGCATGAGCACTTCCCTCTTTCTACTGCTAATACCTCTCCCTATACAACCAAGCATTCTGCTAGCATTTCCTGCTGCTCTATTACATTGTCTGCCTACCTTTAAGTCATCAGAAATAATCACCCCTAAATCCCTTTCCTCATATGTTGAGGTTAGGACTCTATCAAATATTCTGTACTCTGCCCTTGGGTTTTTACGTCCAAGATGCATTATCTTGCACTTATCCACATTAAATGTCAGTTGCCACAATTCTGACCATTTTTCTAGTTTACCTAAATCATTTGTCATTTGGCTTATCCCTCCTGGAACATCAACCCTGTTACATATCTTAGTATCATCAGCAAAAAGACATACCTTACCATCAAGACCTTCTGCAATATCACTAATAAAAATATTAAAGAGAATGGGTCCAAGTACAGATCCCTGAGGTACCCCACTGGTGACAAGTCCAAGCTTCGAATATATTCCATTTACTACAACCCTCTGTTGCCTGTCACTCAGCCACTGCCTTACCCATTCAACAATATTGGAATCCAAACTTAAAGATTGCAGTTTATTGATAAGCCTTCTATGTGCAACAGTGTCAAAAGCCTTACTGAAATCTAGGTAAGCAATGTCTACTGCACCACCCTGATCTATAATTTTAGTTACCCAATCAAAAAAATCAATAAGATTAGTTTGGCATGATCTCCCTGAAGTAAACCCATGTTGTCTCTGATCTTGAAATCCATGTGTTTTCACTAGAGGCTGGATTAATCCTCAGTGAAACATAGCAGTTTCTCTGAAACTGCTATGTTTTCAGCTGCAGGGTTAAAACTAGAGGGACCTGACACCCAGACAACTTCATTGAGCTGATGTGATCTGGGTGTCTGTAGTGGTCCTTTAAGTGTGTGTGCATCTGCATGCACTGGCGTACATACCGCGGTCGCAGGGATCTCAGCCCTGTAACCCCTGCGACCAGGTGTCCACCGCCATGTGTTGCAGCCCGGCCCGCGCGCGGGGGGGGCCCACGGATCAATTTTCGCACCGGGGCCCCATGGGTCATGTGTACGCCACTGACTATACCGGCTGTTCGTGAACCGAATGAGCTCTCCCCTAATAGCCCACACAGAGAGGGACGTGTGGCGCTCGTTAACCGATTGCAACAATGTTGCAATCGGTAATTAGAGGCTTTCCTAGGTGGCCGCCGCTCGGCTACCGACCACGCGGCGGTCGGCCATCTTGGATCCTTTGTCTCCCCAGTGGTGTTTGGCCGTCGAGCGCATGGAACTGAAAACGGCTACTCGACGGTGCAAACACCGCTGGACTTCCAGGCCATTCGGGAGCTCCGGTCTTTCGCTATTAGGGTTCCCCATCGGTGTTCGGTACTTTGGGGTGAACTCAATGGCAAAGTGTATTTCGTGCGGCGTTTGGTTGTTTTAGCTGGGATCTGAGAGGTATTCTCACAAACTGTGCACTCAGACCCCAGCTATCTACCGAACGTCCATTCGTTTAAATAGACTAAGTATTGCAAAAGTTATGGATTTTCAAGTGAATTGCCGGTTCTGCTGCACGGAGGGATAATCCACTTAACGATGTATTTCAGTGGGAGTCCCCCATGTAGTCCCCTACTGTGTTACCCCTGCTGTGTCAGTGGGGAAACCCCTTGCATGGGGACTTGCATAAATACTGGATGCTGTGAATAAAAACCTCAGTTGACTCCCAGAACTGTGTTTCGTACGATTACTGGGAGATTTGGGATATTGCCTTACTTTTCAGCGCTTGACTGTGGATTACCTTCTTTACCAGCGGAGATCGTGGGATTTAATATTGCCGCTCTGCTACAGAGAAGTGCAGCCACCTCTTGATCAGTAGCAGCGGAAAAAGTCTGAAGGGTAGGAAAGGCAGGATCTACGTGTGGTTGAGAGAGAATGGCGAGGAGGGGAGAATTCTTTCCTTAGCTGTTCAATCTTGTCGGTAAAGTAACATGCAAAGCTATTGGCAGTAAGGTTAGTTTGGGGAGTGGCCACAGCATGGCGAAGAAGAGAATTAAAGGTGTCAAAGAGACGCCTGGGATTGCGGGAGCATGAACTAACGAGAGAGGAAAAGTAGGCCTGTTTGGCAAAGGCAAGGGCTGCGCTGTATGAAAACAATATGAATCTATAATGGAGAAAGTCTGACTGGGTGCAAGACTTCCTCCAGGAGCATTCAGCACAATGGGAACATCTTTGCAGGTAGCGTGTTGATTTATTATGCCACGGTTGGGTGCGTGTCCTCCTTGGGTAGCTTGTTTGGAACAGTGCTGCAGCGTCCAAGGCAGAGGTGAGGGTAGAGTTATATGTGGAGATGGCCAGTGAGGGACAGGAGAGGGAAGGGATGGATAGCAGTTGTGAATCAATATCATTTGACAGCTGCTGGAGGTCCAGAGAATTAAGACTCCTCATGAGTTGGGGGGGGCGGTTAGGCTGAGGTTGTTGGGTAAGGAGGTACTTGAGAGTAAATGACAAGAGGTGGTGATCAGAGAGAGGAAATGGAGATATTAGATACAGTACATGGATAAGAGAAAATCAGGTTGAGGGTATTGCCAGCTACATGGGTGGGAGGATTAGCCCACTGTGATAGCCCGAGGGAGGAAGTAATTGAAAGTAGTTTGGAGGCTGCTGAGGTCAAAGGTGAGTTAATGGGAATATTGAAGTCCCTGAGAATTAGGGATGGAATATTAGAAGAGAGGAAATAGGGTAGCAAAGTGGTCAAGGAATAGGAGAGAGGATCCAGGGGGGCGATAAATAACGGCAATGTTAGCAGAGAAGGGTTTGAAAAGGCAAATCAAATGAATTTCAAATGATGGGAAAGAGAGGGAAGGGGGGGTGAGTAGAGGTTTGAAGGAGCAGTGATGGGAGAGGAGAAACCCTACACCACCACCTCTACATTCAGAGTGTCTTGGGTTGCGGGTAAGTTGAAGATCACCAAAGGACAAAGATGCAGGGGTAGCAGTGTCAGAGGGGGAAAGCCATGTTTCTGTAAAGTCTAGTAAATCTAGGGAACTAGAGATGAAGATGTCGTGGACAGCAGTGGAATTTGTAATATTGCAAACAGAGCATGCATTCTAGAGGGCAGTATTGAAGGAGGATTTAGGGGAAGAGGAACATGAGATGGGTATGAGATTGGTGTGGTTCCTTGAGTTAGTATGTGGTGAGTTTGCTGAGATGGGACCCAGCTGCCAGGAGCAGAAGGATAGAAAGTGAAGGTGGAAGTAGGATTTGAACATTTTGTAGGAGGGTATGTATATAGAGGATTTGGGAGGAGTTGGTGGAAATGGTCTTGAAAGGTATATGTAGAGTGCATGGGTTGAATAGAGAGGGGAGGGGAGTAAAATGGAAGTAAAGAAAATGGTGTCACCATGGACAGGTGAACATAAAGACAGGGATATTTTAGTTAGTGTGAAAGTGAAAAATAGAAGGGAGAACATTATTTAGAGAAAATGTGTTTTGTTATATAGATATGAACATTATACATTTGCACATATATAATCATAGATATATATATATATATATATATATATATATATATATATATATATATATGTACATATATCTATGTTAACAGTATGTTAACAGAGGAAATTCAGGTGAGGAGAGGTTTAGTGACTTGATTGGAGTGTTTTGAAAACCAGCTGATCTGCACTATCTATAAGTATGGTAATGACCATGGGGTCGGCAATCTTCCAGAGATGATACCTTTGCTTAGAAGATTCTGCAGGACTTGGTTGCTTGTGAGTGCTGGGTGAGTTATAGTTATATCAACCCAAAGCCATTGGTTTATCGTATAAGACGCGTGTCACGGAACAACATTCCAACATGGACTAAAAAAGGCTATTATCACTATGGAAAGGACATGGACTAAAGAGGGGTACTATCTACTCTGCCTCCCAAGCTGGAAGTGGAGACCTCTGAGGATTGCCTGGACCCATCCTGCACATTAAGCATCTGATGGAGAGATACTCTTAAACGCTCTTGAACTGTTGGCTATCCTAGCTATACGATAAGGCCAGGGAATAATGAATGTATTTTAAAAATTGGGCAGACTAGGAGAGCCAAATGGTTCTTATCTGCAGTCACATTCTATGGTTCTAAGTTTACTGGATTGGGACTGGTGAATCTTTGATTTGGTATCTCTCAGTCCCTCAACCACCGATCAAGCTGCTTTTTGTCCAGCATGGGTACTCAATTGAATAGCATGTGGGTACCGGCCTCACCAGAGTCCCAGGAAACCTGTTTTGTGAGACCAGGACAAGTTAGCCACACGCCTGTAACTCTGAGCAAGATCATAGAATAGCCGTAACCTGGTCAAACATTAACATGCAGCACAGATTCTCCGATCACTGCACTATTTGGCCAGAAGGGACATTTGAGAGCTATCCAGGGATATATATTGCGTGGATGTACTGTCCAGGGAAAGGAGGTTTTTGGGGGACATTTTTTACATTTAAATTATATGTTTAGGAAGGCACAGCAGGGAGTCTGGGGATGTTGGAACCCAGAGTGGCACCAGGGTGGGACTATTGTAAAGGCCACTGTAATGCACGGAGGACCTACTTGGACTGGGAATCCATATTTCTTTATATAAATAGTTGTGTTGTGTTCAGTAAAGCTACATTCCATACATTCAGTCTCTGGAGGGAAAAGTTATCTATAATCACTGCTTTACAAGAGAAAGGGCTTGCAGAACTATAACCACAGCAAGGAGCTATAACCACTGCAAGGAATAGGGCCGTCTTTAACGCAGGGCAACACAGTCAACTTCCCTGGGCCCAATCGTTCCAAGGGGTCAAAAGCAGCTGCCCCTTTAGCCCACCGGCCGCCGTGGTAGTTCCACGCGGGCCGCACGATGAGGAGGCCCATCAGGTGGCCAATATTCTAAGGGCCACCCAATGGAGATGTATTTTCAGGGGCCAGGCCACTTTAAAAGTGCGACCGGGCCCCCTGTGATGATGTCAGAATCCTGGGAGGAAGTGACAGCCGGTCACTTACTCCCCGCATTCACAGAGCGCCTCACGGGAGGAGAAGGAGAGGAGGGAGTCAGAGTGGGAGCTCTGACTCCCATCAGCCAAACCCAGTCACTGGTCCCCAGGGAACTCACCCTCCTGCACTCAAAAGTTGGAAACAGGAGAGTGACTAAAAAAATGTGCATTTAGCATGTATGTATGTATGTATGTATGTATTATTATTATTGCCATTTATATAGCGCCAACAGATTCCGTAGCACTTTACAATATTATGAGAGGGGGGATTTAACTATAAATAGGAGAACTACAAGATAACTTACAGGAACAATAGGTTGAGGAGGACCCTGCTCAAACGAGCTTATATTCTATAGGATTTGTGTATCTGTTTGTATGTGTGTCTGTATGTATCTCTGTGTATCTGTATGTGTTTCTGTGTATCCGTATTTGTATCTTTGTATATATGTGTATCTGTGTGTCTCTGTATCTGTTTATCTGATTATGTATCTGTGTATTATTGTATCTATCTGCAAGTATGTCAGTGTGTTTGTCTGTGTGTTAGTGTGTCCATTTATCTGCATGATTGTCAGTGAGTGTAACTGTGCATCAGTGTATGCGTATGTGTATATCTGCATGTGTGTCTGTGTATCTGTCTTTGTATGTCTGTACCTGTGTGTGTGTATTTCTATGTATGTCAGTGTTTGCGTTTGTATGTGTGTTAGTGTGTGTATTTTGTCTCAGTGAAAAATTAGTGCTGCTAAGTGTGTGTGTGTTTGTTTTGTGTGTGTGTGTTTTTTTTTTTGTGTGGGTGGATGACATGATTGCATGCTAGGAAGTGGGAGGGCTAGGCCCAGGGGTCCCAAGCAAATGCCTTCCCAGGGTCCAATCAGTATTTAAGATGACCCTGGCAAGGAGCTATAACCGCGGCTGCCCTATCCAGAGCAGTGGTACCCAGAGACCCTCAGTCCAGCTTTGACTACTGGGTCTGAAGTGTTCCAGCATCCCCAACTAGTGAGGAAGCTGACAGAACGAAGGTACTCAACCGGAGTATGGTGGCTCTGTAACAATAATCCTAATTGTAAACTTGTGCTCCACCTCCATATTCTATATTTTATGTTATTTTATCCTGGTAATGCAGGGGGAGACAAACTCCAATCTCTGGATAACCCCATATTCTCTCCTCCTCGCAGGTTTAATTTGCCGCCCATGAATTATTCAGGTGACATTGGAACAAAGACAGACCTGGTCACGGTGAACCCAAGTATTCTGCACACCAGGTAACTACAATATATCAATGCATGGAGGAGAGAATGTCAATAGGTGGCTCATCCGTTATGCTGAACTACAGTTCCCATGATGCTTAGTTAGCCTGGGGCTAGTTGACGGTTGATTATTACTGTGGCTAGTCCTGGAATTGAGACACCATTAATATTTATATATCACAGGTCTAAAGAGCCATTTTCTTCTTTTTCAGTTTCTCAAGACTGAATGAGCAGAGGAAGCCCTTTGTGGATCTTGTAAAGACATACGAACCTGCCCTGATCGTGATGCCAGCTTTCTCCTTTACCAGCAATGTAGATGTTTCCTTGAAAGTTTTTCATACTTTGCAAGACTTTGAGTCACAGCAGAAGGTGGCTTACTTCCACCCAGACTATCTGACGAACCTTGCGCTCTACTGGAAAAAAAGGGGTCTTAAGGCTCATCGTTTGTCCTCTGGCCTCATGATTGTCAGCACAGCCTTGGAGCTCTGCGATGAGGTCACACTCTATGGTTTCTGGCCTTTTTCTAGAGGTGCAACAGGAAAACCAATTTCACATCACTATTATGATAACACATTGCCAAAACGTGGCTTCCATTCCATGCCTGATGAGTTTTTCTTCTACAACCAGATGCATAGCAAAGGGATCCTGAGATTAAAGATCGGAACATGTTACTGAGATGGAACTGTGAGAATTCAATGACATTAAAGGGACATTTTACATTACAAAGGTGTGTAGCCTGGCTGCGAGGAAACATGAATACAAATATTATATGGCTACATAGTTACATAGCTGAAAAGAGACTTGCGTCCATCAAGTTCGGCCTTCCTCACATTTGTTTTTTGCTGTTGATCCAAAAGAAGGCAAAAAAAATTTGCAACTTGCAACAAACTAGGAAAAAAATTCCTTCTTGACCCCAGAATGGCAGTCAGATTTATCCTTGGATCAAGAAGGTATTACCCTACATTGAAAAATTATATCCTTGAATATTCTGTTTTTGCAAGTATGCATCTAGTTGCTGTTTGAACATCTGTATGGACTCTGATAAAACCACTTCTTCAGGCAGAGAATGCCACATCATTATTGTTCCACATCCTTTTCTTTGCCTTAGACGAAATCTTCTTTCTTCCAGTCTAAATGCATGACCTTATGTCCTATGTAATGTCAGGTTTGTGGTCGATCAGATTCACTGAGTTCTAATTTAGAACCAGTAATGAATATTAAGCAGATTAATCAGATCATACTCCTAGAATGCCGGTGTCATGCACCATTGACTCATACGATGAAGCAAGATCTTGAAGTCCTTTGTCATGCCTCTCCTATTGGTTTAATTCGAGCTGTGTATGTTGCCGTATTCTGTTTGTGTTATTTATGGGTGCTTCAGTTGCTTTATAGTGTTGTATTTGTTCGTATATTTAGTACCTATGATACCTATGAATGTGGGCTGTGTATGTGAGTTGTTTGTGGAATTCTGTGTGGATGCTCCTCATGGGGTGTGTGTATGTGGATTGTCAGCATTGTGCTTGTGGGTGGGTGTGTTTGTATGTGTGGACTGTGTGTTTTATTTGTATGAGGAAGGGGCTTATTCTGCAGCTCTGTGGGTGGTTTTCCTGGGGTCCAGTGGGGACCAGGCACAAATTGAGGGCAGGAGCTGCAATAGCTGCTGTAGCCTGCTCTACTCCAGTGCAGATTTCCATTCACAAGAGCTGGAAGAAAGTTATCTGAGATGCGTAATTTAAGGATTGTCCCTCACCACCTTTTTGCACTAGCTGATATCTGAAGATCCACTGGGAATCCTGATAGGCCACAGCCTTTTTTGCTCTAGCAGCCTTGAGTGCTGTGTAACCCATGACCTAGTATCTAATGATAATTTTTGTGCTAATAGGACACAAATAAAGACTACAAATAATGGAAAATCCATTAAAAAACATGTTCTTTTTAAATAGGAAAAGACTTGGATACTGCTCTCTGGTAAAACACTGTGTATTGAAAAAGTAACGTTAAAAACATTTATCGATTAGATATAGCCCATATCTGGAGGAAAAACCTTTATATTGTAGCAAGCACTTCGAACACCTGATGCTGGACACCACTGCTCGCTGCTCTCTATAAAGTCACTGGTGAGGACAAGCTCTTACGAGGATCTCCTGCAAAGTACCACCTCATACGTTGTGTAACGCACCATCACTTCATCAGGGTTTGTTTGGGATGTCATGTGTATGTTTTTATATACTACAAGGATGTATAATAAACGCTGCATGGTGGGGATGCTCTGACAGGCAAGTATCACCTATCTCAAGACTCACATAGGAAGTTTATTAGACTCTTCCACCCTCCACCACTCGGACCCCAATTTATTATACATTTATTAGCCCCCACAAGGGGCTCACTTGGATTATTTTTATTGCAGCACGTTCCTTTTCTTTTCAAATAATTTTTATTGAAGATTTTTGCAAAACGTGTAACAAAGTTTTCAAACATTATATTAGGGTTGGGAGAGGAAAGGGGTAACTTGGAAGTGGAAAAAGGGTGTCCATCCATTATAGTAATACAAATCTTAATGTACATAGCATAAATTGTACAATGATGCAATTCAACAATAAATCAGCTATTTTTAAACGGTACACCTTTTTAATTTCTTCTTCCCATTTGTCCCAATAATATTTTAGTTTTGCGAAAGAATGCATATTGCTCCTATGCGACAGTTCGTGTGCTTTATTGTCAAGAATCAAATTTATAACCTCTTTAACTGATGGTGTATTTTGTCAATTCTACTAACAGAGTTTTTTAAATAGTGCAAGCTCAGAAGTTAACATACCAATAGTACTATCTACTTTAACGATTAGATCATAAATCATTTTCCAGTACTTTGTAATTTTGGGGCAATACCACCATATATGAGCCATATTTCCCAAACCACCACAGTCCCTCCAGCACCGGTCAGAATACAGGTTATTCATGTTGTGCAGTCTGGATGGGGCCAAGTACCAGTGGTATAGAATTTTGTAGTGGTTTTCAAAGTCATTAGTACAGAAAGAAATCCCTTTCAATGTTTTTTAAAAACTGAACCACTCGTCAAGCTCGTATTGTGTACCTAACTCTGTCTCCCAAGATTTCATATGTTTCAGCTTGTCCGTAGGTGTGGTGTTATACAATGAGTAGCACTTTGATATTATGCCCTTACAATGTGGAGTATATAAAAACAATTTTTATAATGTCGTTAATTCTAATGATTTATAGTTTTGATCAGTGTTTGGATCAATAATAAACATGCATTCGTCTTTATGATCATTCGTTAGTCCGTGCCTAAGTTTTAGTTTCTCAAATGGAAGAATGGCATTACCATGAAAAAAATCATCTATGTATGGTGCTAGATTCAAAAAGGGTATATGGTCTTTCAATAATTCAATTGGCATTGCTCTACACACTCTTGCATTGTGGTTGTTGTAAAAACAATGTCCCAAGCTTTAGGAGTGGTTTTTGTTGATAAAAATAGTTTAGTGGCACTAGGTCTCTTGTTAGGACTTAGCCAGGGCAGTTCTGTAAGTTTAAACGGGAGAGTATTTAATAGCACATTCCTTTTCTATCATTTTCATTTGCATTTCAGTTTTTTCTTTTATTTGAAAAGCTGCATCGAAAATTTATCAATCTTTTTCTGCTGATAGAATGATATCAAGGTATTAGTTGGGGATGCTGGTAATGCCTTTCAAAGTCAAGGGAATGTCTAAGAAAATCTATGGAGTTTCACATATCAAAAGTGGACAACATAAGAAAAAGGAATTTGTTGTTGAGGGGGCTCCAAAAACGGGATCAGATTTTGGAAATATTAAAAATATCTAGTAAGGTCACTGTCAGATAATCATGAGCAGGGAAGAAAATCTGTAAGAGGAGATGGTGTATTTATTAATAGGAAACTTATTCCTCAATTTATTCCAAATATCTATGGAGGTCGTTAAAGACTGTGATGTAGAATGCGTTATCCGTCTGTCTTGTTTTATGATATAAAGAGCAGAAATCACTCCCAAAATTCTTATATTTCAGGCCCACTTATATTTTCACTCCCATCGAAGCCGATAGATGTTGTAGTTAAGCTAACTGAGCTGTATGATAGTAATGTAAAAAATGGGGCAGACCAAAGACCACCCGATCTGTTAGGAACATATAATGTTTCACTGTTTTTTTCTTTAGATATAAACTCAGCTATTTTAGATTGCAACCATTTAAAATCTGGGACTTCACAATGAATGGGAAGTGTCTGAAAGAAATAAAGAAAGTGAGGCAATTAATTAATCTCTCTAGGGGCAATTCAGATCCATTTAAGGCATAAATATTGTTAAGATTGATCCCTAGGTATAAAATTTAGGATAATTAGACTGAAAGGGGTAAGATGCCTGCGAAGAGGTTAGAATTGTGTTCTCTAAATTTAAATTAAGGGAAACTGTGTTATACCTGTTTAGCTTAAACCGTGAGGACTTGGCTCAAGAGAAGTCCCAAATATGGGGAAAAAAAGAGAAGAGAGGGGCTTAGTTATGGACAATAATAGATCATCTACATACACAGTTATTTTATATTCTTGGGATTTCATTGTCAGGTCTGAGGATTGCAACAAATCGCCAGCAGTGAGGGTTCCACAGATCGTGCAAAGAAAAATCGGGGAGAAGGGGAATCTGTTTGAATTGTCAATGCAGGTGAAGTCGTGTGTACAATAACTGGACCATTGTTTTTAAATCTAATTTTGTCACACCTAGTGTGTGATACAAACATGTTCATTTTGTTACTTTGCAAATATTTTAGTCTTTGTTTAATATTGCGTGATAAAGGATCCAGGCAGGAGCGAACCTGGAGCATTTGGCAACCGGGCGGATCTTAAACACCCACACATTTTTTAAAATTTTTACCTGTGTCCAGGGAGGGGGGACACACTACATTCCGTGGTGGTCCAGTGGCACAATATGGTTGCCCAGTGAAGAGGGTCCCAGGAGTCTCCACATCCAGCAGCAGAATGTCCTCTGTTCTCGCGATCCGCACCACCGGATCCTGGAAAATGTCTAAAACTTTTTCCCCCCAATATTTCTTTAAAGGACAAATGCATGAATCAAATATTGAAATTGTATAAATGAGCTTATTTAAATTGTTTGAAACTCATACATTAAATTGCAGTTTTACCATATGATTGTATACTCACTATATGTAGTGAACTTGGTTGTGAATGGGTTCACATAGTAGAAACCTTAAATACCAATAGGTGGAGCGCTAACAATGTAATACACTTGATATCCTTATCTATGGTAAGGGATACAAGACTGGCAAATGGGGCTATAATAGGGTTATAATAGTGTAGATACATTTCACACAGATACAAGCTCCCCACACCTTGTAAAAAGGAAACTCACATGTGAAAGAGCCAGTAATAACACTTGACTTTAGTGGTGAAGATACTACTGAATAAGGGGCACAACCATAATAAATAAAAATCACTTTATTAATTGGGTCCAATATCATTCCAAAAACATTAGCAGTAATATCAAAAACAGTGCTAAAGAAAACAAGGTATACATTAATCACAGCCAGAAAATACTTCAACGCATAGTATAGAGTCATAAAACCCAACTTAGAAATACATACCAAAAAATAAGAAAATAGCAGAAATAGTGAGAAGAGGGAGAAAGTCAGAATAGCGCCCAACGTTTCGTCAGAATTGCCCAGAGGGAAAAGAGACAGGGTGGAGGGTGTTGCTTCAAACCGATCTCTGGAAGGAGGACCTCGATGAAATCCGACCCTTCCGGTGTGACGAAATCCTGACCACCAACCAGCGCCAAGCAGAACAGCTCCAGATGCCGTTCTTGGGAAACCAGCCCTCAGAGGAATGGGTAAGCAACCTGGAAATTCTTGTTGCGAATGAGGTGTGGCTGGATGAGTAATACCAGGCCCTGCGGTGGCATGCAGGTTTTATCTACCCGGGGCGGGTCCGACCCCAATACATTGAGGGAGAGGACTACGATGGCCCTCGTCTTTTGTGGGAGGTTTTTGAAGATGCCATAGTGTTAGGAGACCAAGTCAGTTCCCGCTTCTGGTGCATACGAGATGAGTGAGAAGACAGTTTGGGCCTTATGGAGATAGCGGAAATGCAACCAACTCTGACTTTTCTGGCTAACCTGGAGCACTATTCTGACTTTCTCCCTCTTCACTATTTCTGCTATTTTCTTATTTTTGGTAATGTAACCTATGCCCCTGGCTTCCAAGTTCGCACAATGTTTGGCTTGGCTAGCTTTTTGAGAGGACACAATTCAGTTTAATGTGTGTGAGTGTTAAATATAGTGTGTATTGCAAAGACAGTTACCAAAATGTGGTTCTGGAATAAAATAGAAAAGCTGACAGCGTGGTTTTAAACAGTTTGGACCTCACTCATGTTACTGTGAGTTTAATAGCTCTGTGATACACTCATACACACTGCACATTACTGTGAGTTTTATTGCTGGGGAGCTCTGTGGTACACTCATACACGCTGTACATTACTGTGAGTTTTATTGCTGGGGAGCTCTGTGATACACTCATACACACTGCATATTACTGTGAATTTTGTTGTTATGGAGCTCTGTGTTACACTCATACACACTGCACATTACTGTGAGTTTTATTGGTCTGAAGCTCTGTGATACACTCATACACGCTGTACATTACTGTGAGTTTTATTGTTATGGAGCTCTGTGATATACTCATACACGCTGTACATTACTGTGAGTTTTATTGCTGGGGAGCTCTGTGATACACTCATACACACTGTACTTTACTGTGAGTTTTATTGTTATGGAGCTCTGTGATACACTCATACACACTGTACATTACTGTGAGTTTTATTGTTATGGAGCTCTGTGATACATGGACATGTTTCACAGTACTGTGAGTTGGACGGTTAAGGAGCTCTGTAATTCACTAATGCATACTTTACAGCTGTGGAGCTCTGTGATAGACAATGCACATTCCTCAACAGAAATAAATCTATGTCCATCTCCAGTGTAGAGAGCATGATATTTATAAAATATAGATTTATGGTATCTCATATTTGCAGGCTGTTATCGTTAAATACAGCTAAAATAGGAATAAATAGTTTCATGATGACAACTTCATTAACTGAGAGGATTAAAAATGGCTGCAGATTAACCATGCAGAATATTACAGGCGTCATAACATACAATTATGTCATAAAATAATAATGAATCCCTCTGTTTTATTGCATGAATGAGAGACACTTCCTTTAACATGAATTGCTTAATCATAGTGCTCCTGTAAATAGACAGTAAAGTTATAGAATAAACACACGTATGTACGTACCGGGGAATTGTGGTGCGACTAAGAGTAAAAAGACTACCCCACTTTTCCCCCCAATAACGACAGACAACGGACATTGGATGAAACATGTGTGATAAGGTGAATGGGGTGGTCTGTGAGGGAGTTTATATTTCATCTGAATTGTTCAGAGAGGCATATGATTTTTAACCCCAGGGGGAGTGTGTGTGTCTGTGTGTATATAACGAAAATTAATATTTAGTTATGGGCCCCTGGGGTGGAGCATTTGGAGAGCAGGGTGGGCCAGTGCTCCACTCCGCAGTTTAGCGGTTTTCTTGGGAGACATAGATCCAGGCCAGAGTTTTTTGGACTGTCTCCAACCCCCTGCTCAGCTGCAGGTAATCAGCTGCAGCAGTGGGAATAAACCCCTCCCTGCTAGGCAGGTAAGGGGAGAATGTTTATTTCTCTCTTGAAGGGCTGGCAGCAGCAGGCTGTCTAAACACTGGAGTGCAGAGAGCTGACAAAGACACTAGGTTGGTGAAACCAATATTATTTTGTTATAGTTTAACCCTGAGAGATAGGGAATCTGATGTTATTTAGTGCTCAGACGAGCTAGGTTTTTCTTTATAGGGATTTGTATTACATTATTGTTTTTTTTTCATTTATTGCTGTCTCCTGTGTGGATTTACAAATAAAGTGCTTGGAATTAAGTTACTTTTAAAGACTGTGCATGTTTGTACCCAAAAGGACCATGCTAACTGCAGACAAGGATCACACAGGCCACAGCATTTATTAAACTTACAACTGTAGGACTCATCCTAACTTTATTCTTTCCCCTTAATTCAAATATAAATAGACACATAAATATACATACCATAATTAACATATAAATTAACACTTATTGCCCTAAAGCCTCCAACTTAAATAACCGTCCTTGCCAACAACTTAACCAGGTGCCTATGCACCAAACCTTACTGTAACGGATCGCCAGGCACCCTGACTGGGTACCTCCGTTGATGGATGGTCCTAGCGCTTACCAAGGACTCAGAGCACTCCGCCAGACACCATAACCACTGCAGACCTCCAGAACCGCTGCAACTTGGTTGAGGTCTCGCCGTCTCCTACCCACCCTGCGCCCACGACAAGGCTTCAGGCTCCAGTGGGTAAACCTCTCCCCCAAGAGAGTAACACAGGAACAAGCTCTCAAAAGAGCTTAGTAGTGATTATAGCAAGGGAATATGCAGAGCATAGCAATCCCTTATAGCAGATTCCCCCAATAAGAGACAGGACTCTCAATTGAGGGTGAAGTTGAACTGAGGTTTAATGACACATACTCTGCTTTTATGCAATTCTCCCGCGCAAGCAGGGCCGGTGCAAGGATTTTTGCCGCCCTAGGCAAAAGTAAAGTTTGACGCCCCCCTCCTCCCCCCCGTGACATCGCAATGCCCCACCCATATGACCTGCCATGTTAACTAACGCTAGTGCTGCAGTGCCGCTGTGTTTACATTAAAAGGCCTGCAGGGACAGGCTATAGACACCAGGACCACTACATTAAGGTGCAGTGGTTCTGGGGACTATAGTGTTTCTTTAATGTGAGGTAAATTAGAGATTAGTGCCACGAATAATATACTAGATTACCTACTTACAAGCAGATGAGGATGATGATGGGCTCTAGCTGCAGTCTGGCTCCACTGGTCTGGTGTATAACAGGATCTCTGGAGGCTGTTTGTAACTGTGGTCACAAAAATCAATGTTCTGGGAGAACGAGAAGCAGCTCCATTTTTTGGGGGGCCCTTTACACAGCTCAAGGTCTGGGTCCCAGGGTCCACCTTCATTTTCCACCAATGAGTTTGTTCACAGGGGATGGAGTGTGTAGGGAATGTCCTGATTTGTGTGTAAGGAATGCATTTTGTGAATCTGTGTTTGTATGTGTAAGGGCTGCAAGGTGTGTTTCTGTGTATGTAAGGGATGAAGTGTGTGAGTCTGTAAGGGGTGCATTGAGTGTGTGTAAAGAATGCATTGTGTGTTTCTGTGTGTGCAAGGGATGCATTGTGTGTAAGGGTTGCATTGCGTGTGTGTGTGTGTAATGCATTGTGTGTGTAATGCATTGTGTGTTTTTCTGTGTGCAAGGGGTTCATTGTCATTGTGTGTGATTGTGTGTGTGTGTGTGATGGATGTCAATCTCTCCCCCCTCCCTTGTCACTCTCTTCTCCCCCCCTCCCTTGTTACTCTCATTCCCCCTCCCTCCCCTGTCACTCCCCCCTCCCTGTCAATTTCTCTCTCCCCGTCAATTCCCCTCCCTGTCAATGTCTCCCCCCCCTGTTAGTTTCTTTCCCCCCCACCTCCCTGTTAGTTTCTTTCTCCCCCCTCCCCTGTCAGTTTCTTTCTTCCCCCCTCCCCTCCCCTCCCTGTTTCTTTCTTCCCCCTCCCTGTTTCTTTCTTCCCCCTCCTTCCCTGTTTCCTTCTCCCCCTCCCTCCCTGTTTCCTTCTCCCCCCTCCCTCCCTCTTTTTCCCCCTCCCTCCGTTTCTTTCTTCCCCCTCCCTCCGTTTCCTTCTCCCCCCTCCCTCCTTCCCTGTTTCCTTCTCCCCCTCCCTCCCTGTTTCCTTCTCCCCCTCCCTCCCTCTTTCTTCCCCCTCCCTCCCTGTTTCTTTCCCCTCCCTCCCTCCCTGTTTCTTTCTTCCCCCTCCCTCTGTTTCCTTCTCCCCCTCCCTCCCTGTTTCTTTCTCCCTCCCTCCCTCCCTCTCTTTTTTTTTGCTTCTCCCCCCTCCCTCCCTCTTTCTTCCCCCTCCCTCCCCTACCTGTGTGGTAGTGTGGCCGAGCCCAGTATAGTCCGACCGGTACAGGGAGCTGTTGTTTCCTGTACCCGGCCGGACTAACAGGAAGTGAACACTCAGTGTTCACTTCCTGTTAGTCCGGCCGGGTACAGGAGACAGCTGCTCTCTGTACCGGTCGGACCAATAGAGGGCTCGGCCACGCTACAGAGAGGGAGCTGACAGGAGAGAGCGCTGAGCACTTCCTCTGTCAGCCTCTCCTCAGGCTGCGCCCGGGCGGTGTGGTCCGCCCTCATGGACGCACCGCCCGGGCAAAACTGCAGCCGCCTGAGGCTCTTCACAGAGCGCTCGGGCGGCTGCAGCATGAGCGGGGCCGGCGCTCCTGGCGGCGCCCCCTCCCAAGGGGCGCCCTAGGCGGCTGCCTAGTCCGCCTTACAGGTAGCGCCGGCCCTGCTTATATATATAAAAAATTATGTCACTTAAAAAAAAAAAAAAAACAATACGCAAAGTTCCATTTTAGCTGCTATGCTTATTTATCTAAAATCCATCTCAAATAATGTCATATATATCAAACCTGATTCATTACGCTGAAAAAGAACAATGTCAGTATGGAATGCAGAGCTATTGTGCTCACTTGCAGCATATAACGCAGGAAAAAAGTAAGGAGAGATTTACTGATCCCCAACAAGACCACTGTGGTCACAGCACCCCAATGGCTTGGGAAGAAAGGCACAACTGCCCCCTGACATGCACTACTAGCTTAATGCCCTGTAGACCAATGCATACCTCCCAATATTTCAGATGGGCAAAGGAGGGCACTTTTAGGAGTGTGAGAATGGGTGGGGTTTTGAAATATATGTAGGTGACTTACTAACAACAATTTATTAATGAAAATGTAATTTAAAACCTGAACGTTGTATTTTATTTGCACATTCCAAATTCTAAGCACATTTATTGTAGTTTAAAGACACATTACTGTGCGTATTATTGCTGTGGTGCTCTGTTAAAAACTCGTTAAAAGCTCCTAGAAAAGAGGGACATTTGGAAAGAAAATTGAACTGTTGGATTTGCGCCCTTCTAAATAGGGACACTTGGTTATTATTATTATTTTATTATTTATATAGTGCCATCAGATTCCGTAGCGCTGTACAACGGGTGGACTAACATACATGTAATTGTAATCAGACAACTGGACATACTGGAACAGAGGAGTGGAGGGCCCTGCTCCATGAGCTTACATTCTAGAGTTGGTATATTACTTAATTAACTCCTATAAAGTAAAGTTCAAACCTGTCAAAAAACAGTAATTTGGTGTACTATCTACCTGAATAGCATCATCCACATTGGTAACTAACTTACATTTTAGTAACATCTTACTTTTCAAGCCTGTGTAATAATATTTAGAGTTTTATTTTGTAACCCTTTTTTTTAATAGATTCCTTATGTTCTCCAGGTCGAATTATTTCCATTCTTTAGCCCTGTGACACAAGGTTTCAGGTACTAAGAGGGTGAAATGCTTTGCAGCCATAGCAACAAGAAAAGCTTCTTAAAGCTGTCCCTGTGGTTTATTTATTAAACCCCAGGCTCTTTTTCTGATTTTCTTTCAGTTCGCTCTCTAGATCACACACACTCCTGTCTAGACAGAAAGACACCTTTAACCCTTTTTTGGGGGTGAAATAGTTAAGCGAGCAGGATGTTTGCTTCCAGTATCACAGCCACAAGCAAGTATTTGCAGTTCAGCCACCCTGAACCTTCCCCTCTGTCCAAATACACTCTCCGGCTAAATAAAGCTCAGATATGGCTGTTATGATGGCTTACAGCCCAAACCTAAAGCGAACCTTGAGCGACCAGGGAGAAAGACAAACAACACAAAACACAATGCTATCATTTCTGTAAAGAAAATAAGACACAAAACAAAATCTTATTAGTTGCTGTGAAGAAAATAGACTGAGAAGGGCTGACTGTATCTCCTCCTCCTCCTCCTCCCAATCTCCTCCTCACTTTGTGATCACAGCCTCTCCATTTCCATCTTTGAAAATCATTCCGTGGGGCTGGGACAGAGATAAAAAAAAAAACATTACCTAAACCCGTATTTGTTTCTGTGCAGTTCCTCTTGGCGTTTCTCTCCTCTCTCCTGATCCCTTTGTTTTTCCTTCTCTTTGCTCTGATACCCTTTTCTCCCCCATTGTACCTGAGCAGTGGGTTCTAGGACAGCAAGATCCACCCCTCCCTCCCTGTCATCTGTGTGGGATGTCATAAGGAAGCAGGGATCTCCCTGTGTTCCATCTGATTTACCTGGATACAGTTGCTTAAATATCCTCCTTTTTGGGGGGATTGACTTCTGCAGATGAAAAAGGAGAGAAACTAAACAAGGCAGCGCGGTGAACGCTGGGAATTTTATATTGTCTATTTTTTTGTATTATTATTTTTTTAATTATCCAATTTCTGGAAAACTCTCTGGCTTTTCAGAGGATTTATTGATGCTGGTTGGAGAAGACATGATCCCTGTTTTGATGTCCTAGGACGGGGGAAGCTATAAGGCAAAGATGAAGAGTTTGCAGTGTGCTGGTCTCTTATTGCTCTCTGTTGTACTGGAGGTAAGCACCCCCAATTATCACAAAGACATTGGTTTCTATGTAACATATACATTAGATACATACATTACCTCCTGCAGCCTTCCTTGGGGTAGCTTGTCACACCCCTAAACAGCTATATGTAGGTGTCAAACAGACATTAAGGGACAATGATCTTTAGTATAGTCTTTGTTTTGTGATAGAGGCATGGAGTTTGACCATTTGAGTGCCAGAGGTGTACCTAGTGTGTTGCTTTGCAATTCATTAAGTGCACCTATGGCTATCAAAGGGTTAAAGCACTACTGTGAATTATTGAGAACATGTTCCATTCTGCTCTGCCATTTCTTTAGACAGAAACCTACCCACCCTTCTTTGCTAAGACAAATTATATATTCTGCAGTCTATATATGGTTACAAATGATCCACTCCTAATATAGTAGCATTGTTGAGGCTAAGTCTTATTTCTGTGTCATACTAATACTTTTTAAAAACAGAATAATTGGGCACATTGTTTACATATTGCTAATGAAACACAGGTTTCGTTTTGGGTTTTGGAGTGCTGTGCAAATGGAGTTATATAAAAAAACAAAACACAGTAAACATTACTGGAACTACAAATGCAAAAACCTTGCTCATAAGAGCTTACACTCTGTAAGGCAAAGGTATTGGTCATTGTAGATGTCAGGGGATTGCAGTTTCCAAGATTTAACATGAATTTTAGAGGCAGTACCCTTTTTTTGTCTGCAGTTACTGGCAGCACAAACATGGTTGGCAGTGGGAAAATGGCAGAAAATATTCAACAATTAATCATTTCCTACTTAGATGGCCCAGGAATAAAGATGGTCACAGATTACTCCGGAGCTGGGGGTTAACCAAAATAAAGATTCTAAGCTCTTGTAGAACTACAAAGCCCTTGATGCTTTGCTAGCTTTTTGGCACTTAAAGCATTATGAGAGTTGTAGTCCTACATGCTGGGTGTCCCTGCCACATCTGCATTAGAGAATATATATCTTTTGTATACAGATAAATCTTTTTTTATGCATGAGTTGGATTCTGTCAACTGAGATTAACTTTAAGATAGCTTTTTATTTTTTTGTAATTTTATTACAGTCTATGAGAATATTGCTGATAAATTACAAGAGACAAATGTATATTTATTAATTGAATCCAGATCCCTAACCTACTGTACTAACTAATTCATCATTGTGTATTGTGGACACAGAAAAGGCATGCTTGTGCCTGTGTGGTAAAAACAATATATAATGTTAAAAATCATTAATTGCAATTACTTAGCCCCCTATTGATCCCTTGTTCGTCACTTAAATGAGCAGATTTGATGCAGAATTTCTTTACATATTGTGGCTCAGATCCAGTATAAAGGCTTTCTGTTATAAACTAGCCATGGCACCAAATGTGCATTTTAATGCAATCTGTGTGGGGGATCAGTTTCTACCTGTAAGAATCCCTAAGCAAAAAATAGTACTATTGTAATTTTGGGGGTTTTTTGTATTTTTTTTTTTTTAGTACGATAAATGTTTTTCTTAAAAGTATGACAATATTTTTTAAAGTTTGAAAAGTTTGTCTTTGTAATTATGACTACAGAGAGAGTCATGCAGTCTAGTCTACAAACTTGGTGACAGAACAATCAAAATACTGTCAGTCTCTATACGTATATCTTTTTACATTGTACATTATGTTATTAGATTGCAGTCAGGAAATTATATATGTTTTCTTTTATTTTACCAACGGCTCCAGTTCTTGTTTTATTAACATAGTGTCACAGTATTGCTGCATCAGTTAACATTTGCCACATCTAGGTGTGACAGGGTAATAGAAGACAATTTAAAACGTCAGGCCTTTTGAGACTGTACCAAACAGTCTGTGTTCCATTGTTCTCCTAAATTCAGATTTAATTTCAGTGCCTGCGAACCAGGCACAGTGTCAATTGTCTAAGCCAGCTTTTTTATTTATTTATTTATTTTTTATTTTGTTTGTATGGGCTTTCCCCCATATCAGTTGTTTTTGTTTGCTTGTATTTTAAAATTGAACAGTAATTTTACTCATATATAGTTAATTCAATATTTATCCCAACTGCACCGTCATGGTCTATACGAATGATTGCCAAATCTTGCTATACTGGCATATTGGTTTTCAGAATATTGCTGTACAGTGTAACTCTGTGCTCTGGTTTAGAGCTTTCAATATATTCTGACACGTTGCACATTCATATACTTTTCCCATACTGAAAGCTTGTTTGCATCACGGATCAATATGTTGTGTTAGTAATAAGGTCAGAAATGAGGTCGTGAAGTGAAATAGTAACGCATATCAGCAGTTGTGAATCTCCATGGCACTGACCCACTTTGCTGTTATCAGTTGAATTTGCATCTCTGACCTTTATTAGATTATAAGTATGCAGGCTGTTCCTGTGTATGCATCCACATACCAGGTTTTCTGTATAACTTCCTTGAAATCTTTAAAATGGTAAAATACATATTGCGATGTTAAAATAGTGTTCAGGATCTATAAAGCAAAAAAGGGACGCAAAGGTAAACTTAAAGGGACAGTATAGTCACTAGAATAACTACAGCTTATTGTAGTTGTTCTTTGCAGTGTAACCAGCCACTTCAGGCTTTCTGTTGTAAACAATGCCTTTTCAGAAAAAAGACAGTGTTTACATTGCAGCATAGGAACACCACTAGTGGCCACTCCTTAGACGACCACTAGAGGTGCTTCCTGGGTCAGTGCAGCACTGACATTCAGCATCTCCACCCTTTGCATGGAGGTGCTGAACTTTCCCTATAGAGATGCATTGATTCAATGCATCTCTATGAGGAGGTACTGATTGGCCAGGGCTGTATTTGGCTCCACCCACCGGCCCGTTTCCTTGGCCGATATCATCAGAACTGAAAATCTTAGCCAATCCAATGCTTTTCCTATGGGAAAGCATTGTGATTGGTTGAGATCCTCACTTCTGATGATGCCAGCCAAGGTGGCAGATCGGGGGTAGGACCAGCGCCTGCGGACCTGCGATGCACTTGAAATAAGGTAAGATTTTGCTATATTTAGGGGGAGCAAGAGAGTTCCAGGGTGGCTAAATGATGATTTTAACACTATATAGTTAGGAATATATGTTTGTGTTCCTTACCGTATAGTGTTCCTTTAATCAATTTACCTGGCTTGACCAGTTACCAGACCTGTCACCTGAATTTGTAACCCCAGGCCATGACATTGCCATGTCAGTATACTCAAAACCTGTACTGCATGGTATGATACAACATTGTCAGAGCATTCCCGAAAATTTAATTTGATGAGAATTCAAAATAAAATCATAGTGAATTTTAGGTTTTAGGCCAATGTAGACAAACCAAAATCATAAACAATGGTAGCAGCAAAAATGTGCACTCTTGTTTATTTAGTAAATGCATTGCCAAACTAGTTTATTTGAAAAAAATCAACTCCGCTATTGTCACAGACTGACAATTTTCTTCTTAATTTTGCAATTAGTTTTTCAGTTCACCAAAATTTACTGTTTAATGCATACATCCTTAAGTCATTATTAAAGGAACAATATAGTGTCAGGAATACAAACATGTATTCCTGACACTTTAGTGCTGGTTGGTGTAGCTGTTGAAGTCCCCGGACCCTGCTGTACAGTGAAAAGATACTCACTACGACTGGTATGGATGATCTCAGCAACCTATTTCATTACCCCTACTTGGACCCATTGTATCACTATACCTCACTCCCTCTAGCATGTAAACTTATTGAGCAGAGCCCTCAATCCCTCTGTTCCTGTGCGTCCATTTGTCTGGTTACAATTACGTGTCTGTTAGTCCACCAATTGTACAGCGCTACGGAATTTGCTGGCGCTATATAAATAATAAAATAATAATAATAATCTAAGCCAATCCACTGTTTTCCCATAGGAAAGCATTGAGAGGGTATTGTGCATGGACGGCAAAACGCCTGGGCTGGAAAGAGAGGAATTACTGTATCTCCTAAACTAGCAAGTTCACTTTGCCTAATCTAGGGTTTATCAGATAAATCACCTCACATAAATAGTGTTTCACTCCTACATTTACAATTAGGAATCTATCTATTATCCTGGCAGTGGGCCACATTTACACACACAATCTGGCCAATTACACTACGGCTATTTACTGGTCTATAATCAGTAGGTACTGCACTTGTTCTTTTCGGGAGTCCAAGACAACACCAATTTCAGTTTCCAAGCAATGTGCGAATCCCTGCTGGCAATGTCAGGTTTACTTGTACTAAAAGTGGCACAGTGGGTGTTCTTACTGAATATCACATCTGGTGATGTTTGTGTGATGTAATGCTGTTGTTATGCTGGAGTCGTCCCTTAGAAGCATACATATGTCATATTGTTTTCTGTGTGGGGAAAGTGCCACATCAAAAGTCATCATTGGCAGATTTGTGTCTTGCTCATTGGTTGGTGTAACCTATACATTCCTAAATTAGGTGAAATGTAGTAAATTACGTTAAATGAACCTACAGAAATATTTGGATAGGAAATATTTAGCATTAGGGACAAATTCCTGGCTTACCAGAATAATCAGTGAATAACAGGCATTGTAAAATGAAATTATTGTAGTGTTATTATTCTTGCTACTTTGAAATGTGTTTCATGCAGTAAAAAAGGGTCATAAATCAAACATGAAGTGTCCCTTTAATGATTAATTTTCTAAACACCATGGAGATTATTGTTATTTATTCACTAAACAAGGTATTGTGGAGAATTGACACGAGAATTGCTCACAAAGGAATAAGTTCTCCAACACAGATTTTCTACCATATCAGCTACTTTGGCTTACAATTATTAAAGGGACACTATAGTCACCAGAACAACTACAGTTTATTGTCTTTTTTCTGGTGAGTATAATCATTCCCGCCAGGTTTTTTGCAGTAAATACCGTTTTATGTCAGAGAAAAGGCAGTGTTTATTAGGCATACCTCCACTGGCCACTCCTCATATGGTTACTAGAGGTGCTTCCAGGGGCTGTCTCCACCCTCTGCATGGAGACACTGAATTTTACTCATAGAAATGAGTTAATTTAATGCATTTTTATCAGGCGATGCTGATTGACCAGGGCTGTGTTTGGCTTGGGCTAGGTCTGCCCCTGATCTGCCTCCTTGACAAGCTAAGCCAATCCAATGCTTTCCTATGGGAAATCATTGTGATTGGCTCAAATCAACACTTTTGATGATGTCAGCCAAGCAGGCAGATCAGGGGCAGGGCCGGCAGCAACAACAGACTGAAATCAAGGTAAGATTTTACTATATTTAGGAGAACAAGGTAGGGAGCTAGGGGGGCTAGATGATGTTTTTAACACAATAGTGTCAGGAATACATGTTGTGTTCCTGACTCTATAGTGTTCCTTTAATTTCATTGTCAATACTCCACATTGCTCAGTTTAATAAATAGCCCCATGCGCGTAAAGTATACCTCTCAACATTTTAAATGGAGAAAGAGTGGAAGTTTATTTTTAGGGGGGCGGGGTGTTGTCAGGGATGGGGCTGCTCCGCGATATTTTAGGTAACTTCATAATAATTATATATAAATATATAATTATTATTTATAACAAGAACAATGCATCTCATAAAGACACATTACTGTCAGTGTTATTGCTGGTAAACTCTTTTACACTTAGACTCCCGAACAATATGGAACTACTAGTAAAGAGGGACAGAGGGACAGCAAAGAGGTTCAGACTCAAAATAGGAACTGTTCCACCTAGATAGTAACACTTTGAAGATGTGGAATTGTTAATCTAGAACTTTGTTTTGTCTGTGGTGTTTACTTTTTGATAACATCCGACAAATGTCCACAATATGCGAAATGCAAGCACAACATTGCCTTTTGGGCCAGTGAGAAGTAAATTTGGCATTCGGATCATGCAAGTGTTCCTTAAAGGACCACTATAGTCACCCAGACCACTTCAGCTCAATGAAGTGGTTTGGGTGCCAGGTCCACCAGGTTTTAACCTTGCAGCTGTAAGCATAGCAGTTTCAGAGAAACTATGTTTACATTGAGGGTTAATCCAGCCTCTAGTGGCTGTCTTCCTGACAGCCTCTAGAGGCACTTCCCCAACGCTCAATGCGAAAATCGCATTGAGCACGCAGAACGTCCATAGGAATCCATTCAGAAATGCTTTCCTACGGGCGCGCATGCGCATTCGGCTCCACTTGGGAGTGACGTCGGAGGACGCTGGATTAAGGTAAGTGGCTGAAGGGGTTTTCACCCCTTCAGCTAAGCGGGAAGGGGGCCCTGAGGGTGAGGGA
>OW240914.1:5897321-5945390 GCA_933207985.1 Pelobates cultripes | reverse complement strand
CCCTGTACTCCGACCGAGAAGCCTCCGTTGATGGATGCTCCTAGCGCTTCCTGAGGACTCCAAACACTGCAGCAGACACCACAACCACCGCAGACTCCGCAACCGCCGTATCTTGACTGGAGTCTCGCCCTCTTCCTTCCACCCTGGATCAGCTTCTGTCCTCCAGGACTGTGTGGGAAAGAACTCTTCCTTCCACCCTGTATGAACCTCCAGCATCCAGGACTGTGTGGTGAAGACCCCTCCTCCAAGGAAAGTGTGTCAGGAACAAGCTCTTAAAAGAGCTAAGTGACTCAAGCTCAGGGAAGCATGCAGAGCATAGCAATCCCCAGTGTGATTAGAACAGCTCCCTCCAATAATGAGACAAGGCTATATTTAGAGGGATCAAGAAGAACTATCAAAACAGTAAAACACTTTAAAATACATCAGGAAAGACACCTTACATTAAAACTATACATTTAACATATCCCCAGATAGCTCAGGTCTGAGCGCACATTATTAAGTGAATGGCGCTCAGACCACACGAATACAGTCTAATCGCCATGGAGCCAAAGTCTTTACAGTCAGTTTCATACGAATGGGCTCCATGGGATTCCTATCTGGGGTATAACACATTCAAACAAATCTACCGAACCCCATGCAGAAAAGCACAAATGAAGCTTTTCTGCAGGTAAAAAAGATGTCTTTTAACAGGGGGCCATAGTCCAAAGGCAGCAGGCGAGCAACCAGGCTTCTCCAATGCAATGTGGCGAGATTGGTCTCGTCACAAGGTTTATGAGGACACTGCTCAGAGAAGCTTGGAGGCACGGTCGGACAGGAAAGTGTTCCTCACTGCCACATTAATTATAGACTGTAACGGGGCAAGCTGGGAACATGTAAGACCACTGAGAAGTTGATTGCAGTAGTCAAGGCGAGAGAGGACAGCGGCATAGACCAGCAGCTTAGCCGTATCAGGCATTAAATAGGGGCGGATGTGAGCTATGTTTTTGAGATGGAAGCGGCAGGATTTGGCAATCAACTGGACATAAAGGGTGAAGGAGAGGTCGGAGTCAAAAAGAACACCTAGGCAGCGAGTCTGCGAGGTAGAGCTCATGGTAGCGCCATTGACTTGGAGGGAGACAGACACAAATAGCAACACTTGAGGGAGGGAAGACCAGAAGTTCTGTTTTGGACAGGTTAAGTTTAAGGAAATGAGCAGCCATCCAGCTATCTACTAAACACATACACATGTATAATCACTGTCAGGAATAGAGTTACCCTAACACGCAAACCTAAAGGTAACAGTAAAGATACACATACCGGTCCATAGAGTGGCCGGGTTGGTGCCTGAGACAGATATAAGAAATGTCTGGAAGCAGACAGAGTACAAATGAGACACAAGCAGAGGTCAGGATTACAGAATTACACAGAATCGATAGCCAGGCCAAGATCAGGATAACAGAGAGCAAGAAAAATCAAACAAGCCCAGGTCAGAAAACAGGAAATCCAATACACAGTATAAACACACTCTCCGGTAACAAGAACCACGAGTGGGCAAGGAAAGAAGGGCAACCATGAAGTATATATACCCTATACTGGGTAGTGATTAGTCACAGAGGACCGTGATGTAAAAAGAGACACATGGGCTGACACTATAAAAGGAGACTAATTGGAGGAGTCTGCATTATATATGATGTCATAATAAGGGACCTTTAAGTAATGAATAATTGTGTGTGCATTAGAACTCAGAGAATACATAATTTCTGTGATTGCACGGCGTCGCAAGGGACAGATATCGTGACAATCATATGCACACATAACCACATTATATATATATATATATATATACACACACAGGCATACAATCTCAGAAGTACACGCACTCACAATCACAGATACATACATAATCACAGATATTCACACAGAGACACAATTGCAGACCCCCATACAAACAATCGCAGACCCACTAACACATTCAATCAAAGACATATGAACACAATCATATACATGCACACAAATAATCACAGATACACACAGAGACAATCACAGACCCCTCACCACACAATCACAGACCAATACACAATCGCAGACCCAGCCACACATACAATTAAAGACTTATACACAGACAATCATATACATACACACATAATCACAGATATACACACATAATAACAGACACACACACAAAATCACTGACCTATGCACACAATTACATACATACTCACGCATAATCATAGATATACACACGAACAATCACAGATATACACACACACACAATCACAGACTCATATACAATAACACACCAATACACACTGTTACGGAGAGCTGGTATTACACAGCCTATCTCCACTTTGAATCCCAGGGAGGTTCAGGAACAAGCAATTATAAATCCATAGGGCAAAGTATCCAGCAGGCAAAATAACAGCAGTATCCCAACAGCAATCCCAATAACTGGACGACACACAGTATCAGGAGCAGAACTAAAGATTTATTCAGACAGTGGCCTTTTAAAGCCTGCTCCCATGCAAGGGAGGGATTTTCATTCATTAGTACAGTAGCCAATCCTGCTCTGGTAACCTCACATCTCCTCCCCTCAGCCAGCATCATAATCCCCTTATCCAGTACAGTAATTCCCCCCGTTTCTGGATGTATCCCTAAACGTAGGGGTACCCCTTTAAATCCTACACCCCCTGATAGCCCTGATCTGGGTGAACAACATATCAAAAATCACCCAGATCAGACCAGGGGTTTGGGAAATTTATGGAGGGAATAAAATGACCGACCGCACTGGGTGAAACAGCCGAATGAGGTTCCATGTGAATGGGCCCTGCGGTCGGTCCTGGAGTCTGGGAATAAACGGCACAAAAACCTCTAGCTACAGAGGCTAGGGAGGGTTCGCATGAATAGTTGGGAACCGAACGGACCGGGCTTGTGGAGGTTTCAGCGGTGTTCGCCTAGTCGAGTGTCCGATTTGAGTTCCAGACACTCGACGGCAAAACACCGCTCTTCGGGAGTTTTAAAATGGCCGCCGCCACATGTTCGTTTTTCCAAATGCGGCCACCCCCGAGAACAAAGGACGGCTACTTAGCTTGTCAATTACCCGTTCGCAACAATGTTGCAACGGGTAATTGAAGAAACACTTCACACAGGGGAGGTCTGACTGTTCGGTAGTTTCATTCGAACAAACTAAGGGAATTAAACTACCTAACATTCAGACGAATACAATACATTAAATACACAGACTTTGCTGTTTTCACACGAATGCATTAAAATACATGAAATTCTCAGGACAGCCCAGTGCCATCCGCTACACACACAATCACATACATACACATAACCACAGACATGCACACACAACCTGAGACACACACAAGCACTGATATACATACACAAACATCACATTCATACATGTATGTACGTAGTAGGGAATGTGGTGCGACTAAGAGTAAGGAGACTACCCCAATTCTCCCCCCAATAATGACAAACAACGAATATTGGATGAAACAGGCCACAGCATTTATTAAACTTACAACTGTAGGACTCATCCAAACTTTATTCTTTTTCTTTAATTCAAATATAAATAAACAGATAAATATATATACATACCATAATTAACATACAAATTAACATATAAATTACACTTATTGCCCTACAGCCTCCAACTTAAATAACCGTCCTTGCCAACGAACTTAACCAGGTGCCTATGCACCAAAACGTTACCCACTGGTGTCTCGCCTCCCCCCTCGTCCAAACCAAAAATTCCCATCATCTTAAATGCTCTACCACCAGCCGGCTTTTTGCTCGGTGGGCACGTTCTATTCGGTAACTTAAAAGTTTACCTTACAGAGCAGGGGAGGTTGAGACTCACCATGTCCATCTCCTGACATTCCATCTGCTCCCCAACCCTGTTGGCAAGGACACGCTCCCCGCTAGCTGTGACGGAACAAAAACAGAAAATTAGGGGAGGTGGGTGGGAAGTTGTTTGCTGGCCAGAATCCCAAAAGGCACTGAGGTAAGATGATCCCTGCCCCACTACAAACACATAACCACTCCCCTAAACACAGCCACGCCCCTAAACACATATGGCCAATCACTAGCACCATCCCCACACTCATACATGTGCCCTTGTCTGTTTAGCTATGCTGACTCCCCAGGGCCTTATTACTTAAAAGGACCACCGAGCCTACCTACCTTGCTCTAGAAGGGATGGAGTGGATCCTCAGTCCTTGGTGTCTAGCGATTGCTGATAGGCTGAGATCTGCTGTTCCTGCACAGGTCTCTTGTGGGCCCAGTAGTGATACCAATGTTGGGATGATGTCATACTGCATCCACTATACATACACACTAAATCCACTTTACACACACTGCATCCACTATATACACACACTGCACCCACTATACACACACTGCATCCACTATACACACACACACTGCACCCACTATACACACACACTGCACACACTATACACACACACACTGCACCCACTATACACACACACACTGCACCCACTATATACACACACACTGCGCCCACTATACACACACACACACACACACATACACTGCACCAACTATATACACACACTGCATCCACTATACACACACATTGCATCCACTATACACACACACTGCACCTATTATACATACACTGCATAGAAACATAGAAACATAGAATGTGACGGCAGATAAGAACCATTCGGCCCATCTAGTTTGCATCCACTATATACACACACTGCATCCACTATACACACACATTGCACCCACTATACACACACACACACACTGCATCCACTATACACACACTAAACCAACTATACGCACAAACTGCATCCACTATACATACACACTAAATCCACTTTACACACACTGCCTCCACTATATACACACACTGCACCCACTATACACACACTGCATCCATTATACACACACACATTGCACCCACTATACACACACTGCATCCACTATACACACACTGCATCCACTATATACACACTCTGCATCCACTATACACACACACATTGCACCCACTATACACATACTGCATTCACTATACACAAACACTAAATCCAATTTACACACACTGCACACACACTATACACACACTATACATACACACTAAATCCACTTTGCACACACTGCACCTACTATACACACACACACACACACACACACACACTGCATCCACCATACACACACTAAATCTACTTTATACACACAGTACATTCTCTAAACACACACATTACATCACTTAAAGACACAGATCCCATTCCACAGCTCTAAGTGTCTGCAAGACGGTGGTGGAATGGAGAGCGGGCCCTAGGGGCATATTAGGGGGCAGCCCCGGTCACCCAGGCCTTGTGCTGTGTAAGTGGCCTCAATATTTCTGATTTTGTGCAGCCATCACTAGATCATGATGTCGCAATAACTGTGGTTTAAAATATGAGAGATGAATATGAGGAGACAGAGGGGGGAGTGAGGAGAGAGCCTGAACCAGCATCAGACTCCCATCAATCTCAGTCAGCACCTGCTGCAGACAGTGGACCCTAGGGAAGCTGTCCTCCTGCACCCAAAAGGTATGAAAACAGTATGGTGGGTGGCTAAAAACATGTACATTGTGTTTACTATATATGAGCGTATATTTGCTTCAGTGTGCTTCTTGTGTGTGTGTCAGTGTGCATCGTGTGTGTCAGTGTGCATCTTGGGTGTGTCAGTGTGCATCGAGTGTTTCAGTGTGTATGTTTGTATGTGCATATATCCAAGCATTCAAACGCCAACACTACACACAAATATACAACTGCATTCACACAAATACTCCAAACAAAACCATGTTTACATTCAAACACACAAACTCCGCTCACAAATACAACTATGTAGCTGTAAATGGAAAATTGGACAAAGTTGGTAAGTTGAGTGCTTCAGGGTTCTGTCCTAAGTCCACATCTCTTTAATCTGTTTATAAACAATCTTCACTTGTTCTTTAACAAGATTGTACAAAGAACAAGGGGTTACCCATTAAGACTTGAAAAGAAGAGATTTCACATAGGACACTGGTTCCCAACCCAGCCCTCAAGTACCTCCTAACAGTCCTGGATTTAGGAATTACCCAGAAAAAAAAAAACACACTTTAGTCACAATAGGGTAAACCTTAAATCCTGGACTGGTAGGTGGTACTTGAGGACTGGGTTGGGAACCCCTGACCTAGGACATAGATAAGGGTTCTTTACAAAAGAAGTATGTGAAATACGCCTAAAAAGATTGTTTAATCAGATTCTGTAGAAGTATTTAAATAAAGTTGGGATGATATGTATATAATTTTTGGGAGTGTGTAACATTTTAAGATATAATAGTTTATCAGCTAACAGCTCATTGATCCAATGAGAAATCTTACTGCCATTTTGGAGTTAAAGGGACAATATAGTCACCAAAACAACTTTAGCTTAATTAAGTGGTTTTCATTTATAGATCATGCCCCTGCAGAACCACTGCTCAATTTTATGCCATTTAGGAGTTAAATTACTTTGTTTATGCAGCCCTAGTCACACTTACCTGCATGTGTCGTACACATATGTGCCTGCCTAAACACTTCCTGTAAAGAGTCATCTAAGGTTTGCACTTCCTTTCTTGGAATTTAGTTTTTCACCAGATGTGTGAACGGCTGAATTCAATTTACTTTTTTCTTTTGATTTTGACACCTGCCATCTGACGCCATCTAGTGGATACCAGAGAAATAACAGGTTTTTGCTATTATAGTTCCGTTAAAATGGGAAATTTTGCCCTCAGCTTATTTTTTCTGTATGACTACTGGTTGTTTTACATCAGTTATTACTTTCTGATCCTGTTTTGTGTTAGATATTAACCAATATGGTGTGGAGACTGCATCTTTAAGTTATGGCATGATAAATTGTGCAGGATGTCAATAAATAGCCCGGTTTCTTACTAAAACTGTAGTGATATCCTGACGGTTATCACAGGACTAGAAACGATTATGAGGTTATTAACCTAAATAGCAGATAATACAAAGAATAAGGGTGCAATCTGTGACATGCAGGGGTGTATTTTGGATCTGTGCTCCCCTAGGCATGATGGAACTCGGGCACCCCCTAATTTACATTTGCCCCACCCCTTCCTGTCAATGCCACACCTCTTCCTGTTAAAGACTAACACACACTTTGACTGACATACACACAATCTGACAGACACACACAATCATTGACATACACACAATGACGCAGACACACACATTCACAGACACACACATTGACAGGCATACACAATCACTCAGACACACACACATTCAATGACAGACACACTCACTCACAGACACATACTGACAGACACACACAATCACTCAGATACACAGGCTCACTCACAGACACACACACTCACAGACACACAGGCGCCCTCACAGACACACAATCACTCAGACACACAGGCTCCCTTACAGACACACAGTGACAGACATACTCTCACTCACAGCCACAAACACTCACTCACAGACACACACAGACAGACATACACTCACTCAGACACACACTGACAGACATACAGACCCACTGACAGATATACAGACACAATGACAGACATACACACACTGACAGCCAGACACATGCATACACACACACACACACACACACTGACAGCCAGTGAGACATAGACACACACACACACACACACACAGCCAGCCAGACACAGACACACACACACACACTGTCAGCCAGCCAGACACAGACATACACACACACTGCCAGCCAGCCAGCCAGACACACACTCACAGATTATTTTTTTATTTTAATTTAAATACACCCAGCCTCCCTACCCTTGGGATAGCTGGGTGGATTTTTTTATCTGGGGTCCAGTGGGGTCAGGCTGCTTGGGCAGGGAGAGAGGCAGGCGTGCAGGCTGTTGGGCGTAGAGTGATGCCGGGAGCTGGAATATGACATCAAGGTATTTGCCTGGGCATTTGGGGGCGGCGTTTTTTGCCGCCCCCTGGAAAGTGCCACACAAGGCAAATACGTCACTGGTGACGTGCTATACTGGAATTCACATATTTCCTAAAGCCCCATCTAAGGATTAACCAGGAATGTACCAATTGTTTGAGAGACCAGTCTGCAACTGCTGGAAAATTAGCAGCAAAATCATGTATGTACGTAGTGGGCATTGGATAGCCTTCCCTTCATCCCCCATAAAACCATAACTTACCCCTTCAAATAACGACAGACAACTTCTTGGAGAAAACAGGCGACAGCATTTATTAACACAACCAAATACTGTATAACTCCTTAAACATATAACGAAATAATAAATATCATAAATTAACATAAACAATTTGCATATAGTCATACAGTAACCAAAGAAACCGTCCTTGCCAATCTAACTTCCCCAAGGCTCTCACCTCCCCCCTCGGCATAATAAAAACATCTTCCTTTTCAGGGCTCCCCACCAACTCGGTGGGGCCCAACCATAATGCTCCCCACTGGTCGACTTACAACCCAGTGGAGACACGTCCAACCTGGTACCTCCTCCAGGTTCACCATAAGAGACAGGGGGAGTATGAGACCCGGCCATTATCCCCCTTTTTCATCTACTCTACCAAACCATCCCTTATTTGGCAAGGACACACCCCCGCCTTACTGTGACAACCCCCCAGGCCCAAAGCAGCAAAGGGAGGGTGGGTGGGAAACTTGTTGCTGGCCCGGCTCCTAAGTGACACTGAGGTCAGTCTGATCTGTCACCACCCACTTCCTCACATCTCACACTCCCACATGTAGCATATAGCCAATCATGCATCATCCATCCCACACTCATACATGTGCCCCTGTCCGCTAAGCTGCACACTCTCCCTGGGGCCTACACCAAAATTCCTTGATTCTGAAAAAAAAGAGGAAACAAGTTGGCAAGATTTTTCACTACCTGGATTGATTTTATATACATATATTTTTTTAACATCAGAGCTAGATATGATTATCTCCATCTTTCACTATTAACTTTTATTTTTATACCATGTTCATCATTTGTTAATTTCAATCTTTATTCATTTCTACCTTCACTTTATTATATTAATATTCAATTTCTATCTCTAACACTACTTATCACTCACACATGCACCCAGACAGACAAACACAAACAAAAAAATATTCCTCTCCTTTCTCCTTTTCTTTTGTTGTTCCCCTACCACATTTTACTTTCCCTTTCCTAGTCCTTTTCTACCTGTTCCGTTTCCTATCCCTTGTTCCATGCGGTGTGGAATAAAGACTGCATATATTCTTTATCTCTTTGTCTTTTCCATTTTCTGTACCGTCTTACTTCCTCCTTTCTCTATCCCTATATCCCCCTTTCTCTTTTCTTTCTTATTTTTCCTCTTTCTCTTCATTGCCCTCTTAGAAATGTTAAAGGATCACTATAGTGTCAGGAAAACAAAGCGGGTTTCCTGACACTATAGTGCCCTGAGGGTGCCCACACCCTCAGGGTCCCCCTCCTTTGGCGCTGAAGGGATTAAAACCCCTTCAGCAGCTTACCTTATTCAAGTGCTGGGTTTCCTCGGCTCTGGTGACCTCTCCTCCCCATCTGACATCAGCTCCCTAGTGGAGCGGAATGCTCTGAGGGAAGTCAGAACAGCCTCAACCTCCATCCCTCAAGCTGGTAAAACTACAGGCCCAGGACAAACAGGAGCAGGAGGACAGGAAGCTGTTTACTGGCCCGAATCCCAAGTGGCACTGAGGTAAGATCACCCCCCACTAAACTCACACACCACATAATCCCACCCACACATACATACACAACCAATCACACAAATCTATCCCCACACTCATACATGTGCCCTTGTCCGCTTAGCTGCGCTATCTCCCCAGGACCTGAACAATGGTTAGTTACTGTTACGATGTCAGCCCTATGTTGTCCCTTGTTTGGCCAAAGGTGCCAGGGATCTTAACCATGTTCTCCTACTGCTTTATGCAGGGCCGGTGCAAGGATTTCCTCCGCCCCAGTCAAAGATCCATTTTGCCGCCCCCCTCATGTCACTCACAGAGGAGGAGTATGTTGAATGTATTGCTTATCTGTGCCTCTGCCCTTCCCCTTTTTCCTGTCCTATTGTTTCTCCAGCAGGGCGTTGTCCCAGAGACACTGCCAGACCAGTTAAAACTGGCTGCTTTGTCCCTCCTCAATCTCCCATCAGCCCTTGCTGTAGTCTGACTTCACCCTTCCTTGTACTATAGTAATCTATGTAACCTATTGTATGTAAATGAGGCTGTTGTGGGTTTAAAATGTGTGTATAAATTGCTGGCTTCTATTAAACAGACCTGCTCCCTTCATGAAGTCTTGGCTCATGTTTGGGGGATGGGATAACTACACTCTTAGGGATTGCTATAATCACAATACTCCCCTGGGTATAAGCTCTTGTAAGAGCTTGATCCTGCTACGCTCTCTGGAGTAGGAGATGTCTGCCCACTGGAAGCTGGATCCTGGTCTTAGGTCCAGGGTGGGTGAAGGATGGCAAGACCCCGGCGCCGCTAAATCGCTGGAGGTGGGGTCTGTAGTGCTTATGGTGTCTGGTGGAGTGCTTGGAGTCCTCGGCAATCACTAGGAGCATCGATTGGCGGAGGTACTTGGTCGGAGTGCCTGGCAGTCCGTCACAATACATAGTACAGTCTGCTGAATACATACACACACAGACTGCTGAATACACACATAGTCTGCTGAATACACACACACATACACACATACTGCATTGAGGGGTGCAGTGCCTGTGTTTGTGTGTGTGAGAGGTGCAGTGTGTTTGTGTGTGTGGGGTGCTGTTTGTGAGGAGGGGTGCTGTGTGTGTGGGGGGGTGCTGTGTGTGTCTGAGTGGTACTGTGTTTGTGTGTGTGTGTGAGGTGCTGTGTGTGTGTGTGAGGTGTGCTGCATGTGTGTGTGGGGGTGGGGTAGGGTGCTGTGTGTGAGGGTAGGTTGCTGTGTGGGGGTGGGTTGCTGGGTGATGGGGGTGCTGCGTGTGGGGGTGGGGGTGCTGTGTGGGGCAGGGTGCTGTGTATGGGGGTGCTGTGTGGGGGTAGGGGTACTGTGTGTGGGGGTACGGGTGCTGTGTGGGGGGGTGGGAAGATACATTAAAGAAAAAAAAATGGTACATTAAATCTGTATACCCCCTCCCCTCTTCTTACCTTTGGTGAAGGGGGGGGGGACACAGCCATCCCTGGTGGTCCGGTGGTGGTAAGTATGTGTCTGGGAAGCAGCTCTCCTGTCCTCCCGCGCTATGCTATGCAGGGACGTATTAGCCGCGAGGCAAACAAGGCATTTGCCTTGAGTGGCATTTTCCAGGGGGCGGCAAAAAAAGCCACCCTCAAATGCCCAGGGCAAATATCTGCCATATCTGCCAGTCCAGGCAGGTGGGCGTTCGGGCGGACGGGCGGCGCTGGTGAGGGAGCACTTCCCCTGAGCTGTCTGCTCAGCTCCCTCACGCGCCGCAGAGTGATGCTGGGAGCCGGAATATGACGTCATATTCCGGCTCCTGGCTGCACTCTGTGGCGCGCGAGGGAGCTGAGCAGACAGCTCAGGGGAAAGTGCTCCCTCGCCAGCGCCGCCCACCCGCCCAGCAGCCCCACTAGACCCCAGGGAGAGGGAAACCCCCCCCCCCAGTATTCCCAAAGGAAGTAAAAAAAAAAGTGAGTGTGTTAATGAGAGTGTGTGTGTGTGTGTCTGTTAGTGTGTGTCTGTTAGTGTGTGTGTGTGTCTGTTAGTGTGTATACGTGTGTGTGTGTCTGTTAGTGTGTGTCGGTGTGTGTCTGTTAGTGAGTGTGTGTTTGTTAGTGTGTGTGTGTCAGTTAGTGAGTGTGTATGTCTGTTAGCTAGTGTATGCGTATCTGTCAGTGAATGAGTGTGTGTGTGTGTATTTAGAAGGCGGGGCGGGGGGAATGGTTGGGTGGGGGTGGTGCGGGGGACGTCTGAGTTTTGTCCTGCCTAGGGCAGCACAAACCAGGATACACCACTGATGCTATGTGGAGCGTTGCCCTGCTTCCTAGATCCTTCCCCCTGCTTCCGTGTCCTCCCTGCTGTTTTGAGTAGGCAGGTGCCTACTATGCATTGTTGCAGACAGACAGCATGTCCCCTCCCCCGGCGATCTATGGCCGCGTGCCCACAGAGAGGGCCCGGCGTGCCATCTGTGACACACGTGTCATAGGTTCACCATCACTGCTCTATATAATACTGTATTACTAATGTTTGTCTGTGATCTCTGCTGGTCCTGGTTTCCCTCCTTGTCACTAACCTCGTGCGGATCGCGGCGTTTTACAGCGATTGCGCTTTTCTCTATTGCCGGTTCTGGGACTTTAGCCAAAGGTACTGGGGACGTTTTGCCATACCGGAAGGCATTTGCGCGCGAATGGCGGCCATCTCGAATCTCGCGGTACTGCTGTAAAAACTAGTGTCCAGCCATCCTAATCCCACTAGAATTTCCATCTACGAGGATATAATCCCTCTCCATAAGGATACATTATACAGGATCCCGTTGTGGATACACATATTTGAATATATAACAGGAGTGACCCCCCTACACTGGGTGACCCTCAAGCAAGTCTGACACCTGTCCTAAGTGACATACTTATACAAGGGTGACCCCCCTACGCTGGGTGACCACCAAGCAAGTCTAGCACCTTTCCTAAGGGACATACATATACAGGGGTGACCCACCTACGCTGGATGACCCCTAAGCGAGTCTTATTCCGGTGCTAGTGGCATACATACATAGGGGTAACCCCCCTTTCCGACAGGCTGACCCCCCTGCGCCCTTTCAAGGGCTTCTTCCCACAGAGTACGGTTTGTCACTGTATGCACAGACCAAGGCACACTAGATGCATTTATTTCGGCACCTCCATGCTACAACTGGGGTGATCCGTACACCCCTTCCCTGAGCCGGGAAGGAGAGCTCACAGTGCTGCCAAAACTCCACAGTACTATACCATATAAGGGTGACCCCATTGGTTTATACATATTAAGGCTACCACGCCTCCCATACACGGGCTACATCCCGGCATGGCAGACTGCTCATCCCGGTCTTATCGAGGGTTACCCCCCCTTTTCAGACCACTCCTCGAATTTTACTAAGTGGTACTGATTGACGGAAATTCTAGGTGACCCCAGTTGTACGTGGAGGCCCACTGAGTCGGACTCCCCTCAATCTCCCCCGACCGATTTTCAGTCGAGGATTAATGCTGCCGTGGCAGCTTTGGTGGAAAAAGCCATCACCAAAATGCTGGCAAACAACCCATCTGACATGGCAGGTGCGACGGCCCTACCACCAATGGAAGCTAGAGATACTGACAACGTTAGGTTGGACACCTTATCATCTAAACATCATTGGAAGGGCTCCACCGCTGCTTCCCTGAAGGGGAAAGGGAAGGCCCCCCTTAAGCGAAGCCATCACTCAGAACTTCCTGACCATTCACCATCTATCATCAGGGGACGGGGACTCCATCCCTCCCCCTTCTCTGGACATCATGGAAGAATGGAGAGCAGACGAGTCTCTATCTGAAGAGGAAGAGTGGCAGGACCTGCCCCAAGAGGAGGAGAGCTACACTCAGGGCAGGGAACATGCGGGGCGCCCTAGCAAGAATGGCCTTCGAGAGGTGAATAACGATTCGTGTGAGGTAATTGTCTTCGTTGACACACTGGGAACTCTCATTTCGACCTACGCACCATCCAAAATCCTAGGTCATTCGAATGGGGTTTACCGGATCACCTGGCACTCTTTGTCCACTTCTGGCTCAGGAGCCCTATGGAAAAGGAAGTCTGAGCCAAGTCCACACCCTCTGTTACCGCACAAGATAGCCCTCACCCCGGAGTTTGATACCACGGTGGTGGTATTTATGTCCCGATCAGGCCGGGATCCATGAACTGGCGTAGAAAAAAGCCTTAAAACGGTTCAGGATAAAATGCTGGACATGATCTGTTCCCTGGCATAAATTCATATATTTTGTGGACCTGGCTCTTACCCAAGACTCACCTCTAGAAGCTCATGATGTGAGGGAGTGGGTGCAAAGGACAATATGAATGCTGGGGAATGCAAATGCAGCCATGTGCTCGGAACGGCGCAAAGCAGCCATATTAAAGATAGATTCCAAACTATTGGAGTTAGGGAATGTAATGGCACCCTCAGCATCAAGTAGTCAAAACCGCCGTTTAGTGAATCCTCCCCACTCGCAATAATACAAACTCCATTTGTATAGACTCCAATCGTACGAACTGCAAACAGGGGAATGCGCTAACCTCCTGAACGGGACCTGTACGGATACTCCAACTCTCGAGCGATAAATCCACGAATCGCCGAATCAATATATCATCCAAGCGGCTTACGGTTCCAGCAATAAGTCGCTATTCGTGTGTAGTAAATCCCCCCAATAACGAGACCAAGCTCCGCATTGAGAGTAAAACAAGAACTGGGTTTACTGTCGGCTACCCGCCCGTATTTATGCAGGTCTTCCACTTGGTGCACACTCCCCTAGGGGACCAAATGGGAGACTGTAATGGCAGACATACATTTAGCATGTTAGGACACACAGACACATAATATTCCCAGCATGCATCATGGTTTCCTCCCCTCTGCCCTGGAGATAATTGAGAAGTAATTCAATTATCTCCCAGGACAGAGGTAAATCGCCATTTAAGATGAAACATAAAAACCACATAAAAATAAATAATTACATAACTACCGAATATATTCCATTTGTGCAATGTATCCCCAGATAGCCTGGATCTGAGTGCATATTCTTAGCGAATAGCGCTCAGATCCCATACGCACAGTTCAATCGCCATGGAGTCAAAGTCTTTTACAGTCTTTCGGTATGCGATTGACTCCATGGGAAGGCTATCTGGGTTAAGTCCATTCGTGTAGTCCAAACTCCCGAACGGCCGGTGTTCGCATGCCTTTGTCGACTGAGAAGGGCGGTCTGCGGTTTTAGCGGTGTTCGGCAGAAAAAGTGTCAGTTTTCAGTTCCATAGAATCTGTGCTGAACACCGCTGGTCTTTTGCATGGTTTAAAATGGCCGCCGACATACGAACAACGACCACCCTGTATTCGGTTATAATTGAGAGGTGTCTGCGGTTAACCACAACGTTCTAATTGGGATCAAGAGGTTAACCAGCAGCACACTTCTCTTCTGGGTGACCGTCCGTTCGGTAAGTTCATTCAGTAAAAAAGTCAAATAAACGAACAGGGGCATACGGACAAGTAATTCCACGAAAAGAGACAAAACAGACGAACCAGCAATCTTAGTCTATACAGAAGGATCTGTCACAGGGAAGAAAGAGCTAGGCCCTCAAGCGGACGGGCTATTTTTTTACAAGGGGTGCTAGAGGCAGAGGTCGTGGACGATTCAATTCAGGTGAGCATGCCTCTGCCACTACTTTGTCAGTCAGTTGTAACCGCAGGCAGGTTGTCTCTCTTTCCACAGAACTGGGAAGCCATCTCCACGGACGCCTCGGTACATGATAGAATTCACCAGTACTCCCGTACAGGTCGTCGACCAACCCCACTACAGGCAGCGAAAGCCCATATATCCATCATAGACAAGGAGAGAGATTTAAGCCCTGTTCGTCAAAGGAGCCGTGGAGTTCGACGATCAGGGCTATTTTAGCAACATTTTTATAGTAAGAAGACAGGAGACTATTGTCCAGTCATCAACCTATGCCAACTCAATGGAGTCGTGGTGTACCAGCACTTCAAGATGGAAGGTATATATCTCTTACGGGATCTACTACTCGAAAACGACTGGTTCACACGGTTGGATTTGAACTACGCTTACCTATCGGTTCCCATGGCGCACATAAGTCACTCCTTCCTTTGCTTCACTTGGCAGGATCGACCTTGCCAGTTCACGTGTCTACCATTCGCCCTCAGCTCGGCCACATGTTGTTTCACGAAGCTCCTGAAGCCGGTCACGGCACACTTGAGAGCAAGGGGTATCCGCTGTCTCATATACCTAAACGATGTGCTGATTTTTTGCAAATCCAATTCCAGACTGCAGTCACAGACGAGAATCATTGGGGTTCGTAGTGAACAGCGAGAAGTCGGCTCGGTCCCCGTCCTGAGTGATTCAGTTCCTCTGCTTCGGAATAGATTCCACCTTGTGTGTATTACGCCTTCGCACATCAAAGATAGCGGCGATTCAGAAGGAAATTCTACGTGTACTCCCAAAAGGCACCATACCCCTTCACCTACCAGAAAGGATTTTCGGACTACTCTCATCCTCCATCCAAGCGATTTTCCCGGGGTTGCTTCACTACCGGGCCATGCAGTGGCTGAAAGCTCACTACCTGAGATCCAGACACACATACGACCTTCGGATCAGAGTAGCGAAGACCTTGATGGTACTCATCACACCGCTATGGAGGAGTCAAGCGTGTTTTCCAGAATTGTTGGCTCTGACTCATGATCACCCTCTGCTCCTTCCAGTGTTACCCTTCCTTCAGACAGACCTGAAAGTAGAACCTCATCCGTTGATAAAGCAGGAGCGTCTGGAGATGGTGGCTTGGAGTTTTTCAGGGGAGCCTGGAATGTCGAGGGACTATCGCAACCAACTAGAGACCTATTATGGGACTCATGGGCACCAGGTACTCGACGAAATTACATATCCGCGTGGAACACCTGGAGTCGCTGGTGTATGGGAAGGGACTGCGATCCCTTTAATGCCCCTATTTCCTCGGTGCTAAATTTTTCACACCTTTTCTATACGGGCCAATTGTACCGTTAGATTAACATGATACGTTCCGTGATTTCGGCGGCACATGTTCTGATTCAAAGCACTCCGGTCGGTCAGGATCATTTGATATGCCACTTATTGCAGGGTATCAAACTGTCCAGACCAGGGCCGTCTTTAATATTGATTGGACCCTGGGCAAGCATCTGCTTGGGGCCCCTGGGCATGCAATAACTCCCTCCACCCCAACCTAGAGGCGAAACTAATGTAGAGAGTGCCTTGGTGCAAAAAAATTATAATTCAGGCCTGCCCTGTAGCACAAGAGTAAAGAAAAGATAGATCCCCATCTGTCATACAACTCCTGCGATGCTATGCCAAGTGGGGATCTACCATCCTTGCAGGGTTGTATTTTTGAGCAGTGTTTGTGCAATTGAATGTCAGCATGTTATTGTATAGAGTGTATGTGTGCATGTAGGAGTGTATTTGTATGTACTGTTACCATTGGAATGCAGTGGTGTACTTGTGTGTAGTGTTTGCGTTTGAATGCAGTAATGTGTGATTGTCTGTAGTGTTGGCTTTTAAATGCAGGTGTACTTTTGTGTGTAGAGTTGGTGCTTGTATATAATTTTAGCGTTTTAATACAGGAATGTGTTTGTATGTAATGTTTGTATTTGCATGCAGGGGGTTGTTTGGATGTAGTGTTGTGTACATTTGTGTGTAGTATTGGTGTTTCAGCAAACTGGTGTGTTTGTATGTAATGTTTGTGTTTGCAGGGCTCTGTTTGCATGTTGTGTGATTTCTATAACACATATACACATACACATTAACACGCAGATACACACATAGGCACACTGACACATGCTCACACCTTGGCACATACACACCCTTTGACACACAGATACAAGCACTTTGATACACACACACACTGGCACATCCACACACAGAGGTACACACACACACTGACACAGGTATGTACACACACACTCAGATACACACATACATAAAGGTATAAATGCAGGGGTGTATATGTGTACAGTGCTAGAGATGGAGTGTATTTGTGTTGGCATTAAAATGCTGGGATGTATGCATTACCACACACTCAGATGCACACTTACACACACTGACACATACATACATACATACATACATACACACACACACACAAACACACACAAAGGTCCACATACACACTGACACACAAGTACACATACACAGGTATACATACACACAGAAACACTGACACACAGACAAACACAGCCAGATACAAACACTGACACAAACACAGCCAGATACACACACTGACACAAACACAGCCAGATACACACAAGGACATAAACACAGCCAGATACACACACATATATGTGTACATTTACATATTTTAATCTCTGCCTTCTAGCAGCACTTGGACAGCAACTCCCAGCAACCTTGGCCATAATAATGTCTCAACTCTGTTCTTACATACCCTGGTCCAGAATTTGGCAAAAGTGACATTTGGAAATGGTATACAGCCTTTGATAACACTTGATGCAATAATATGTTAAAATAAATACTTTTAAAATTTATATTTAATAGGGAACTGTCAGGTTCTTCTAGAACATGTACTTATTCCCTGTGTGTTACATTACAAACATCAACACTTGAATAAAAGTGATATCAGAAATAAGCAAAACAAAAAAACAAAACATATTTAGCCACCCTCCTGTCTCCTTACCTTTTGGGTACAGAAAGGTGGCTTCCCTGGGGTCCAGTGGGAGCTTGTTGGCCCAGGCTGATGGGAGTCTGCCATCAGCTTTCTCAGTCCCTCTCCCCCACAATGCTTGCATCCTCCTTGCATCCTCCTCCATGTGGTGTGTGCCTTCTCCCCAGCAGCACTGAGGAGGAAGTGATCTGACCTCACTGCCTCCCAGCATGCCACGGAGAAGAAAAGGGATCCCAGGGCAGTGTGTGAGGGGCTAGCTGTGTGTTTGTATTCAGCCAACCCCCATATTACAAGGGCCAGGTCCAGAGCAGTATTAAAGGGCTGTGGCCCCTGATTACCTCAGGTGCTGCAGGGGGCCCATGGGGCAGCTGCCTTAGGGCCCCCAGGAGTAACTGGGCCCGGGGCAGCTGCCCCTTTTGCCCCTCCTTAAAGATGGCCCTGGTCCAGACCCCCTGCGCCAAACTGTGTGACGTAGATTTGGTTCTTCGGTTTCTTCGGGACTGGCCAGATAACACAGAGCTATCTCTCCATCAGCTGTCGGCCAAAGTCACGTTACTTTTAGGTCTAGTGTCTTTTCGTCTGGTATCAGATGTCCGGGCGTTCAACTTTCAGGTTTTTTTAGTATCACTGGAAGGAGTGACTTTTACGGTGTCTCATAGAACTGAAACGGACTCCGCGTCCATATCATACTCCTTTTTTCCAGTGGTTCCCCGTCTTTGTGTGGTTACAGCGTTACTTTGTTACGTGGTCACGACACCCCTTAGATCATCACATTCGGGGCAACTTCTGGTCTCTTATACCAAACCCTACAAGCCAGTTACCATGACCACTCTGTCTAGATGGGTTCGTTGGTTGTTATCGCTAGCGGGGGTGGAGACTTGTTTTGATGCGCATTCGGTACGAGGCGCGGCTGCTTCATGGGCCTTCGCGGCGGGGGTCTTTCTATCGGTTTTTCTACATGTGGCGGATTGAACACAGGAAGACACCTTCCGGATATTTTATTTTCGTCAAACTACACATGCATCTTTCTCGTTCATATCACAGCGTTAAAAATGCAAAATACGAAGCCTCCTGTGAAAAAATTGTAGATTATGCTAACGTAGTGTACCTATAATCTTAATTTTAATAATGACAAGAGGCGAGGATTTTCCCTCCCTGTTTCCCTCCCTCTACTCTGGGAAGTTTTGGTTTTCACAGTTTTTCCCATTTTACAATATATTGATAATTCATATCTATTCCGAATATTTATAGAATGTTTTATCTGGTTGACGTACGTTTATTTCTTGTTTAATTGTTACAGGATGTTAGACGTTTGTAAGATGCATTTCAGTATACTTAAATAATATATATTTGGTATTGGATTTAATGTGGACACATAGGCGTGCGCAGCCTATTGCATTAGCGTGTGCACCCTAAACACAAACACACGCCGCGTGTGTGTGTGTGTATGTATCTATCTATCTATATATATATATATATATATATATATATACACACACACACACACACACTGCTGTGTGTGATGTGTGTGTGAGGGTGCTGTTAGTGTGATGTGAGGGTGTTTGTGACTGTGCTGTTTGTGTGTGAGGGTGTTTGTGTGTGTATGTTTGTCCTGTGAGGGTGCTGTTTGTGTGAGTGTCGTGTATTTGTGAGGGTGCTGTGTGTGTGTGTGTGTTTGTGAGGGTGCTGTTAGTGTGCTGTGTGTGAGGGTGTTGTGTTTTTTGTAAAGGTGCTGTGTGTGTTTGTGAGGGTGCCATTAGTGTACTGTGTGAGCTGTATGTGTGTAGGTGCTGTATGTGTGTGTGCTGTATGTTTGGAGGGATTTGGCAGATTAGTAAATCCTTGCTGCCATGTGCCATCCCTGGTGGTCCAGTGGAGAGTGAACTCTAACCTGCAGGGCTAGAGTTAACTCTCGCGAGATCTGAGCGTTGCCGCAGCAACGCTCAGATATCGCGAGAGGAACCTGGTGGAGCTTCTGTCTAGAGCTCCCTGGGTCCTCTCCTGCCTCCCTCCATGCTGCTGTGGGCCGGTGAGGTAGATCTTTGGTCTCCCCGCCGGCCCATGGAGGCTTAGAGCAGAGCCGGCACTCAGATAGCGCCGGCTCTCTGTGTGTGTGTGTGTATATATATATATATATATATATATGCATACACACACACACTCACAGACACACACACACATACACTCACAGACACACACACACACACACACACACACACACACACACACACACACACACACACACACACACACTCACAAACACACACGCATGACCTCACACACATACATACACTCACACACACACTCACACAGACACACACACACTCACACACACACATACATACATACACTCACAGACACACACACACATTCACAGACACACACTCACACAGACACACACATTCACAGACACACATTTAGACACATACACATACATTCACAGACACAAACTCACACAGACACACACACACACTCACACAGACACACACATACACTCACACACACACACACTCACTGACACTCACACACACACATACATACATACACTCACAGACACACACACACACATTCACAGACACACACTCACAGACACACACACACACTCACACACACACTCACTCACACACAGACACACTCACACAGACACACACACACTCACACACAGACACACACACACTCACACACACACACACACACACACAAGAACAAATTATTATATTTTCATTTAAAAAAAATGTCCACCCAGCCTCCTACCTGGAGTGCTGACATTGACTTTTCCCTGGGGTCCAGTGGGGCGGGCGCCTCTCTCCAGCTCAGCAGCGGTGAGGGAGCTGTCTGCTCTCTGCCGTGCGGGCTGTCTACAGTAGCTGGGAGCCGGAATATGACGTCATATTCCGGCTCCCGGCATCAGCGCGCGGCGAGAGGAAGCAGAGAGCAGACAGCTCCCTCGCCGCGGCTGAGGTGGAGAGAGGGGGGGGATCCATGACAGGGGCAAGAGGTGAGACAGGGGGCGCTGAGTGCCTGCAGGAACAGTGTTCCTGCTCAAAAAAAGTGCAGGAACGCTGTTCCTGCAGGACTCAAACCATAGGCGTGCCGCGGGGATTAGGGTGTGCCCAGGCACACCCGGCACAACCCGTGCGCACGCCTGTGACGAGACCAATCTCGCCACATTGCATTGGAGGAGCCTGGTTGCCCGCCTGTTGCCTTTGGATTATGGACCGGCAGTTAAACGGTTAATTTTACTGTGCAGAAAGATTTATTCCTTCCTTTCTGCACAGCCGTTCGGTAGATTCTATCTACCGAACAAACAGACTTCTATCAGCCTCCCCAGAGCCGTGGGAAGTCGGCCGGCGCCATTAATTGGCCACCCAGAAGCTGGCGTGTGCCCTCCATTTACCTCCCTGAAGCCGCGGTTAACCGCGGCTTAACGAGCGTGTGCCGGAAATTGACCTTCCAATATCTGCGGTTAACCGCAGCTTAATTGACTGTTACTGGGTGGTCGCGGTTACACCTAGCCGCCACACGGTGGCGATGTTCTGGAGCTCCCTGGGCAGCCAGCGCTTTTCTGCCCTGCTTTCCTACGCCAAATCTGGACACTGTGTCAGCTAAGCACCGCTGAGCCTCCAGGCCCTGGTTCTAATTCGTACCAATTTAACGAATGTATGTAAATTCGGTATTTTGTGTTGGGGGAATGTTTTAACCCAGATAGCTATGCCATGGAGCCTATTCGTGTAATTAAAGACTTTGGCTCCATGGCAATTAAACTGTATTCGTGTGGTCTGAGTGCCATTCACCTAATAATGTGCACTCAGACCTGAGCTATCTGGGGATATGTTACATGTCTGCGTTTTATGTAATAAATGTTACTTTATGTATTTTAAAGTATAATACAGGTTTTGTGTCCCCACGTGTGTAATGGAGTTTTGCCTTTGTCTTGGGAGATAATTGAATTACTTCTCCATTATCTCCCAGGGCAGAGGGGAGGAAGCCAGGATGCATTGTGGGAATATACTGTGACTGTGTGTCCTATTTGTCTACTTGTCTGTCCTTTGTCACAGTCTCCCATTTGGTCCCCTAGGGGAGTGTCCACCAGGTGGGAGACCTGCATAAATACTGGGCAGGTAGCCCTCATTAAACAGACCACTGCTTGACCCTCAACACAGAGCTCTGTCTCGTCTTTGGGGGGATTTACTGTATGCTGATAGAGACTGATTGCCAGGAGTGTAAGCCGCTTGGGTGCTTTTCCTGTTCGTCTGCTAGCAGCTATTCGTGAGGTTCCAGTTCGGGTGTTTGGAGCATTCCCTTGTATGCAGTTCGAGTGTTTGGAGCATTCCCTTGTATGCAGTTCGGGTGTTTGGAGCATTCACTTATTGGCGGTTCGTGTGTTTGGTGTTCTACAGTAGCTGTGCCTCCATCTCTGGAAAGGGGAGATCGCCTAAACGTTTTTTTCCCCTTTTGTGCAAAACGGTCCGTTACAACGCCTATGTGTGGACAGCAGTTTGTTTCCATCACCTTTCACTTGTTTCCATTCTTTTTCAGTGTGATCATCATTGGTGGATTACATCACATTTTGGATCAAGTTTGAGTTCTACATGTTATTCAGGACTTTGTTTGAAATCCCTGACGTTGTATTAGACTGTTTTTCACATCAAAGAATGAGGAAGTCATGTGTCTGTCAGGGTTTTATATGGATAAGATACCTGTTACTGATTGGTTAAAAGTTTATTGATTGACTTATGCAAAGTACTCGCCTCCTGTCATTATTAAAACCAAGATTATAGGTACACTACGTTAGCATAATCTACAATTATGTGACTTCTGAAGGTAATTGGTTGCACCTTTTTATGGGTTTCATAACAAAGGGGTGAATACATACGCACATGCCAATTTTCTGTTTTCTATTTCCAAAAAATAGTTTTATGTATATATTTTGTTCATTTCACTTCACAAACTTAGACTATTGTGTTCTGATCCATCACATAAAATTCAAATTAATAAAACATTGAACTTAAGGCTGTAATGTAACAAAATAGGTAAAAAGTCAAGGGGGGTGAATACTTTTGAAAGGCACTGTATATATTCTGTCAATGAACCATAATAAAGGGTGTTTGTGATTTACTAAGAAGGAGTTTGTGTGTGTCTCTTGAAGCATCCAGGGATATTGCTGTTTATTGTTCACTGCAGAGTCGTTACTCATAGAGAATTGTCAGTGGATTAGATAAATATCCAATACGGACCGGAGTGATCGGTGCAGTATATCCTGCATTGCTGGTGGATGCACGGCTCCTAGTATAGCGGTTAGCTCTCCAGGTTAGTCAAAGAAACCACTGACGTTAACTTGCCTCAACTGCTACACCTACCGGAGCAGATACGCAAGGGCCATATCATCCCAGCAAAGTTCTGCGTTGGTGACCTGTAAATCTTAATTCACTTCTAACACATCTTTAGTCTGTTTCTTTTTTCAGTCCTACCCTGCTCAATCTATATTATCTTTTATTTCAATCACCATAACCACAATACGCCCCAGGAGTTCAGGGCTAAACTCAGGACGGCAAACAGCATTAGTAGTGGAACAAAAGTGGTAACGAGACCCAGGATAAGAAGTCAAACTGTTCAAAAATGTTTTGACTAATTACAATGGGGAACACCAGGGCAACCTGGAACCATGACCACAACAGCAAGGGGTAGGAGCATTCCTTTAACAAAGTAAATGCAAACAAAACCTCTTCATTATAATCACATTTGTGAAATCTAAACTAACAGTGACTGGATTCTCTGAGCTGACAGAGTCACACCCAGAGTGTCACCTGTACGGCTCTGTCACAGCAGGTCTCTCCCCGACATGGCATACAAAAGATGCAGAATTATGAATCTTATTATTATTTCTATATTATTTGTAGCATTTTACAGCTTCTACAGGATTATTAGTGATCGAGTCTGTTACTGCCCAAGGTAAGAACATTTTTATATTTATTTTATGTAACAATTGTGTTACATTTTAACTATAGGGAATTTACTCGCCTCCTTCCTGAAGAATTTGTTAAATTTTTACATTTAACATAATAAAACAAAGTCTCAGTGTGTTTGCAAAAAATTTGAATCTGCATTGAAGTTCGTCTTTAGTTGTATAAATGTAAGTTTTTTAATTAGCAATAATTGCAACCTACGTTTATAACTTGTTATAAATTATCCAGAATTCTTGTAATTCACTCTTTAACATAATAAAACAAAGACTCAGTGTGTTTGCAAAAATTTTGAATCTGCATTGAAGTTCGTCTTTAGTTGTATAAATGTAAGTTTTTTTAATTAGCAATAATTGCAACCTACGTTTATAACTTGTTATAAATTATCCAGAATTCTTGTATTTCACTCTGCAGACGGTTCTCAATCAGGAAAATTGCAGATTCCAGAACGCTGCCGATTTAACCGCTTGCTTGCCGAGTTATTTTTATTTAAGAAATAACATTTATTTCCAGACTGGATGCACAGCTAGCGTAGAACAGCCATCGCCTGTTTAAATTGCTGCTCAATGGGAAATAAAATGAAAGTTACTTAAATTTAGACCATTTTTACTCTTTTACTATTCGTTCTATAGAAAGACGATAGAAAGTTAAAGCTTTAGCTTATCTGTAATATTTTCCAATGTGGTTAAATTCTATTAAAACATTAAAATCTTGCGCTATTTCTGCCTTAATTTACCCAGATTCTGCTCGGCTCACATTAGCCAATCCACTGTGAATTAAGGAAATTACCACAAATACCGTTCTAAAAAACAAAACAAAGCTCCTAAATATTTCAAACAGGGTAATTTACTAAAGGAAGAATTTCTGAGAAATCAAAGTATTCAAGGTGTCACTACTCCTGCTCCTACCTCTCCTCGTTAGCACCCTGCTGTCAGGACAACATTCATAGTACACACTAGAGCTGTGCTCTAGGACCCTGAAACAGTGTCTGTCCTGTTCTCAATGGGCATGGTGGACTTTCAGTCACCTCGACGTGACATTCTGCTTCTGAGGAAGCGACACAGATGGCGTCAGGGAGGATGAAGGGTGGGGTGAACGGGTAATGGGAATTGTGCTGATATTATACATTAATCAGATTTGTTTGTTTTTCTGATAGAGCCCACGATCAATTACTGTCCTTACCAGAGGAAACATGTCGGCAAATAAGGAACTCCATCATTCTCACACAACTGAAAAAGTAAGACCGTCATTATTTATCATTTCAATTAATATAGTCATACATACCCTGTGTTGTGGACAAAAATATTAACCCAATCCATGTTGGTAAAATGCCTATTTAGTCAGTATAACTACAATCAGCATTATTCAACTTTCTATGTGATTTACCTAAAATGGCCACTAGGGAGTCTCCCTTTGACATCGACTAACACCCTCATTAACAAGATGGCACTGGAATCTGGGGGAGACCTCCAAGACACCAGTGACATCACACCCGGTAGGAAGAGCACTAAATGAACCACTTAACACCTAACCAATTATTAATGTGTTATTCCATGTTATTCCATGTTATCTCTGACAATGCATATGACGTAATTTTGCTTTATAAGAGGCATGCCGTCCCCTCTGAATAAACATTCCTCAAGTTTTTCATTAACTCGAAACCTGTGTCTGGTGTGAATTACTTTAGGAGTGTGCACGCACTACTTCTTAATTTGGCCGGGGGCAGATACACAAGATAATCAATTTATTAATTGATTCCACATCATTTGGCGCCCAACGTGGGGCACCGGTTCTCGCCGGTTCGGACGGCTGGAAAACGGGACCGGAGCGGACCTCCGGAAAGTGGCACAACTGGAGCCTGATCACCTCCTAAATACAGCAGTTTGCCTGTATTCTCCTGATTTGTGTCGGTCTGTCTCCGTGTCCACTTCCGGCTTCCAGAAAGCTACAAGACAGGTAATCTCTAATTCGGTGCCTTTTAAAATGAACCTGTCGATTGTCTATCTGCCTCCTGAGTGTATGTATGCATGTGAGACAGCTGGTGTGTGGTTTATGCTTTATTATAATTATAGCTTTACTGCCTAGCGGGCAGGGAACACATCCGCCCAGTGAAGGGCTGGGAACCGCCTAGAGAAAGGCTGGGAATATTGTCCGCCCGGTGAAGGGCTGGGAACCGCCAAGAGAAAGGCTGGGGATTTATCATAGCTTGAAGGCCTATTGGGCAGGGAACGCATCCGCCTAGAGAAAGGCTGGGAATTTTACTGTACTGTTCAGAGTAGAACAGGGTTAATTTACTGTTTAGTTGTTACTATCTTCATAGTTATACTGTTCTTTGTTATATTATGTTTTCTATTCAGTTGTAGTCATAGTGTGGGTACCCTAGTTGTGTGTGTGTTGTATGGCTTGTCCTTGATTCCAAATTATGTGCACATCTCTACATCTGTGACTCCTGTAAACGTCTTCTGATTAGTCTCTCCATGTTCACCTTTTCCCTTATTCTCTACCTCTCCTGTACTTGTTGCCCAGAGCTGTGTTAGTCACCCACGCTCGCCCGCTCAGATCCGTGGCCACCATCTCGGGTGGGCGGATCCTGTGACTAGTCTACGTTTAGGGAAGACACACAGGAATTAATTCCTCGTGGCAGTCGAGCACTGTAGACATTCCTTCTTTTTTCTCTCTCTCTCTCTGTCCCTCTTACAGGGAAAGCCTTGCTTGATAAAAATGGGACAAGAACACGCCAGACCCTCCAAAAGCCATTTAGCTTGTGATATTGTTAACAGAACAGGATAGCAAAGATTTGTGGTTTTCAAATTTCACCCAGTGGTAGATTACAGAGTTCTGGAGGAAATTGCTTATTGATAAAGAGGGCTTGCTATTGGATAATGAATTGACAAAAGCCGTGGAGGCTTGGTATCGGGTAGCAAGAGGAGTCCAGCGGGAGGGTTGGTTAGAGGAAGAAATAGATTTTGAAGGACAAACGTTTTATGTATATCACAGAAATGTTTGTAATGATCATTCGTCTCTTGATGTTCCCCGGCCACCACCCTATGATGGCGTCCAGAATACCGTGAATGAATCTCGCCCCGCCTCCCCAGTTACTGCCCAGTCGTCACCTCCAATTGTCATAGGTCCTTCTGTCCCCACCCCTCTGTACCCAGTTCTCGGAAAGGATGGATCCTATTATTACCCCGTCCCTCTCTCGCCTACCTCCACACTTTCCATTATTCTGGTCCCCCCTCCCACTTACCTCTGATCCCGCCCCTCTTCCACCTTCCCTTGTCGCTACTGATGCCGTCCCTCTGCTACCTCCCTCCATCACTTCTCCCTACATCACCCCTCTCCCACCTCCCCCTGTCATCCCTCCTATTCCTGCTCCCCTCGCACCTTTACGTGTTGCCTCCCCTGACGCCCCTCTAGTTCCTCTCCCTGTCGTTCCTTCTTCTCCTGTTCCCCTCTCGCCTTTACCCATTGTTCCCTCCGTCTCATCTCTCTCTTCCCTTGCTACTCCCTCTACTCCTGCTCCTACCTCTCCTCTCCCCACCACCCCTTCTGTCCCTGTTCCAGATTCCCCTCCTCTTCCCGCCTCCAATCCTGTTGTTCCTCCCTCCTTCGATCTTTCGTCACTCATTTCCGCCCTCTCTGCTTCCCTTGCTATTCCCTCTCCTCTCCCCACCACTCCTTCTGTCCCCGTTCCAGATTCCCCTCCTCTTCCCGCCTCCAATCCTGTTGTCACTCCCTCTTTCGATCTTTCGTCACTCATCTCTGCCCTCTCCGCTCATCTCCCTCAGCCTACTCAGCCCGCCCCCTCTCCCAGTCCGACACCTGTCTCCACCTCCCTCATGGCAACTCACAGTTACCCAATCATGATCATTGGGTGAATGAAACTATCGTGTCGGGACATCCTCATGCTGCAGGCGCTTCTCCTGCCGCGTCAGGCTTCCATCCCACTACTTCCCTGTTAGTTACTCCCCAGGCCATTGCTGTCGGTTCTCCCGGCTCTGATGCTCCAGCCGCTCAAGCCCCTAATTCACCAGATGTTGCCAGCTATCATGGTCTCCCATACCTGGTTCCCCCCGAGGATGACAATGTGCAGGGGCTTAGCCATTTTCCATCCTTCGAATAATAGGGCTTCCCAGAGACAGGCCACCCCAGCCAACCACATGCCTGATCTATCGACAGTGAAAGGGGCTCCCCCGTTACATTCAACCCATCCCAAGCTGCAACCCTAGTAACCTCTTTCCCCAACCCTGAGAAGCAGCCCATGCCCTTCTTCCGGAGGGTTGCCCAGATTTGTAAGACATACTCAGCAGCCTGGCGTGATCTGTATAGTCTGTGTGAGATCAAGGCTGGGGATGCCTGTTGGCCCATTATGGAAAGGAGTTTTAATGACGCTCTCCTCACTACCGATACGGATTTCCAGTCGGGTATTACATTCTGTGAACAACTTCGGGCCTGGGCCCAGGATAAACTAGCTGACCAAGCTACTTGTATAAATGACATTATACAAGACAAACTCGAATCTGTGGAAAAATACCATTCACGGTTGACTCAAACTTTCTCCGATCTCGGATTCAGTGTATATAACAAAGCACATACCCAGATGTTATCCGCTGCCTTTGTTGCTGGCCTTAAGGAAGCCATCAGGAAAGGCTTAGTGCCTTCTTGCCCTGAATACAGAATTATTCCTTTGGACACCCTCTTAATAGTTGCCAAGGGCCTAGAATCTGCTCTACAGCCACCCCAAAGGAAAAGTAATCATCTTATGTTTTCCGTTTATAGCCCTGCCACCAGACCCACCCCGGTCTCCCCAGGATATCCCGTGCTATCTGCCCTGCCAACTGCACAGGTGCAGCACATGACACCCGCTCCTAGGCCTCAGACCAGGGCATGCTTTAATTGTAACCAGCCAGGCCATTTCCGGAGAGATTGCCCACACCCCAGGGTGCCTAGACAGCCGACCACTAGACCACCTATGTACCCCAATGCCCCTGCAGCCACGTATGGTGGTCTCCAACCAGGTTACACTCCACAGGTATATCCTCAGACACATACATCATATTACCCTCCTCAGGAATATGCCCAAGCTGTCTACCAGCCCTCTCCATCTGATACTCACTCCCCACCCCGCAGCTATGCTCACCCTTCCCCTGGTAGTAACAATACAGATGATTTCCAACAAGATGAATGCCCTGCACCCAGTCATTATCACTCCACACGTCAAACCCATCAGGCTAGCCACTCCACCACACCCGCAAGTCACTACACTGGCCCTGATCAATCTCATCTAGACCTTGTACAATAGGTAACCGGCAAACCTGTGTCTAACACCCCTGTCATGGCAGTGTCTACAGGGGACAAGGGGGGCCTGTCGCTACAGTTGTCCTACAGTTGAGGGTCATCCTACTACCTTTTTAGTTGACGCAGGTGCAGCCCGCAGTGTTCTCAGAGAACAAGACCTGTCTGATCCATCTTACCTATTCAACACAGATGTTTCGTGTGTAGGTTTCTATCTCCTTTACTGCTGATGGCCAGGTTCAATTACTAACCCCCCTTTCTCGAGATACTTCCACCCTTTGCTCTCTGCCCCTACTACTATATATGACATCCCCCACCGAGGAGGCAAGGGTCCCAGAAGCCCCCAGTGTCCTGGCTAGGGTTCCAACTAAACTTTGGTCCACGGGTCCAGATGACATTGGATGCCTACGAGTCCCACCTGTGGTAGTTACACTAATTAAGGGAGCTAATGCACCACGAAGACCACAGTACTCATTGAAACCTGCACAAGCCCTCGCCATCTCCAAACAAGTTGATAGCCTGTTGGCAAAAGGTGCACTGGTCAAGTGTGTATCACAGTGTAACACCCCTCTATTTCCAGTAAAGAAGAAAACTGAAAAAGGTCAACCCGACCAATACCGTATGGTCCAAAACCTCAGCGCTGTTAATGAAGTCACAAACCGCGATACTGCCATTGTGGCTAATCCACATACACTGTTATCACAGGTCGCTCCAACAGCTAAATACTTCTCGGTGGTTGATCTTGCAAATGACTTTTTCAGCATGCCCTTGGATCCCTCTTGTCAATATCTGTTTGCTTTCACGCACGATCGTCAACAGTATACTTGGACTGTCATGCCTCAAGGTGCCCAAAATTCACTAACCCAATTCGCCAAAGCTATGTCAGCTGTCCTAGAACCCTGGCAGAATTCTTACCCAGACGTGGTCCTGCTCCAGTATTTACTTCTCTGTGCGGATGATTTTCCAACTGCTGAATAGAATTCCGAAGATCTCCTTTGTTTCCTCGCTGAAGAAGGTTGTAAAGCCTCCAAGTCGAAACTCCAGTGGTGCCGGCCCTCTGTGGTCTTCTTGGGACATTGTGTTTCCCATGGCACCCGTCACCTAACGAGGAACAGGGTACTTGCCATTACAAATCTCTCCCTTCCGTCTAATCATCAGGCTCTTCATGCGTTCTTGGGCCTCATCACATACTTCAGGTCCTGGATCCCTGAGGCTTCTCAACTCATGCAACCTCTCTACGATGCTTTGAAGACTGAACCTTTTTCATTGTCCTCTACAGCCCACACCTGTTACCATGCCCTTCAAAGAGCCATCTCCTCCGCCCCTGCTTTGGGCCTACCTAACTGCCAGCTACCATTCAAACTTTTCGTCTCATGCTTCAGGGGTCCTTACTCAATCCCATGTTTCCCGTCAGTGCCCTATTTGGTACTTTTCCTGCATGCTAGACCCCGTGGCCAGAGGTGGTCCTTCGTGTTTGCGTGCTGTTTTTGCTGCCAGTGCCCTGCTGGACAATTGTTCTCGGACATAAATTGACGGTTCTTGCTCCCCATGATATCGCTGCAATCCTGAATCAAGTCCAGCCAAAGCATCTCTCATCTCAGAGACATCTCCGCCTTCAAACCTCCCTCCTCTTGGTAAAGGCCCACGGGAGACTGAATTCAGAAGAAGCACATGGCAACCATTTAGCCGTCCAGGCTGCTAAGGATGTGGCACGCCAGTGTCGGGAAGTTGACAGAAGAGTGTCCATCGAAAAGACTCCTATTTACACTATGCAAACCCTACCCACCGATCTCAAGCTCCTAAGAGAACAACAGGCCGCCGCCACCCCTCAAGAAAAACAAAGCTGGAAAGACAAAGGAGCAACCCTCTAGTGAAGTATACACAATCAACCTCAAATTCTGTCTACCCAAGAATATGTATCCAGCTGTCGTTCAGTGGGCCCATGGACCAGATCATTTATCTAAGCACCTCGTGAACTCTTTGATTGATAAATATTTTGAAGCACTCGGAATCACCACCTTGACACGAAATTAATGCAGATCCTGTACCATCTACGCCAGATGTAATCCAGGGAAAATAATTAAAGCGGCACCAAACCATTGGGCCAAACCACAGTACCCTTTCCAGAGGATCCAAATTGATCATATCCAAATGCCAAAGAGTGGCCGGTATGAATATGCACTGGTCATAGTGGATATGTTTTCAGGATGGCCATAAGCTTTTCCGGTCGCTAATCTCACTGCAAAGACCACGCAAAGTGTCTACTTACCGAAATCATTTGCAGATACGGAGTTCCTGAAGTAATTGAAAGTGACCAGGGTACATCCTTCACTGCGTTGCTAACCAAGGAAATCTGGGCAGCACTGGGGGTGACCCTTGCATTCCACACACCCTATCACCCACAGAGTAGTGGTAAGGTAGAACGCATGAATGGCACTCTGAAAGCCAGAATGCTTAAAATGTCCCAAGAAACTAACCTACCCTGGCCGGAGAGTCTTCCCATAGCATTGTTTAGTGTAAGGTACACCTCAAGAGGGAGGTTTAGCTTATCCCCCTACGAAATCTTATTTGGAACAGCCCCCATGTTAGACTGTTACTTTCCTCAGCAACTTCAAATTCAGTCAGATGCAATGGTAGATTATATAACTCTCTCATGCCTTGACCAAAATCCATGCACAGGTGTTTTCTTCTATTCCAGATCCAGAGTCAAATACAGGCACACATAAGCTACTTCTTGGTGACTGGGTCATGGTCATGAAATTCCTAAGAAAACACACTCTTAAGCCAAGGTTTTGATGGTCAATTCCAAGTTCTATTGACTACATCTACCTCTGTAAAGTTTGCCGGGAAGAATACCTGGATACACGCCTTGCACTGCAAGAAAGTTCCTGATCCAGAGGAAACAGATTCCGCCAAAACATGAGCTTCCTGTGCCTATTTCTGCTGCTAGGCCTATCAAAGGCCCAACAAGTTGCAATTACCAAAGACAATCATGTTTACACATTTTGGCATAATTCTTCAAACACACGTAGCTACTTTCACCTTTGATTACTGTGATATTGTCTCTTGTACTTTTCCACAATCACAACACTCAGCAATATACAAAGACATACCAAACAAAAAGAACCCATATATTTGTGTGACAGGTGACCATTGTGGACATCACTGTAGTACCTGGAAAGCAGCGTGTTGGAATACGGGCTGACCATGGGGCTACAGACCACAAAGTGCCTTAGATAGGATTGACAGATATGGGAAACCCTTGTTATACATAATGACCTTATGCAAGCCAACAGGTTCTACCCCAATGAAGCTCACCTTAAACATAGAACATCCCAGCCCAGGAGATGCTGGAGAGTACGTAATGGGAATGTACTGGAAAGGGGTGGCTCATATAACAAGTTGGGGACCTTCTATTTACAAGACATGCTTACGTCACCTGACTGGGTAGACTCCACACAAATGACCATTAACCCTCTAAAACCACACATTAAAACCCTTAAAGACATGGTAGCCATTGCCAATCCCATGTTTGAAGACACTATGGCTGTGGAGACCGGGTTTTCAGATACTAATCTATGGCTTGAATGGATGAGGTATAATGCTAATTCACACAACAAAACTAACTGTTATGTTTGTGGTGGGGCCAGACCCCATCTGGGTACAGTGCCTTTAAATCTACCTCCAGATGTTGAGATGTGTTTCTTAAGCCTCTATGTGCAGTCAGCAGTGAATTGATCAGTGTCTGAATCATGGAAAAAGGTTTACCCAATAACCCAAGGGAATACCAGGCCACCTGACGGAATCACCGTGCACCCAGGTAACTACACTTGCTACACAATACATGGAGCCACAGGTAAATTTGTAGGTAAATTCCCTTCTGGCTACTGTACCACTTATCGAGAACCTCCCACTGCCCTATTAGTAAATCAAGTTAAGTCCGTAGGAGACATTTATTGGCTATGTGGTGACATGCAGCTCAGATTAAAAATGACTGGCCTGTGGTGGGGAGAATGTACTCTGACGAAAGCTATCATGCCCATACCTATAATTTCTGATAACCACCAAGGCCCACACGATTCACCACACACGTATCTTAGAGTAAAAAGAGAAACCCCCATTCGAGGTAGTTTCGACCCACACATATATATCAATGCCATTGGAGTACCAAGCGGGGTACCAAATGAGTTCAAGGCCAGAGATAAGGTGGCGGCAGGATTCGAATCCTTGATCCCACTCATCACCGCTAACAAGAATGTCAACTGGATCAATTATATCTACCATAACCAGCAACGATTTGTCAATTATACTAGAGATGCCCTTCAGGGCTTGGCAGAACAGTTACAGACTACCTCCCAAATGACATTTCAGAATCGAATGGCCTTAGACATGATCCTAGCAGAAAAGGGGGGCGTGTGTAAAATACTCCCCAATACTATGACATGCTGTACCTTCATCCCAGACAATACAGGCCCCAACGGTAAGGTAACCATGGTCATAGAGAAATTAAAAAGTCTTTCTGAGGAATTAAAGAGGAACTCGGGAGTTCCCAATTCATGGGACAGATGGTTTGGATGGATGAGTGGATGGCAGAAAACTCTCCTACAAGTAGGTATGGCAGTTCTTACTGTGGTAATTCTCTTTCTCTTCCTGATTTGCTGTGTGATGCCCTGTGTGCAGAAATATTTACAGAAGACTGTAGGTCAGACTATTGACCGCACTACACCTACATTCCTACATTAGGATATCTACGATATGGACTGTGACACCCCACACCCACCTCTTCAGTCCCACCACCTCAAACAGACAACTACTTCCATATAGGGATAGTATAGAGACAGCGTCTGTCTCTACGGGCAGGGGCTGCGGGGGGGGGAGTGTTTTACATCATATATTAGAGGTGGGAGGCCTAGTGCCTTATGGGCTGTGTTGTTTCTGTCAGTAATATTCCTGTTTTATACAGTATTCTCCTCAAAGCTAGTGACTTGGCTTCGATATGTTCCAGGTGCTATAAACAATCTAAACAATAAAGACAATATTGAAAAAAGGAACTAATATCAGTTGAACCAAACCAAAAACTAAATTAGCGCGTTATGTTTTAGGACAACATAGGGCTGTCCAGGTCTTTTACTGGTCATGGATCAAATGGGCAGATTACAGTCCAGTTCATGGTACCCATGCTTGTGATGCTCTTGTCCTAGGTACAAAGGCAGTGATATTATCAGGGTCCCAAGATGTGGCTGGATGCGTTTCGGTCATGGTAGCACCTGGTAGGGACAGTCCCAGCTTCTTCAGGGGACTGAAGTAAGGACGTGTGCAGACCCAGAGCGTGTAACCATGAGAGTTGTTAGTTACCCATCGATAAGCCAGGCCTGCTGATTGCAGTTGGGTTGTGACAGGAGTATAGGATTTCCACCATAGTAAAGTGGCTCTGGTAATTTCCTGAGAAAGGTGAGAGTAGAGTCCTCAAATGTGAGCGGTATTTTGCCTTTCAGGGCAGTCATTATTTGTTTTTTGTCTTGTTTGGTGATGCAGCGAAGTATGACATCTCTTGTCATATTTGGGTTTGAGTGGATGTTGCTGACAACTCGATAGGCTCCATCTATAGTTAGTTTCTTTACCACTGCATGGAGTAATATGAGGGCCGCGTTTGTGGTGTTCCATGGCCGTGAATTTGACTGACCGGGTGTTACGATTGCCCCCGGTCTAGCAGGAGGGTTGATCGCTTGGATGTCCTGGTTCCCGCTGCAGAGAGTCGAACGGAGGTCTTTCGGTAGTAAGCTGCAAGTGTAGAATATCCCCAAGCACGATATAAGCATCAATATCCCGGATCCCTACAACATGAGTCGAGGCTGCAAGTTGAGGGTCAAAACGAACTGGCTTTACTGGCACATAGCATGGCAATTTATGTGATTCCTCAGGTCCAAGGACAGCCCCCTGTGGACCTGATGGAATACAGGTACAGTACAGACAAATATCCAATCACAATACAGTGTATTATTTGAATTAGTACCCGCCCAGCTTGGAGATTATGAGGCCAACGGTTGTACAATCGAATTATCTCCAAGCGCACAAAAGACCAAGTTTTATTATGTCCCAGAAAACTGCATAAAAATCCATAACTTTTACATTAATAAAGGGAAACAACTCATTCTACCATTCATCTAAAGGCTCGCGTTCGTATATATTAAACATGCGAATGGCGCTCCAATCCCGCGAACAGAATGGACTGTTTCTGCCGTATAAAGTCCGTTCGGCATTTTGGATTGTGAGTCTCTGTTGGCGGCCATGTTTTCTGACGGTTTAGCGGGCAGCGGGACCTTGCTTCTAACTCGTGGAACTAAACTCGGGTACCAGTTCATGCGAAGCCCCGATGTCTGTCTGGTTGTGGAACTCGTTCGGTACATGAACGAGGACCACCTGGTAGAAGGGTACTTGACCTGCGGTTAACCGCAGAAACCACAGGTTAATGATCGCCACGCGACCCACTGTAGGGGGTCGCCGTTCGGTTGATGGTTCGGTAGATTCTCTTCGGTACTTTGGGTGCGAACGTCGATTCCCCCAGGCCTATCAATTAAGTTGTGGTTAACCGCAAACAGCAGTCGCCTGGGTGGTTAATGGCTGCCACACGCCGCTGGCCGGGTGGTCGACCGTTCGGTAGTTTGCGGGGTGACGGGGTTAAGTGGCGGCACACGCCAGCCTCTGGGGGGTCCCTCGTTCGTACCACGAATGGAGTCTTTATAATGGTTCGCGTAATCCATTCGTGTTTCTTTCGGCTTAAACATATACAGTGGCAAACAGTATCAATCGGTTATTAAACAGTAACATAGTTATTTTCAGTCTTTTGTAACACTGGGCTCCTTATTGGGCCTGGAGTTGGTGAACTGAGTCGCTGTGAGTAGTCATATTAGTGTGTATATCAGCAATGTCCTCCTCCGAGATCCTTACCCGGTCTATGACAGCTTGCACTTTGGTTTTAAGGAGAGCATAGTCTAAGAGTTCGTGGGTGTCCACCAATAAGACCTTTAGATCACGTTTGGTGGTAGGAGCTGAGTCATCTGAGGGGTCGGCAGGTGGGTATTGCAGAGAGGTCTTAGTTATCTCCGACTCTTCATATCCCTCAGCGGGAGCTTGACCCGTCACATGCGGGTCTGTAGCTGGTCCTGGCTTGTACTGAGTTGGCCTCTGTAACATAGCCCCTATGTCTCTGCCATCGGCCTTGGAATTTGGGCTTTTGTAAATGGCGCCCCATGGTTGGTTCGTGATCTCGCATGGGTGATGGTGTGGGAGGTGAAGTACACCACAGTCTCTCTCCACAGTGGTTCCGGCTAGGAACTCTTCGAGGGCTTGGAACCTTGGCGTAAAGTAGGCCGCAGATTTGCACCGCCTCTCAGGCTGTTTTTGGTGGATGTTGTATATTCAAGCTAAGTGTTTTTGGACCTGAATCACTGTTAGTTTTGTGAGGATTATGCGGATTAGGATATTTCCTAAAGGGAGCTGAGTGAAATGGTGTTTGATCAGGTTTGATGGCAAGCTCTGCCCCACACTTTATTGCTTTTAAAAAAAAAAAAAAATTCTTTATTTTATTTTTGCATGAGTGAATCACATCAGGCTTACAATGCCACAACAGCTAGGATAAGCAGTTTGTTAACATATTGTTACATTAGGTAGGCATTAGAGGGTACTGCACATATTGCTTTTTAAATACCAGGATTCCAGGAATACCTTTTTTGTTTATATTATTTTAGGGAGGAACGTGTTTTCACCTTATTGGAGGTCATTATAGTACAATTAGCAACTGTTCTGCTTACTCCTTTTAGTGTTTTGCCACGAGTCTATTATCTGCTATATTTTTCCTAGGTGGGACTGGCTTACAGTTACCCTACTTATAAGCATTTATTAGGATGATGGTATTACTAGCAGAATGTAAAAATGAAACGTATACAGTAAGTACCCTGATTTTCAGCCCATCTGTGGACATTAATTGGGTTCCTGGAAGCAGGATTTCTTTATATGAGCTTTTATGGACTAAATTGCATTTTGAAATCTAATGAGAAACGATGAAGCACTTTTACATTTTTGACAGTGACGTGTCTAACAGTGGGACAATGCCAGAGGTCTCCTAGCACCATAACCTGTACAGGTCGCTTGTAGTACGAGCTTTGCATACCCCTTGTATAAAAAAATATATTGAAAAAAACAGGAAATTTTACATTTACAGTGGGAAAAATATTCAATCTAGCCATGTTTTCCTGACCCTTCCTAATTAGAATTTCAAGGGTTATTGGAGATACTGTGGGCTAAAATTCCCAATCATCCCAGTAGTTATGGTCTATGTGGAATACAGAACTCCCTAACCCTAACACCCAGCTAAGTCTAGTTGTAAAAATTCCCATGCTTTTATGATTACCGCACCATTCCAGTGCCGTTCAAAGTACATTCAACATTTTAAAGGGACACTATAGCCACCCAGACCACTTCAGCTCAATGAAGGGAGGAGAGGTTACCAGCACTGAGGAAGCCCAGCGATGGATAAAGGTAAGGTTTTAACCCCTTCAGCGCCACGGGAGGGGGCCCTGAGGAGGTGGGGTCCCAAGGATAATATAGTGTCAGGACACTATAGTAATCCTTTAAATATTCTGATTGGATGGTGATGTTCCAAATGCAAATTGCTTTTACCTGCAAGGGTATCTGGGGAAAATTCCTGGTACTGTAATAAAAAAAAAACTGAATGGAAACTCTGTACAAAGAGAAAACCTTGTAATGTGACCATAAACAAATGTAATCCATACTGTTTACTAATAATCCCATGTTTAAATTTTTAGGTACAATCATACATTTCTAATGGAACAAATCAAAGAACTTCAAAGATGTTGGTGGTCGGTGAATGGCAACGCCCTGGAAGATATACGGTGAGTTATCTGACACACAACCAAACGTTCTGTATTACAGCCTCATTCAAGGCATATCCGTGACATTCATTACATTTTTTAGCACCAACAGTGGTCAGATTGCCGTATGCAATTATACAGAGTTTCCAGATGAGTATTTTTTTGGGGGGATGCAAAAGAATCAGGACATTCAGAACCACCAGGCATGATATGTGAACGCACTGCACCCAAACCAGATATGAGTGCATAACAAGCTAGTAACAAAAAACTTCTTAAGGTCCTAGAGGACAAAGATTTTTGACTTAAGTTGTTGGGAGAGTTCAGATGCCTTTGCATTGACAAATATTAGCTTGATAGACAGCGAAGGACTTGTAGATTAGGTTTGAATAAACTTGTCCTGAGGCATACAGACTAACAGGCATTTTAAACAAAAGGCACAGTGAGTGTGTGCACCAATTTATTTGTGTCCTGTTTGTTCACGATTCCAACATGCAATACTGTGCTATTATTGCCTTGTGTCGGCAAGTGTCTGCATATATCACTGAGACTCTAAAATATGAATTGCGGGCAACCTTTCAATCAGCCTCAATCACATATCTGTTTCACTAACTGTTATCTTAGCATCTACTCAAAATGGTTTCCTACACAGAGACACAGATATATCTGGGAGCGTGCCCTGCTATTCTTAAAGCTGTAGTCATCTCAATCCATCTCTTTCCCCCCAAAATTTTATAAATTAATTAAATTCCATAACTGCTATTAAAGACTTTGGATAACAATGTATCATTCAACAGAAATAAACATAAACTGAAAACCATAAAAGTGAACTAGAACATATGATCTGTATAGTTAAAATTAATATCTCATAGATTCTAAGCTCCTTTGAGCAGGGCCTTCTTAACCTCTTGTCTCTCTTATATTCTGTATGTCAATTACTTGCTGTCAAATATATAGGTTCTATAATTGTAACGGGCTGCAAAATATCTTGGCACAATATAAATACTAATAATAATTATAAGATCCAGGGCATGGTCCCTATTTACATCTAGAGGATGGTCTGCTTCGCCTAGATGGTCATAGAGTAGTTGGTTGAAGGAAATTGCAGATTAGCTTTAGTGTACGTATAATCTTAATTTTATTAAGGACAGGAGGCCAATATTTTGCTTGACTTTCTTTACTAAAACTCCATAGCAAGTTTGACTAGAAACAGAAACAACCAATCAGAAAACAACAGAGGTAATAAGACTTCCTCCCCCTGATGACTTATCCTCTTTCATGCTGCGAAAGAATCGAACAGGAACAGATGACCAAACGAAACTGGGTGAATCCATTTTGGTGAATCAACAGGAACATCCAGTCAATTTCCATAGGCAACAGGATAAGGCCTTAGGCACGACATCTATGAGGAACTTTAACCTGAAACGAGAGAACATAGTCAAAAAACAAGGATTAATCGAAGAAATGGACTTGAAAAATTACATGAAAGTCGTACATGTAAATTCTTTGAATATAATGTTATAGAATAAATCAGACACATCAGATGACCAATAAAATATAAGAGTAAGATACTGTAAGATTAGATATCATAGTATACATACCTACCACTTCCAAAATCCAACCCTATAAAAACTTGGGTAGGGAGAAAATGGGAGAGAATATTCGCCTACTGTGCTTAATGTAATTAATATTATATGGACACTAAAGCTGGCATACTCTACAATTTTGTTACATGACAGGAGGCTTTATATTTTGCTGTTTTAACGCTTAGTCAGCAGCGCAAAAACGGCATGTTCAGTAGGAGGAAAGTAGAAACGTCATAAAGTATCTTCACAAGACCAATCTGCTGATTGGAGAATGTCCTGCAGGGAGGCCCCGGCTATTAAAGACTCGAGAGCCGGGACTCCCCTGACTGAGTGTGCTCCGGAGATAGACTCAATACCTGCTAGGGATTGCAAACATCTGAACTAATGAGCCAAAGTAGTAGATGAAACTGGGCTATTAGGTCGAACATAGGAGATTAACAGTTGACCAGAATGAGAGGGTCGGAGAAATGCAGTGACTTCTGTGTAGCGGGATAGTGCTGAAGCTACACAAAGTTTAGGAGAATCTCTAAAATTGTGTGTCTAGACATGGAAAAAGTAATCCCCTCCGTATCGAAGGTAAAAGTGTCTACATCGAGTGCCCGAACATCTGAGGCTTGACAGAAAGCGTCAAGAGAAGAGTGACTTTCGCTGAAGTTGATGAAGGAAAATATCTTTGTATTCTGGCCAATCTAGAAGGAATCTCAGGACGAGATCAACCTCCCCAAAGGTGTGCAAATTAGGGTGCCAGAGGACACAAGGTTTGAGGACTCTGAGAAGTCTCCAGATCAAAAGGTCTTGTCCAAAAGGATAACTCTGAACTGGGATGTGTGCCGCTGATATGGCCGAACGGATCGCATTAATGGAAAGATATGATTTCCCTAGATCAAAAAAGTAAGACAGAAAACTGAAGACTAAAGGAACAGGGGCAATAAAGTATGCCGTTCCAGGCACCAACTACACCAGGCATTCCAGGCGGAAAGATAACAACTCCTAGTTGCCGGGCCAAGGAGTCTCAGAGAAGGATTCTAGAGGTCTGTGATAGGCAAATTCCAGGATCTCTGGTAAGAGTCCAGGCTACCAAATGCAGATGGTCTTCTGTCACCATCTGATGAAGATTGTCCCTCGAACCGGAGAGGGGGTCCGGTATTGATGGGAGGAGAAGTGGATCTCGATAAAACAAAACCAGAAGGTCTGGGAACCAAGCCTGGCCCTGTCAAAGCAGTATCAACAATACCAGAGTGACTTGCTGGAAATCATAGCAAATGGAGGAAACATGGAGGCTCCCTGCATCAGTCAGTCCTGGGCAAAAGCATCCACTGCTGTGCACTTGCGATCTGGGAGCCAGCTGAAGAACTTGGGCATCTGGTAATTAATCCGGGAGTAAAATAGATTTATCACGAATCGACCCCTCAACTGCAAGCAATGTAAAATTTGGTGGGCATTTATTTAGAATTGGAGCTGCCACTGAAGCTTCTAGGCTGGGTATGTCTGCACAAGCGGTTCAGAGGATTGGCATCTGCGCAATTTGTCTCATATGTTCGTCCTTCCCGCCTCATAAATTGATGTTTTTCTCCTAAGGTGGGAGTCCCCCCAGGGTCTGGGTGATCGGGCCATCGTATATCTTCTGGGCCAGGCGGCGGGCGGCTGTCCGTCCAGGAGGTGAGCTGCTGGGTTTCACACCTTCTGAAGCGGAGGTTTGCTGGTTTGGGAATAGAGGTATGAAGTGGGTTCGGCTCCTCCCTGAGCTAGTTCAGTTTTCCCGGCTTTTGGGTCCACCTAGTGTTTTTTGTGATTCACCTGGGGGGTAATGATCTTGGGACTATGCCTATTTGGGGGTTGGGGAACGCTGTTAAGAGGGATTTAGCACAGGTCTTGGTTTTGTTCCCCGATGTTCGGCTTATCTGGTCGGGTGTCGCTGTCGGATTAAATTGAATCGGAGGGTCTCTAAGTTCATGTTAGGGGTTAAATGGATTCCAGTTCGCCACAGGCTGTTTTGAGCGGGAGGCGGCTAATTTGTTCAGGAGTGATGGCGTGCACCTCACGGAGGTCGGGCTTGACCTCTTTCATCATTCTATCCAGGAAGCAGTGGAACAGGCCTGGTTTGGATGGGCTCCCCGCTGATTTTAGGTTTAAAACAGCAGGGTTGTGGCGGGGAGCATGTCCTTGCCAACAGGGTTGGGGAGTATCAGATGGAATATCAGGAGATGGACAAGATGGGTCTCAACCTCCCCTGCTCTGTAGGGTAAACTTTTCAGTTACTGACTTGGACATGCCCATCGAGCTAAAAGCCGACTGGTGGAGAGCATTGAAAGGAAAAGGGAATTTTGTTTTGGACAAGGGGGTGTAGCGGTACTTACCTTATCCGGGGGCCGGCCGAGGTCCTCAGTTCCCGCCGCGTGCGACTCGCTCGGGGCTCGGATGACGGCGGGCACTGACCCCGGGATGCGGTCACGTGTCCCACCTAGCTCCAAAAGCGCACGCTAGGGCACGCTCTTACAGGGAAAGTGGGAGCCGAAAACTAAAACGGTCTCCCATTGGCCCCTGGCATCCCACATTCCCCATACACTCACATTTTGGGGGCGTGGATATGACAGGGGCCAATCAAATTAAATGTTAGGGTATTTATACTTACCTCACCCTTAACTCCCTGCCCTATCGTGGTTTCTGTTTCAGTTCCCTTTAGTGCTTGTTGTGCTCAGTTGTGATTTTTCGTACTTGACCTTGGCTTTGTATCTGACTCCGTTTATCTCTTTATCCCTGTTTTGTCTTGTTTGCCGGCTTACTGATTACTGTGTACCAGACCTTGGCTAGTTCTTGTTTTTTCGCTGTCTCTTTGTACCCTTGACCTCGGATCGTTCCTGACTCTGTATTTCTCTCTACGTCGAGTCCAGCCATTCTAAGGTCCGGTAAGACGTATCTGCTCTATATTGTCAATTGTTGGACTAAATCTTGCGAGTTGGGGTAAACTACCATGACATTATGATAGGGCCATGGACCCCGCAAATTTAGCTCAGCAAATGGATTCTCATGAGGCTAGATTTGTAGAGCAGGATCACCGTATGGATCAGATAGCCCAGGCCCTCCAGACACTCTTATCTAGAACTACTCCGGTAACCGTACCAGATCCTCCTGCACCCCTTGTCCCAGATGTATCTACCATGTCTAATGCTTCTGCACATTTAACCCCTCCTCCTAGGCATGGAGTGGATGCTAAGACATGCAGGGGATTCATTAATCAAGTGGAATTCCACTTTGAGATGTATCCACGTTCCTTTCCCACTGATAGGTCTAAAGTTGGGTTCCTTATGCACCAACTTACTGATAAAGCACTTGAGTGGGCAAATCCTATTTGGGAGGCTAATGGACCTATGGTGCATGATTTCAATAGCTTCCTTACGGCTTTTCGTAGAACCTTTGACACAACTAAAAGGTCGAAGAATGCCGCCAGGGCATCAATGAAAATTAAACAGGGATCTAGGTCTAAATTGAAATAAATTAAATATTAACTTTTTCTTGTGGATAATCATAATTTATATTAACTTTTTCTTGTGGATAATCATAATTTGAAGCACCTGCTTAGAAAATCCACTATTTTACTGATATTCTTTTGCGCTCTCTATAAACCTGTTTTTTTTCAGGGTTCTAGGTCTGTTGCTGATTATGCTATTCAGTTTCGTACCCTTGCTTCACAGGTAGATTGGACCAACAATGGGCTAACTACTGCATTTATGGAAGGTTTATCTGACACTAAATTGGATGAGGTAGCGGCTAGGGATCTTCCTATCCCATTAGAGGACCTTATCGACTATCTCATTGATATAGACAATAGGATTCATGACAGACTCTATACTAAGAATAGGAATAGACGTTTTGTTACATTAAATACTCCTAGAGTTGCTAATCCTGAGAGTTTCAAGGTATCAGAGGAGGAACCCATGCAATTAGGGGTTGCCAAACTCTCTGATGCTGAAAGAATGTATAGGAGAAAGGAGGGGCTTTGCCTGTACTGTGGTAGGAAGGGCCATATGCTAAAAGAATGTCCCGTGCTTCTGGAAAACTATCGCACCTAAGGCCATATAGGGGACTGGCCTTGGGTGTGATATCTAAGTCCCCAAAATTGCCTCTTAACCGATTACTTCTCCCTGTTTCTCTGAACATGGAAAAGAATTGCATAGCTGGGAACATACTAGCCCTGGTTGATTCCGGGGCAGATGAGAATTTCATAGATTCTGGTTTTAACATAGAAACATAGAAACATAGAATGTGACGGCAGATAAGAACCATTCGGCCCATCTAGTCTGCCCAATTTTCTAAATACTTTCATTAGTCCCTAGTCTTATCTTATAGTTAGGATAGCCTTATGCCTATCCCACGCATGCTTAAACTCCTTTACTGTGTTAACCTCTACCACTTCAGCTGGAAGGCTATTCCATGCATCCACTACCCTCTCAGTAAAGTAATACTTCCTGATATTATTTTTAAACCTTTGTCCCTCTAATTTAAGACTATGTCCTCTTGTTGTGGTAGTTTTTCTTCTTTTAAATATAGTCTCCTCCTTTACTGTGTTGATTCCCTTTATATATTTAAATGTTTCTATCATATCCCCCCTGTCTCGTCTTTCCTCCAAGCTATACATGTTAAGATCCTTTAACCTTTCCTAGTAAGTTTTATCCCGCAATCCATGAACCAGTTTAGTAGCCCTTCTCTGAACGCTCTCTAAGGTATGAATATCCTTCTGAAGATACGGTCTCCAGTACTGTGTACAATACTCCAAGTGAGGTCTCACCAGTGTTCTGTACAATGGCATGAGCACTTCCCTCTTTCTACTGCTAATACCTCTCCTTATACAACCAAGCATTCTGCTAGCATTTCCTGCTGCTCTATTACATTGTCTGCCTACCTTTAAGTCATCAGAAATAATCACCCCTAAATCCCTTTCCTCATATGTTGAGGTTAGAACTCTATCAAATATTCTGTACTCTGCCCTTGGGTTTTTACGTCCAAGATGCATTATCTTGCACTTATCCACATTAAATGTCAGTTGCCACAATTCTGACCATTTTTCTAGTTTACCTAAATCATTTGTCATTTGGTTTATCCCTCCTGGAACATCAACCCTGTTACATATCTTAGTATCATCAGCAAAAGACATACCTTACCATCAAGACCTTCTGCAATATCACTAATAAAAATATTAAAGAGAATGGGTCCAAGTACAGATCCCTGAGGTACCCCACTGGTGACAAGTCCAAGCTTCGAATATATTCCATTAACTACAACCCTCTGTTGCCTGTCACTCAGCCACTGCCTTACCCATTCAACAATATTGGAATCCAAACTTAAAGATTGCAGTTTATTGATAAGCCTTCTATGTGCAACAGTGTCAAAAGCCTTACTGAAATCTAGGTAAGCAATGTCTACTGCACCACCCTGATCTATAATTTTAGTTACCCAATCAAAAAAATCAATAAGATTAGTTTGGCATGATCTCCCTGAAGTAAACCCATGTTGTCTCTGATCTTGAAATCCATGTGTTTTTAGATGTTCATCAATCCTATCCTTTAACATGGTTTCCATCACTTTCCCCACTACTGAAGTAAGGCTTACTGGCCTATAGTTGTCCGACTCCTCCCTATTACCTTTCTTGTAAATGGGCACAACATTCGCTAACTTCCAATCTTCTGGGACTACTCCTGTTAACAATGATTGGTTAAATAAATCTGTTAATGGTTTTGCTAGTACACCACTAAGCTCTTTTAATAGCTTTGGGTGTATTCCATCAGGTCCCATTGACTTATTTGTCTTTACTTTTGACAGTTGAAATAGAACCTCTTCCTCTGTAAACTCACGTGTAATAAATGACTCATTTATTCTTTTTCTCAACTGAAGTCCCTTTCCTTCATTTTCTTCTGTAAATACAGAACAAAAAACACAACATACCCATTAGAGAGAAGAAGACACCCTTGGCCGTTGAGGCCATAGATGGCAGACCATTATGCTCACCAGTTATTACACATGAAACTGAACCATTGCATATGTATACAGGGATGTTACACTTAGAAACCATTCGGTTTCAGGTCATTACCTCTCCTTCCTCTCACATCGTGTTAGGTTACCCATGGTTACGTTCTCACAATCCCATTTTTGACTGGGAGACAGGACAAATAGTATCTTGGAGCGAGACCTGCCAAGAGTCTTGTATCGTTAAAATCACCCCTTTAAATTCTATTAATGTTCCTACTACTCCTCCTTTGTCTACTGTTATACCTCCTCAGTACTTATCTCTCAAGTCTGTCTTCGATAAAAGGGAGGCTGAAAAATTACCGCCTCATAGACCCTACGATTGTGCTATCGATTTATTGCCTGGCACTATACCTCCCAAAGGCAGGGGGTATCCCTTGTCTCCTCAAGAAAACCGTGTCATGGAGGAATATATTAAAGAATCTCTACAAAAGGGGTTTATAAGGAGATCCTCTTCTCCGGCAGGGGCTGGGTTCTTCTTTGTGTTGAAGAAGGAGGGCGATTTGAGACCTTGTATCGATTATAGGGGTCTAAATAAAATCACCATAAAAAATGCTTACCCTATACCTTTAATTAAGGAATTATTTGACAGGCTCAAACATGCTACTGTATTTACTAAACTGGACCTTAGAGGTGCATACAATCTAATACGTATAAAGAAGGACCATGAATAGAAAACTGCATTCAATACTAGGACTGGTCATTACGAGTACACTGTGATGCCATTCGGTCTTTGTAACGCCCCAGCAGTGTTTCAAGATTTTATTAATGACGTCTTACGAGAGTTCATTCACACATTTGTAATAGTGTACTTGGACGACATATTAATATATTCAACGGATTTGCATACTCATCACATGCATGTTAAAACAGTTTTGAAAACCCTTTTTGTTAATGGTCTTTATTGTAAACTAGAAAAATGTTTATTTGATCAATCCGAAGTCCAGTTTTTGGGGTATTTAATTTCTGCTAAGGGTTTTCGTATGGATCCCCAGAAGCTTTCTACTGTCATAAAATGGCCTCTACCTCAAGGTCTGAAAGCCATTCAGCGTTTTCTTGGTTTTTCTAACTATTATAGATGCTTTATTAAAGGTTTTTCTTCTATTGTAGCGCCTATAACCCGTATGACTAAAAAGGATGGTAATACTCGTGTCTGGTCCCCAGAGGCACTTGAGGCTTTTGAATTTCTTAAGACTACGTTCGCCTCTGCTCCTATTTTACAGCATCCTGTCCCTTTTCTGCCTTATATTCTTGAAGTTGATGCTTCTGATATTGGGGTAGGTGCTGTCTTATCTCAAAGAGCCATTACATCCTTGTGGCTTCTTTTCCAAGCAGATGTCCAAAGCCGAAAAGAATTATGACATAGGCAATCGAGAACTCCTTGCTATTATTTTAGCACTTAAGGAGTGGAGACATCTATTAGAGGGTACTAAGGATCCCATCCTCATTTTTACGGATCACAAAAACCTTTCCTACCTTAGCAGTGGCGTACTAAGGGGGGGGCGGGGGGTGCGGTACGCCCCGGGTGCCAGCCGGGTGGGGGTGCCATGGCCAGCCCCGCCGCCCCCCCCCATGCTGCAGCCGCCCGAGCGCTCTGTAGAGCAGCTTTGCCCGGGCGGTGCGTCCATGAGGGCGGACCGCACCACCCGGGCGCAACCTGAGGAGAGGCTGACAGGAGGGAGCGCTCAGCGTTCAGCGCTCCCTCCTGTCAGCTTCCTTTGCTGTAGCGTGGCTGAGCCCGGCAGCATTGATAGTCCGCGGGTACAGAGAGCAGCTGTCTCCTGTACCCGGCCGGACTAACAGGAAGTGCACACTGAGTGTTCACTTCCTGTTAGTCCGGCCAGGTACAGGAGACAGCTGCTCTCTGTACCCGCGGACTATACTGGGCTCGGCCACGCTACAGCAAAGGTAGGGGGAGGGGAGAGAAAGGTGGGGGTGAGAAAGAGGAGAAAGGGGGCGTGA
>OW240914.1:5846589-5883212 GCA_933207985.1 Pelobates cultripes | reverse complement strand
TACTCTACTCTCAATACATGTAAACTCACTGAGCAGGCCCTCAATCCCTCTGTTACTGTGTCACTATACCCCACTCCCTCTAACATGTAAACTCACTGAGCAGGCCCTCAATCCCTCTGTTACTGTGTGTCAAATTTGTCTGGTTACAATTACGTGTCTGTTATCCCACCCATTGTACAGCGCTTCCGAATTTGTTGGCGCTATATGAATAATAATAAGTCTATGAAAACAATTAAATCTGCATAAATAAATGTATTGCTTCTTGCTACAGGGTAATTCACTGAGATATTTTTATTATTATTATTATTATTATTATTATTATGATATTTATTTAGAAATCAAGTTATGTTCAAGGAGACTTTCAAATTTAAAACAATCAAACTGAAAACAAAGTTGATATGGAGAATTTTTCTATTTCCGGTATCTTAGCCTAAATGTTAAAATTCAGTTTGACAGTTGTCCCTTTATTGAATAACCCTGTAATTGTACGAGTAGAACAAACGTGAAAATCCTGCACTTGATGACATGAAACATTAATATTATTGTGGATTTATATACTTATTCCTCAGATATGGTAACACTGCTTCATTAACTATTTGCACCAAATAAACTCTTACAATTTCAGTGGCAAAATCTCACACACATATGGGCACAATAACCTAAAATGTCTATTTACAGGTACCTTAAAGAGACAGACACTACGATGCGCATATGGAATTATTATTGCCATTTATATATTGCCAACAGATTCCGTAGCACTTTACAAAATTATTAGAGGGGGGATTTAACTAAATAGGACAATTACAGACTGTAGTGGGGAAATTAACACTATCAATGCACTGGGCAGCCTGTAACCTTCAATCTGTGTCGAACAGCCCAATGAACGCACCTCTTCTTTTTTATCAATAACCTGATGATATCGGCCTATCGATCATGACATTTAGAGATTAATGAGTAAAAAATTAATTAGGCCCATTTAGAAATCGATAACGTTTTCAGTCTGTGGCTTCTTTACTGGCAGTAAAATGGTGGGTGAAATTTGAAAAATTGGTTTGAAAATAGTCACTATTCTTGTTAAAATGTTATCACTCTGTCACCAGTAGTGCACTACAATGTACATCCAATGTCTCTGCTAATCCAGGTTCTGTGTGGCCGGTATTATGAAGGGGGCAGTAGCCTATAAAATCCTCCCTTTAGAGATGTCAATGCTGCACTACGAGGGTGAAATGATGGTTAAGGGGAATAGTTCTGTATTATTTTTCTTTTGCGGTGTGCTTTGTTACAATGACTGGGGTGTTTATATAAAGGGTGGCCCAATAGTTGGTATACAGTATAGTTTATTATATTTGTTTAACACTATTCAATCTCGAAAGTTCTCGAAATGTCTTCAACGTTGCAACAATCCTCAACTCTGTTCAGTACACTGTGACACACAGTACTCCAACTGAGTACCTCCACTGAGTTTGCCCCCTAGCTACAACCTGGGAACCTGGAGCAATTCAGGCCCAGTCGCTGAAGCTTGGTAGGTTTTCTCTGGAGCTCTCTCATTCCAGGCAGGTATTATCCCTTCTGCCTATTCCTCTGCAGATCCAGACAGGTATCATCCCCTCGGCCTGTGATAGCTCCTGTCTTTACAAAGAAACTTGCGGCTCTCAGGCCTAGCCCCCTTTTTTTAAATGACCCAGATAAGAGGAATTGTGCAGCCAGCCAACAGGTCCAAAGACTCTTGTGGCAAAAATAGCCACTTGTGGGTTGTTGAACTATATGTACAAAAGGTTGTCTGCAATAACCGCTGGATTATATATTGTAATATTGGTCTGTACTGCTATGTGTATAGAATTCGTATGCTAGCAGCCGAAAGCTGCTAGCATTCATGTGTTTCACGAACAGAGACTTTACCGGCTGTTCATGAAGCGAATGAGCTACCACCCAGTAGCCCACACACAGAGGGTCGTGTGGCACTCATTAACCGATTGCAACATTGTTGCAATAGGTAGTTAAGGGCTTTCCTAGGTGGCCGTCGTTCGGCTACCGACCACGCGGCGGTCGGCCATCTTGGATCCTTTGTTTCACCAGCGGTGTTTGGTCATCGAGCGCGTGGAACTGAAAACGGCTACTCAACGGCTCGAACACCGCTGGACTTCCAGGCCGTTCGGGAGCTCCGGTCTTTCGCTATTATGGTTCCCCATCGGTGTTCGGTACTTTTAGGCGAACATAATGTTTAAAGTGTATTTTGTGCGGCGTTCGGTTATTTATGCTGGGATCTGAGCGGTATTCTCACGAACTGTGCGCTCAGACCCCAGCAGAACGTCCATTCGTTTAAATAAAGTGAATATTATAAAAGTTATATATTTGCATGTAAAATGCCGGTTCTGCTGCACGGAGGGATAATCCACTTAACGGTACATCCCAGTGGGAGTATCCCTCTCGTCCAGCAGTGCCTGATGGGAGAAAAGGTCGGAATGTTAAGTCCCCCATGTAGTCCCCTACTGTATTACCCCTGCTATGTCAGTAGGGAAACCCCTTGCATGGGGACTTGCATAAATACTGTGACCTGTGAATAAAAACCTCAGTTGACTCCCAGAACTGTGTTTCGTCCGGTTACTGGGGGATTTGGGATATTGCCTTACTTTTCAGCGCTTGACTGTGGATTACCTTCTGTACCAGCGGAGACCGTGGAATTTAATATTGCAGCTCCGCTACAACTCTGTTATTGGGATCCCTAATAAACCACACAGGACACACAGTTCCAAAAGGAAGTAACATACTCTGCTTAATTTTACTCAGGACAAGCCCATAAGCTCATTACATTTAAATGACAAATAACCAAATCTTATCAAACAACATACAGGAACTTATAATAACATAATGACATATGTACGGCAGATGGGCAAAAAGAGTGCTTAACCCTAGATATGTTAGTTCCTAAACAAGAGCAGAACGAGAGGCCCTGACCAGCTAGTACTAGGCAGTAAGGAGGGGAAACGTAACCAGTAATGGATAATAGATACAAGATAATAAATAAACAGATATATCAGACACAATATATACAATGGATAAATAGTGAAAGAATAAACAAAGTAAAAAAAAGTTCATGCAATGCTATCGTAATCTGAATACCTAGATACAGGATCTGCTGAATGTAGTGCTATGAGGGCAGGGTGAAACACGGCTCGAGATGCTGCACAGTCAGGTAGGAACAAACTATCAGAGATGCTGCACAGTCAGGTAGGAACAAACTATCAGAGATGCTGCACAGTCAGGTAGGAACAAACTATGAGAGATGCTGCACAGTCAGGTAGGAACAAACTATCAGAGATGCTGTACAGTCAGGTAGGAACAAACTATCAGAGATGCTGCACAGTCAGGTAGGAACAAACTATCAGAGATGCTGCACAGTCAGGTAGGAACAAACTATCAGAGATGCTGTACAGTCAGGTAGGAACAAACTATCAGAGATGCTGCACAGTCAGGTAGGAACAAACTATCAGAGATGCTGCACAGTCAGGTAGGAACAAACTATCAGAGATGCTGCACAGTCAGGTAGGAACAAACTATCAGAGATGCTGCACAGTCAGGTAGGAACAAACTATCAGAGATGCTGTACAGTCAGGTAGGAACAAACTATCAGAGATGCTGCACAGTCAGGTAGGAACAAACTATCAGAGATGCTGTACACTAGGGCTAGTCAACCTTTTAATACCTACCACCCACTTTTGTATCTTTTTTTTATGGTAAAATTTCCTTACCGCCCACCAGTGATGCATTTACTCAGTTTTTTTAGCGCAAGTGCGAAAAACGTTTTAGGAAGGAGGGATTTAAAAATGGATGTACTTAAATAATATTTTATTTTTAATTTTTTTGAAACATGGGTTCTAAATTTTTTACACAATTTAAAACTGCTTTTACTCTTGCCCCGTTCTGCCCTCCACTCCACACAGCGCAATCTCTCTATATCAGGGGTCTCTTTTTCCTTTCTCTTTAATCTCTACTTCTTCTTCCTTTACTTCTTCTTCCTTTACTTCTTTTCCTTTTCCCTACTTTATTTTATGTTAAGTAAACCAAATAAACAGAAAATAACAGAACTTAGCTTGCCAAAGTTCAATATCAGCCACACTAAACGCCATTCTTCTTCCTGTCCCTGCTTTCACATTGCGTGCATCACCTCCCCGTGTGTTATTTCATCACGCCCCAGTCCGTCCCGATCGGGAGTGCAGCCATCGAGAGAGGTTTAGCAAACAGAGGTGATCAAGCAATGCGTGTTGGGTGTTTTTTGTGAAGTCTCTCTCGATGGCTGGAGTGAGGCGCATCTTGTCCTGGGGAATAGAGGGTCGCGGATAATACCCACAACTGCCCTCCATGAAAACTTGAATTGCCTACTTGTGGGCGGTAGGGACCAGGTTGACTACCACTGCTGTACACATTGTCATCACATGCAGCAGCCTCTAGAGCGGTCACAGAATGTCAGGCCAACTTCCCTGGCTGCTGGCTTCCCCCTTCCTGGTCCAAAGTAAGACTGCCTCTTAAAACTTTAAACTTTTAAGCAGCCGCTAGCCCTCCCTCTACAGCCCCTGTCCCCCTTCTATAACCCCTGTGCCCCCCTTATACAGCCCCTGTGCTCCACACTACAGTCCATGACCACCAGGGATAAGGTGGTCTCAGCCCCTGTGCCCCTTCTACAGCCCCTGTGCCTCCCTCTACAGCCCGGTGCCCCACACTACAGTCCATGACTGTAAGGAAACCAAGTATATTTAAACCTCATTTGGTAGTTTCCTCCCGAACCGCCAGAGCATCAGTGATTATAGCTCTCCGTTCGGTAGATAAAGTAGATGAATCGTATAGTAATCCCAGTAGTTTCATAAGATAATTCCCTTAATAAAGCACACGAATCCCCAAACATAAGCCGAAGTCAAGAAGAAGGGTACAACTGAACTAAGCTTTAATGATTGCACACAGGCTTTAATGCAAGTCCCCATGCAAGGGGACATCCCACAGGGAGGGACAAAGATTAACCAATCGGGCACAGTAAAAACATAGCACACATCCACAATTCCCTCCCCTAGCCCTGGAGATAATCAAGTCTGATAAAGTAATAACTTGATTATCTCCAGGCAGAAAAATCACATTTTTCCCCAATATCTGGAACACCCCTTTATACCTGAGGTATCCCCACAATTAATATGTCCCCTGATAGCCCTGATCTGGGTGACCAACATATTCAAATTTCACCCAGATCAGTTCAGAGGTTCTCAAAAACTGTGGAAATCTTCTGTGACCGGCTCACCGTGGGCTGGCTGCCCAAAACAGTTCCATGAGTTTGGTGGGTTTTGTCGGTCACTTCAGAAAAAGGGAAAAAATGAATAAAAATGAATAGAGAATATCAGGCAGCATCTCAAGCTGTCAGACAATATCAGGCAGCATCTCGAGCTGTTAGAGAATATCAGGCAGCATCTCGAGCTGTCAGAGAATATCAGGCAGCATCTTGAGCTGTCACACAATATCAGGCAGCATCTTGAGCTGTCAGACAATATGAGGCAGCATCTCGAGCTGTCAGAGAATATCAGGCAGCATCACGAGCTGTCAGACAATATCAGGCAGCATCACGAGCTGTCAGACAATATCAGGCAGCATCACGAGCTGTCAGACAATATCAGGCAGCATCTCAAGTTATCAAACAATATCAGGCAGCATCTCAAGCTGTCAGAGAATATCAGGCGTCATCTCGAGCTGTCAGACAAAATCAGGCAGCATCTCGAGCTGTTAGAGAATGTCAGGCAGCATCTAAATCTGTCAGACAATATTAGGCAGCATCATGAGCTGTCAGAAAATATCAGGCAGCATCTTGAGCTGTCAGAGAATATCAGGCAGCATCTCAAGCTGTCAGAAAATGTCAGACAGCATCTCGAGCTGTCAGAGAATATCAGGCATCACCTCGAGCTGTCAGAGAATATCAGGCAGCATCTCAAGCTGTCAGAGAATATCAGGCAGCATCTCAAGCTGTCAGAGAATATCAGGCAGCATCTCAAGCTGTCAGATAATATCAGGCAGCATCACGTGCTGTCAGACAACATCAGGCAGCATCTCGAGCTGTCAGACAATATCAGGCAGCATCTCAAGCTGTCAGAGAATATCAGGCAGCATCTCGCATTGTCAGACAATATCAGGATGCATCTCGAGCTGTCAGACAATATCAGGCAGCATCTCAAGCTGTCAGAAAATATCAGGCAGCATCTCGAGCTGTCAGACAATATCCGGCAGCATCTCGAGCTGTCAGACAATATCAGGCAGCATCTCGAGCTGTCAGAGAATATTAGGCAGCATCTCGAGCTGTCAGAGAATATGAGGCAGCATCTCAAGCTGTCAGAGAATATCAGGCAGCATCACGAGCTGTCAGACAATATCAGGCACCAATCGAGCTGTCAGAGAATATCAGGCAGCATCTCGAGCTGTCAGAGGATATCAGGCAGCATCTCGAGCTGTAAGAAAATATCAGGCAGCATCTCGAGCTGTCAGAGAATATTAGGCAGCATCTTGAGCTGTCAGAGAATATTAGGCAGCATCTCGAGCTGTCAGAAAACATCAGGCAGCATCTTGAGCTGTCAGAGAATATTAGGCAGCATCTCTAGCTGTCAGAGAATATCAGGCAGCACCTGGAGCTGTCAGAGAATATCAGGCAGCATCTGGAGCTGTCAGACAATATCAGGCAGCATCTCGAGCTGTCAGACAATAGCAGGCAGCATCTCGAGCTGTCAGAGAATATCAGGCAGCATCTCGAGCTGTCAGAGAATATCAGGCAGCATCTCGAGCTGTAAGAGATATCAGGCAGCATCTCGAGCTGTCAGTGAATATCAGGCAGCATCTCAAGCTGCCGAAAATATCAGGCACCCTCAAGCTGTCAGACAATATCAGGATGCATCTCGAGCTGTTAGAGAATATCAGGCAGCATCTCGAGCTGTCAGACAATATCAGGATGCATCTTGAGCTGTTAGTGAATATCAGGCAGCATCTCGAGCTGTCAGACAATATCAGGCAGCATCTCGAGCTGTCAGACAATATCAGGATGCATCTCGAGCTGTTAGAGAATATCAGGCAGCATCTCAAGCTGTCAGACAATATCAGGCAGCATCTCGAGCTGTTAGAGAATACCAGGCAGCATCTCGAGCTGTCAGACAATAGCAGGCAGCATCTCAAGCTGTCAGACAATATCAGGCAGCATCTCGAACAGTCAGTGAATATCAGGCAGCATCTGGAGCTGTTAGAGAATATCAGGCAGCATCTCGAGCTGTCAGACAATATTAGGCAGCATCTCGAGCTGTCAGACAATATCAGGATGCATCTCGAGCTGTTAGAGAATATCAGGCAGCATCTCGAGCTGTCAGATAATATCAGGCAGCATCTCAAGCTGTCAGACAATATCAGGTAGCATCTCGAGCTGTTAGAGAATATCAGGCAGCATCTCGAGCTGTCAGAGAATATCAGGCAGCATCTCGAGCTGTCAGATAATATCAGGCAGCATCTCTAGCTGTCAGACAATATCAGGCAGCATCTCGAGCTGTCAGACAATATCAGGCAGCATCTCGAGCTGTCAGACAATAGCAGGCAGCATCTCGAGCTGTCAGAGAATATCAGGCAGCATCTCGAGCTGTAAGAGAATATCAGGCAGCATCTCGAGCTGTCAGTGAATATCAGGCAGCATCTCAAGCTGTCAGAGAATATTAGGCAGCATCTCGAGCTGTCAGACAATATCAGGCAGCATCTCAATCTGTCAGAGAATATCAGGCAGCATCTCGAGCTGTCAGACAATATCAGGCAGCATCTCGAGCTCTCAGAGAATATCAGGCAGCACCTGGAGCTGTGTTTTCCTGATCAGACCACACACCCTGCCTTCACAGCACTACATTTAGCAGGTTGCATATCTAGGTACTCAGATTAGTATCGTATATACTTTATTTCACTTTGTTCGTTTTTTCACTATTTATCAAATGTATATAAATGGTGACTTATATGGAGTGTCTCTGTTTATTATCTTTTATCTATTATCAGTTAAGTTTTAACTCCTTACTGTCTAATATGAGCTGATCAGGGTCTCTCTGTTCTGCTCTTGTTTTGCTAATGCCTTTTTTTAAAACAATCACATTTTGTAAGATTTGAAGTTGCTGGTTAGTAAGTGAGTGTGCTGGTACTTGTATTTTGTATGAATTGACCCCTGCAGCTGGCTATAAGGTATGCATGTTCGGGTGATTGCAGCCTCTTGTATGTAAATATATTTGGGAGTCCAGGCCAGCTCCCAGGTTTTGCACCCCTCCTGGTCACAGGTGCCTCATTCCAGGGTCCTATTTAAACCTGAACGGGAGAGAATCCCAGGAGGAAGGATTTTGTTCTCGTACAAACAGGCACTAAGGACCTGCCAAAAGTGGGGTACATTGGCGTTATGGAAGAATAATACAATAATGATCATATACTGATACTAAACTCCCAATAGTTTTGCTTAAGTTAACTGTTTGTAACAAAAACTATGAAATTCTGAGAGCTCTGAAGTTGGTGTTTAGTGAGTAAGTGCGCTAGATTTTGTTAGATTATATTTCATTATTTTGTGATAGTTACCTTTGTGTTAAAAATAGCAATTAATACAGTATTGTCTAAATAAATGCAACAACAAATCATTATTTAGAGAGTGCCAAAAGGTTCTGCGGTGCTGTACATTTGGTGAAATTACCGTCATAATCGTATAAGATCTAGCTGTAGGGATATTACAGGAATCATTTAATAAAACCAAACTATGACATCTCTCCATGACATCTTTGTTTCTCTTTGTTGGTTTTATTTATAATCAGTGACACCTTTAGTAAAATCTGTGATGTTCGGCTTCTGAGGAAGCGACAGAGATGGCGTCAGGGAGGATGAAGGGTGGGGTGAACAGGTAATGGGAATTGTGCTGATATTATACATTAATCTGATTTTGTTTTTTTGTTTTTTTTCTGATAGAGCCCACGATCAATCGCTGTCCTTACCAGAGGAATCATGTCAGCAAATAAGGAACTCCATCATTCTCACAAAACTGAAAAAGTAAGACCTTCGTTATTTATCATTTCAATAAATATACTCATTCATTTATACCCTGTATAGTGTCCTGGAATCAGTTACACCCTGTATAGCGTGTGGCTTTATGTTAAGACACCCCCAGTGTCTTTAAACGAAACCGCCGTTTAGTCTGCCTTCCCCTGCTGCAGTACCAATAATCCCCGTTCGCATAACCGTAGTGCACGAACCAAACTTTGGGGAAGCGGCAATCTCCCGACCGTGATCAGTGAAAGGCTCCAACCTCCCGAACGGAACTCCATGAACAGCTGCTAGCCACCGAACAATAATATCCACCAAGCGGCTTTCGGTTCCATCCAGCAGTCTCTAAACGCAAAGAAGAAATCCCCCCAATAACGAGACAGAAGCTCCGCATTGAGGGTCAAACAGGATCTGGCTTTACTGTGGGCTACCTGCCCGTATTTATGCAGGTCTCCCACTTGGTGGACACTCCCCTAAGGGACCAAATGGGAGACTTAAATGACAGACAGACATGGGGACATTCCAGACACACAGTCACAGTTTTTACCCACAATGCACTATGCTTCCCTCCCCTCTGCCCTGGAGATAATTACCAAGTAACTCAATTATCTCCAGGACAAAGCCAATCGCCATCTTAAATATAAAATTAGAAAAGACATAAAAATACATAACTTCACAAAAACCGAACACTTCTCATTCGCATCACATATCCCCAGATAGCCTGGAGTGCATATTATTAGCGAATAGCGCTCAGATCCCACACACATAGTTCAATCGCCATGGAGTCAAAGTTCTTACAGTCCTTCGGTATACGAATGACTCCATGGGAAGGCTATCTGGGTTAAGTCCTTTCGTATGCTTCAAACCTCCCGAACGGCCGGTATTCGTATGCTTTCGTGGAGGCAGCCAGGCGTTCCGTTGTTTCAGCGGTGTTCGGCAGAAAGTGTCCGTTTTTAGTTCCATAGAAATAGAGCCAAACACCGCTGGGCTTTCGTGTGGTTTAAAATGGCCGCTGCCTCGTGGTCGACATACGAACGACGACCACCCTGAATTTGTTTAATTGAAAATTGTCTGCGGTTAACCACAACGTTCTAATTGGGATCAATAGGTTAACCAGCAGCACACTTCTCTCCTGGGTGGCTGTCCGTTCGGTAGGTTTGTTCGGGCAAAACAGTCATTCGTATGGCTGGGCTATAGGAACCAGCCATTTACACGAACAGGGCAAACTAGTGGCTTTATAGCTCTGGAATCAGTGACACCCTGTATGGCGTGTGGCTTTATATCTCTGGAATCAGTTACACCCTGTATAGCGTGTGGCTTTATATCTCTGGAATCAGTTACACCCTGTATAGCGTGTGGCTTTATATCTCTGGAATCAGTGACACCCTGTATAGCGTGTGGCTTTATATCTCTGGAATCAGTGACACCCTGTATAGCGTGTGGCTTTATATCTCTGGAATCAGTTACACCCTGTATAGCGTGTGGCTTTATATCTCTGGAATCAGTGACACCCTGTATAGCGTGTGGCTTTATATCTCTGGAATCAGTGACACCCTGTATAGCGTGTGGCTTTATATCTCTGGAATCAGTGACACCCTGCATAGCGTGTGGCTTTATATCTCTGGAATCAGTGACACCCTGTATAGTGTGTGGCTTTGTGTCCCTCATGACAGGGGAAATATACCTCCATACTGAGAATACATTAGACAAATATGAATTAATTGGTGCCTGCTAGTTTTCCTGGTGTCTTGCACTTAAAGGGACACTCCAGTACCTGGAAAACAAACCATTTTCCTGGCACTGCAGGACCCCTCTCCCTCCCATCCCAGGTTGCTGAAGGGGTTTAAACCCTTCAGTGACTTGCCGATGTCCCTTGGCGCTGGTCCAGGGACCGCCCACGCTCCTCCTTGAAAAATGCTTTCAATGCTTCCCTATGGGGATTTTAGTGACACTGGAGGTCCTCAAATAGCGTGAGGACGTCCAGCGACGCTATAGCACAGAAAACCTGTGCTATAAACCAGGAAGTGCCCTCTAGTGGCTGTCTAGTAGACAGCCACTAGAGGAGGAGTTATCCCTGCAAGGTAATTATTGCAGTTTATGAAAACTGCAATATTTACAGTTGCAGGGTTAAGGGAATTGGGAGTTGGCACCCAGACCGCTCCAATGGGCAGAAGTGGTCTGGGTGCCTGGAGTGTCCCTTTAGGGACACAAGTAATTTCCACTTTTTTTTTTTTTTTTGCGGTTTGTGTTCAACTGCAATTTGCATTTTACTATTTTATTGCACGACACATTATATACTGCTTTTTTTTTTTTTTTAAGGACAAAAAGGGCTTTAAATTGATGTAACATATATAAATGATTATACAAAAATGCCAAGAGAGAAATATTTGTTTAGCAATAACAATGTGTGCATAATTAATGCAGGTTAAAGAAGGTAATTAAAAATAAATTCATTTAGTTGCTCTGATTTACAGAATATATAATGTCTGGGATTGTAAGTTTTTTTTTGGTAGTTACAGGTCACAAAGCACAAGGAGTAAAACAAACTTGTAATGTGGAGCGATTTTAGAATTTGGTATGTTTGTCTTGTAAGCTTAAAGGACCACTCTAGGCACCCAGACCACTTCAGCTTAATGAGGTGGTCTGAGTGCCTGGTCCAGCAAGGGTTAACCCATTTTTTCATAAACATAGCAATTTCAGAGAAACTGCTATGTTTATGAATGGGTTAAGCCTTCCCCTATTTCCTCTAGTGGCTGTCCCATTGATTTTCACAGTGAGAGCACGCCAGCGTCCATAGGAAAGCATTATAAATGCTTTCCTATGTGACCGGCTGAATGCGCGCGCAGCTCTTGCCGCGCGTGCGCATTCAGCTGACGGGAGGAGAAGAGGAGGATCGGAGGAGGAGAGCTCTCCGCCCAGCGGTGGAAAAAGGTAAGTTTAAACCCCTTTCCCCCTTCCAGAGCCGGGCGGGAGGGGGACCCTGAGGGTGGGGGCACCCTCAGGGCACTATAGTGCCAGGAAAACGAGTATGTTTTCCTGGCACTATAGTGGTCCTTTAATAGCCATAAAAGAAAACAAAACTGCCGCACAAAGGTATATATTTATATAAAGTAGACATCACGGGCTATTTACCTAGCGTTGTTTTGACACTTTCACCGCCAATCTCTGCTAAATATTGGAGTAAAATCGTGGGGTTTTTTTTTTTTTGCACACAAACTTATAACAAAGAACTTCTCATGTATATTTTGTAAAGTTGGTGTGTGCTATTCCTGTACAAAACTTTATTTTGTTTTCAGTTACATCTGCTGAGTATAACGATACCCCCATTGTATGTCTTTGGCACTTTCGTGAAGCTACAGCTATATATGAGACATGTCCGTTTCAACATTTACAGTAGAAGTTTGAGAGATGGATTTAATGGGCCTGTGCTTCAATTTGGGGTATTATAGCAGTTTGACTGTTCGGGAAAAAAAAACATAAAGGCCTACCGTTTCTTAAAGTAGACACCCCAGGGTATTTCAAATGGCATATTTTAAACCTTATCGTAGGATCATTTTTTTTTGTTGGTTTGTATCAAGTCTAGTAGCAAATAGCATTTTTTTCTGCCTTTTTGGTACACACTTGGAGATGTTACTGTATATTTTGCAATCCTTATGTGTGCTACGGCAGTATAACATCTATGTTGCTCAACTATGTCGTTTTAGTACAACAATACCCCCATGTTTATCTTTTTCAGGGTTATGTGGATGTTGAAGGGCCACATTGGAGACCAAGCCATATCAGTTTTTTTCAAACTTTGAATTTTGACGCTGGGTCCATGTGCAATTTTAGAGCATCTTAGCTGGCTGATCATTCAAACTACCCCACAAATGCCTGCCATTTCTTAAAGAAGGCACCTCAGGCTATTTCAAATGGCATATTTTAAACCTAGTCTAGTAGCAATTGGCACATGGGCATCCACAGGAATTTTTCCAGGGTGGGGGGCATAATTATGACATCAATGTTTGGCCCCCTTTTGACAGTGCCATGAAGGAGAGGGGCATAGTCATTATCACATAAAGCCAGGGTAAATAGCGTTTTCACAACTATTGTGTCAGGAATACACGTATGTATTCCTGACACTATAATGTTCCTTTAATCAAATTAAAGGAACATTCTGGTCACCATAATAACTTCATCTAAATGAAAATGCTATAATGCCAGGAGGCTCCTGGGTGCTCTCTCCTTTAAGGGGTGAAACTGCTCTCAAATGGTTTAACCCCAAAGACTTCCTCCAGTTCCAGATCACTCGGTACTTCGGCTTCTGAAATGGAGTGTCAGGAAGTGGAGATTGACGTCAGGCATGGGTGCCACTGATTGGCTAGAGTCAGCTGACGCTCTAAGTCAATCAATCGCTAGTTCCCGGTTCATAAAAATGTTTTACTTTTTGTGAATGGGCCAATCATGCGACACCCCTGCCCAGCGCCACTCTGTGCTTCCTGACACTCCGTAAATAAAAGTGAACAAATTAACACTGATATTTTTTTACCTGGGAAGATGAGAAGGTCCAAAATTTCCCTGCCAGGCCCAGGTGACAAAACCTTATGATGTGGTGCCCAGAATAAAGTGGAGGGATCACTTCACTTGTCCTTCTTGCTCAAATCTCCTTTTCTTCATTTGACACAGTCGTCTTATTCTTCTGACACTGTCTTCTCTCCTCCTTGGCTTATTTTGCTCTCTTACCTTTCTGCTTCTTTTGCGCCCTTCTGCTCCTTTCTCTTTCTGATCCCTTTCTGCTCCTTGCAGACCCATTCTGCTCCTTCTCCTACTTTACCTGTGTGCTCTTTCTGCCTCTTCCAGCTCCTTGTTGCCCCTTTCTGTTCCTTGCTGTTCTTTCTCTTGCCTGCTCCTTCTACTACTTTACCTTCCTGCTCCTTGCTGCCCTTTCTGCTTCTTCTCCTATGTTACCTTTTGTGCTCCTTCTGATTCTTTCTGCTGCTTTACTTTCCTGCTCATTTTGTCCCTTTCTGCTCATTTTTATTCCTTTCTGCTCCTTTTCCCACTTTACCTTTGTGCTCCTTCTGCCACTTCCAGCTCCTTTCTCTTCCTTGCTGCCCTTTCCAGCTCCTTCTTCTACTTTACCTTTTGTGCTCCTTCTGATTCTTTCTGCTCCTTTACCTTTGTGTTCCTGCTGTCCCTTCCTAGAAAAAAGAGACCTGGAGGTAGCAGAAACAAAATGTATAGAAAAAATGTAATAACCAAAGAGAAATATTTGTAACCTTTAAAATGTCACTTTTAATGGTGTATCTAAAAAGTCCCTAATTATAGTGGACTAAACTAATGCAAAATACTAACAACAATAAATAATCAGTCACTATACAGGACAAGATATGTCCTGTGACTGGGCGGGACTAGATATATCCAATAGGTCTTTGTCAAGACAAATCTTAAATAGTGTGACGGGACGAAGTATGTCCAATAAGTCTTAATAAGACCAAATACTAAATAGAGCCAAAAAATTCCAGTGGCTTGTAACAACCAAAAAGTAGTACTTAGGCAGTATTCAGCTCCCTATTACCAACTAGACAGTAGCCAGATGATGGTAAGGTAGTGATACATTTGTTAAACAGTAACAATATGTAGTATGGTAACTCTAATTGAGTGTCAATTAGTAGCATTGTTGCAATGATTTGCCATAGTCAGTTTGATACCTTATCCAACTAAAATGTGCGTTTCAGTATCTGTTTAGCAATAACCACAATAAGCCTAATAAAAGTGACTTTGCCTTGGTCATTTGCAATATCCGTTGTGTGCAGTACTAATTACTGGAGTAGTATTTTGTGCTAGTGCTACTGTAGATGCAGAGGATTTTCAGCTGTTCGGTAAAGGTAACCGCTGGTCTGTCACTGTAGGATCGCTAGGCACCCCGGGTAGTGACGATCCTGGGCATAACTGTGACAGACAGTGTGGAGTACAGTGGAGAGATGCTAGTAAAGGGGTGATAACTGAGAGGATCGAAGGACTATGTATGTCTTGCACTACTGTGCCTTCCAGGGCAGCCCTTATCCCCAGTAAAAGCACATCCTGTATGACTTGGTAACCACCTCCCCCAGAATAATACTGAGTTCTAAACTCCTAAATATTGCTGAGAACTGGGTGATTTTTGGATATGTTTGTCACCCAAATCGGTGGCCATCAGGGGATGTAACTTTTGTGGGGGTTTACATGTGTTTTGGGGGTACCTTCGGGATATTGTAAAATGTATGTTTTTTGTGCCTGGAGATAATTGAGTTTAGTATAGTGGGAGGGATTATTCTGTTTTGTGTGAGAGTGTCCTGGAACTGAGAGCCAATGTAGTTAGTGAGTACTTTGTCACAGTCCCCTCTCAGGTCCAGTGGGGAATGGCCCTGGAATATGTTATGGAAAACCCTTTGCATGGGGACCAGTCGTAGCTGCCAGTAAACCATTTCTCTTCACCCTCACCATAGAGCCTCATCTCATGTGTGGAGGGGACATCTATATTAACTCTGGGGATTGCTATATAGCTATACGCCCTTGGATTACAACACTAGCTCTTGTAAGAGCTATCTTGCTATACTATCTGGAGTAGGAGAGGTCTACTCACTGGAAGCTGGATCCCTTGGGTCCAGGGTGGGTGGAGGACAGCGAGCCAAGCTGCATAGCTAAGGGTCTACGGTGATTATGGTGTTCCAGTGTGAAGCTTATTGTGCTCACAATTACTAGGAAGCAGCGATTGGTGGAAGCACCCAGTCGTGGTGCCAGGCGGCCGTCACATGTGTGTACCCCTTAATTTTCATGGGCAGTGGACTAAAGCATCATCCTAGTAGTTAACTAGTTATGGTCTATGTGGAATCCAGTTACCCTTTAGCCCTAATTCCCTAGTAAGCCTAGTTGTAACAATTCCCATTCCCTTAAAATCACAGCACAATTCCAGTGCTGTTCAAACACTCAACACTTCAAATATTCTGTTTGGAATGTAAATGAATCATACCTGCATGGGGAACTGGGGAAATTCCTGGTACTGTAATAAATTCAACTGAATGGAAACCATGTGACTATAAGTTAATAAAAATGTCATCCATACTATCCAATGATAATTCTGTGTCTCCATTTCTAGTTACAATAAAACATTTCTAATGGAACAAATCAACGAACTGCAAAGTTGTCAGTGGTTGGTGACTGGACATGCCCTGAAAGCTATACGGTGAGTGATAGTCAACTAAACTTTCTGTATTACAGCCTCATTCAAGGCATCTCCACAACATTCTTTTAATTTTAAATCCCCAACAACCTGCACAGTGCTGGATACACTGTCCCAGAGAGCAGTGATAAAGCTTCGCTTGACAAACCGCGACTGACTGGTAGAGTAGGTTTGAAGAACCTCGTCCACAGACATAGTTTAACAGGTATTCTAAACAAAATGTACAACTATGGGCGGATCTGATTGTTGGATACAGTCATTATAGCCATGTTAATGACTCCAGCATGGAAGAGGAAAATATAAAGATTTATAAATGTACTATTACAAGGAAAGTGAAGCTCAGAGCTCCTTACTGGGAGATAATCAGCTTTACAGAAATTCACAGGGTAGCTGTTCATAGCATAGAATGATTTTATTTTCATATACAGTATATTCATGGTCTTTAAATTGGTTTTTAGTATAAGTCAAGTAGCAGAATGTAGTGCAGATGTTGAGACTGAAATATTGTGGTAATATAACGTATTACATTGCTGCCTCATCCTGTATATTCTGATCCTGCTTAAAGGGACACAGTAAATGGCAAATTACCTCCATTTTAAATTGGATGATAGAGATAATGCATTACAAAATATAATAAGTAACAGGCAGAGTCTGCACCAGTCAGGAGCCTCTCATTCTGGTCTTTGTTTTTTTTTTTATTTATACCATAAATCTGGTGAAGCAGAGGTGTATGGGATATGTAATAAGAATGAAAGAGTTCCATTGGAGAGTGAGATGGAACAGCAAATCAATGAGGATCAGGACAAGGCAGAAATTTTCAACCTTTTTTTGTTGTTGTTGTTTATTTGTTTTTCTTCAGTATATAGAGAAGTAGAATCGCTGGCTGTAGATTTGCAAATCACTGTAACAAAAGACTTACATAAAACAAGTGATTGGTTAACACAGGGTAAAGTACTTCTAAAATCAAAGATAATGTAAACAAACCCCAGGGCCAGATGGTATTCACTCACGTGTGCTTAGGGAGCTTAGTGTAGAAATATCCATACCACTTTTTTTTAATCTTTCACATTTCTTTTCTTTCAAAAATTGTGCCAGAGCATTGGAGAAAAGCAGATGTGGTGCCTATATTTAAAAATGGGTTTAAAAGCTCAACCCAGAAACTACAGACCTGTGATTTTAACATCTGTGGTTGGGAAATAATTTGAAGGGCTTTTAGGGGATATTATTCAAGAATTAATTGTGAAAAATAGCAGGAGATAATGTTTTTTTTTTGTTTTTTATGAAAGACGAGTCATGCAAACTAGTTTTATTGAATTTTATGAAGAAGTTCATAGAAATATATAGATCAATGTGTTTCAGTAAATGTGATCTACTTGGATTTCCCCAAGTCATTTAAAACCAGAAAAGAGTAGAATCCTTTTAAGACCCCCACCTTGAATATCCAGTGCAAGAAGAATATTGCAGAACTAGAACGAGCTGTAGTGAGCTATTATATTCATAAATAGAATGGAAAACTGTTATGAAAAGCACCTCCATAGGGAATATGATAGTGCTATACAAGAGGCAAGAGGTCACCTTTTTTTGCTTACAGCAGAGGAAATGGTTCTTTAGGGAGAGAATTCCACATCATTCTTACTGTAAAGAGGTTGTGCAATTATATTCTATAAATACTTATGGAATATTCAAAGATATTATTGGTATGTATGAGAACGGGGTGTTGATCCAAAGATAAATATGATTGTCTTTATAAAGTCAAGAAGGAATTTTTCAGGTTTTGTGGCTTAATTAGAAATGGCTACAATTGCTCAGGTTTTTATTTAACCTTGCTACCATGTAATGCTATGTACCTAATTAAGCATTCAATTATATATTCCTTTCAATGGGGGTCATATCTAAAACCACTTGCAAAAGCTGCAGATCTCTTGTCTGAAGCCTTTGTAAGCCCTCCCAGTCTAACCCAACCCAGACTTTCTGTGGCTGTCCAATCACAGACTTCCCAATGCAGCTCAATGAGAAATTTTTGCAAGGCAGGTGATCTGAGCAATTTCTGCCCCTGGGGTTCAGGTTTCCTGAGCTAAACAAACCAGGAAGTAATAGGGCCGGCTGTCTGACAGTCACTGGGGGTATAACAAGGTTAATTTATAAAAGGGCCTAGTTCTATAGAAATCTGTCAAATGAAAAATGAGGAAACAAATAAAGCGATCCATCAAGCTTGTGTGTTCTGGGTGTGTGGAGTGTCCCTTTCATTTATACATTTTGTTAAATCCCAAGTGCTCTGTGTATAATCCAGTGCTTCTCCCGGTTTAAAAGGTTTTTAAATCTTTGCCCTTCTAATTTAAGACTGTCCTCTTGTTATTTTTTTTCCTTTAACCCCTTACTGACCAGACCATTTTAAAATTTTCTTACCGTTAAGGAGCAGGGCTGTTTTTACATTTCTGCTGTGTTTCCTCTTACTCGTTTACTGTACCCACATATTATAGACCATTAACCCCTTAAAACCGGAGGACGTACAATTACGCCCTCTAATAGGCGGCTCTAAACGCCGCCGGGCGTAATTGTACGCCCTCCGGTTTTTCTTAACTTACCCGGTCGCCGGCGGTCCCACGCCGGCGATCGCGGTGGGGGGGACTCCCAGGGAGCCCCCCGCGGCACATCCGTCCTCGTTGAAGCCCCCCGGCCATGTGAGAGTGGGGTCCTAGCGAGGACCCCACAATCACATGGCCGGGGATAGCTGGCTTCTGTATTGCCGGAAGGGGGTTGCCTGTAATGACAGGTGGTCCCCCTGCTGGCTGAAAATAAAATAAAAATAAGTTAATGGTGTAAAAAAAAATAATTATATATACTTAGATCATATGTATATATTATATATATATGATCTAAGTATATATATATACACATATACATACACACACATACACCGTCTAGGTGTATTTTACTATTAATATATATATAATTATATATATATATTAATATCAAATTACACGTAGACTGATACTGATTAAATATATATATAATTATTGTTATATATATATTTATATATAATATAAAAAAAATAAAAATGTAAATACGTTAAAAAATAAAATTAAAAAAATAATTAAAAATAAATAATTAAAAAATATATAGATGTGTGTTATTTCGTTCTAACTGTTTTGTGAAATTAATATATATATATATATATATATATATATCAAAATACACGTAGAACGAAATAATATATATATCTATATACATAAATATATACGTATATATCACTATATAGATACCTATATATAAATAAAAATATTTAAAAAAAATTATATATATATATACATATATATTCACATACGTATATATTTACATATATTAATTCTACATATATATTTATATAATATTTTTACATAATTGGGTATCTTAATTAATTACAATTAGCGGGACCTGCCTGACAACCCATGCCGAAAGTAAAGGGAATTTAATTTGCTAGCACTATATTTAACCCTATAACTTTCCGAGACACCATAAAACCTGTACATGGGGTATACTGTTCTATTCGGGAGACTTCGCTGAACACAAATATTAGTGTTTCAAAACAGTAAAATGCATTACAATGATGATATCACCAGTAAAAGTGACGTTTTTTTTGCATTTTTCACGCACAAACAGCACTTACACGGACGATATTATTGCTGCGAAACTTTTTACTGTTTTCAAACACAAATATTTGTGTTCAGCTTAGTCTCCCGAGTACAACAGTACTCCTCATGTACAGGTTTTATGGTGTTTTCAAAAGTTACAGCGTCAAATATAAGGCTTGTGTTTCATTTTTTTCACATTAAAATTCGCCAGATTGGTTAGGTTGCCTTTGAGACCCTATGGTAGCCCAAGAATGAAAATTACCCGTATGATGGCATACCATTTGCATAGTAGACAACCCAAGGTATTGCAAACGGGGTATGTCCAGTCTTTTTTTAGTAGCCACTTAGTCACAAACACTGGCCAAAATTGGCGGTTTTTGCATTTTTCACACACAAACAAATACTAACACTAACTTTGGCCAGTGTTTGTGATCAAATGGCTACTAAAAAAGACTGGACATACCCCATTTGCAATACCTTGTCTACTATTGCAAATGATATGCCATTATGGGTGTAAATTTCTTTCCTGGGCTACTATAAAGTCCCAAAGGCAACGTAACCAATCTGGCGAATTTCAATTTCAAATGTAACATGCTATATTTGACCCTGTAACTTCCCAAAATGCCATAAAACCTGTATATAGGGGGTACTGTTTTACACGTGAGACGTTGCTGAATACAAATATGTGTATTTTATTACAGTAAAAGCAAACAGTATTATGACATTGACAGTTAAAGTGTCATGTAGAACTAAAAAAATTAAAAAAAATCTTATTTTCTCCCATTTTTTTCATATTAAATTATGTTTCATAGCTAAATATTTGATATTAAATGAAAGCCCTGTTTCCCCTGAATAAAATGATATATAATAAGGGTGGGTGCATTTACTGTGAAAGAGGTGTATTACGGTTGGACAGACATGTAGCGCAAATGCCAGGTTTTGTTTACATTTTGTTTAGTTCACACTGTGTACATTTGGCTCCGTCCTTAAGGGGTTAATACCTTAGGTTGTCTTTTAAAAAAAAAAAATATATACATGTGAAGGGTTATTCAGGGATTCCTGACAGATATCAGTCTTACAATGTAACTTGCGTTAATTTTGAATGGTTTGGAAATAGCAAAGTGCTACTTGTACTTATAGCCCTATAACCTTTCAAAAAAAGCTAAGAGCATGTTAACATTGGGCGTTTTTAAACTCAGGATAAAATTTAGAAACACATACGTATATATATACATATATTAATTCTACATATATATTTATGTAATACTTTTACATAATTAGGTATCTTAATTAATTACAATTAGCAGGACCTGCCTGACAACCCATGCCGAAAGTAAAGGGAATTTAATTTGCTAGCACTATATTTAACCCTATAACTTTCCGAGACACCATAAAACCTGTACATGGGGGGTACTGTTCTACTCGGGAGACTTCGCTGAACACAAATATTAGTGTTTCAAAACAGTAAAATGTATTACAACGATGATATCGCCAGTAAAAGTGAAGTTTTTTGCATTTTTCACGCACAAACAGCATTACACGGACAATATTATTGCTGTGATACTTTTTACTGTTTTGAAACACAAATATTTGTGTTCAGCGAAGTCTCCCGAGTACAACAGTACCCCTCATGTACAGGTTTATGGTGTTTTCAAAAGTTACAGCGTCAAATATAAGGCTTGCGTTTCATTTTTTTCACATTAAAATTCGCCAGATTGGTTACGTTGCCTTTGAGACCCTATGGTATCCCAAGAATGAAAATTACCCCTATGATGGCATACCATTTGCAATAGTAGACAACCCAAGGTATTACAAACAGGGTATGTCCAGTCTTTTTTAGTAGCCACTTAGTCACAAACACTGGCCAAAATTGGCGTTTTTTTGCATTTTTCACACAAACAGATACTAACGCTAACTTTGGCCAGTGTTTGTGACCAAATGGCTACTAAAAAAGACTGGACATACCCCATTTGCAATACCTTGGGTTGTCTACTATTGCAAATGGTATGCCATTATGGGTGTAAATTTCATTCCGGGCTACTATACAGTCTCAAAGGCAACGTAACCAATCTGGCGAATTTCAATTTCAAATGTAACGTGCTATATTTGACCCTGTAACTTCCCAAAACGCCATAAAACCTGTACATAGGGGGTACTGTCTTACACGTGAGACTTTACTAAATACAAATATGTGTATTTTATTGCAGTAAAATCAATCAGTATTATGACACTGACCTTTAAAATGCAATTTAGAACTAAAAAAATCAAAAAATTCGTATTTTCTCCCATTTTTTTCATATTAAATTATGTTTCATAGCTAAATATTTGATATTAAATGAAATCCCTGTTTCCCCTGAATAAAATGATATATAATAAGGGTGGGTGCATTTACTATGAAAGAGGTGTATTACGGTTGGACAGACATGTAGCGCAAATGCCAGGTTTTGTTTACATTTTGTTTTGTTCACAATGTGTACATTTGGCTCCGTCCTTAAGGGGTTAAATGGTCTTTCAAAAGATACCATTATTTTCATCATATCATATAATTTTCTATAACATTTTTTTTATAAGTTTATGATGAAAAAATTTAAACTTTTTTGAACTTTGACCCCCAAAATCTGTTACGCATCTACAACCGCCAAAAAACACCTGTGCTAAATAGTTTCTAAATTTTGTCCTTAGTTTAGAAATGCCCAATGTTAACATGTTCTTAGCTTTTTTTGGGAAAGTTATAGGGCTATAAGTACAAGTAGCACTTTGCTATTTACAAACCATTTTTTTTTTCAAAATGAACATTACATTGTAACACTGTTATCTGTCAGGAATCCCCGAATAACCCTTCACATATATATATATATTTTTTTAAAAGAAGACAACCTAAGGTATTAAACTTTTTTGACACACACAGCAATTTAAGAATACATGTACTGAGAACTTTAAGGGTTACTGCCAAAGAACACCCCAATATGTGTTCAGCAAAAAAAAAAATATATATTTTTTTTAGCAGCCTGGGGGACTGTCTGACAGCTCAGACAATCCCCCTGCTGGTAGTTCCTAGACTCCTATTGCTGTGATGTGATCATGGCGATCACATGGCCCTGAAGGGGCAGGGTGCCCAGAGCTGCTGCAGGGCGACTGCTGGGGTCTCTGGCAGTCCCCCCTGACTGTGAGCGCCATGGATCGCCGGTACAAGTAAGTCCAGGGCTCTTATTTGACTGAGCGAAGGTCTGACACTCCGCCGGGGCCCCTACCGGCCCTGGTGGGGATCCAAAACCCATTCTGAAATCCTGCCAGTAACAGCGCTACCGCGTCACCAATTCCCATACCTATTTAACCACTGGAGCATCGCGATGACGTCCACCAGCATCTTCCCCCTTTGGCCCCAAGGCATCAGGCTTCTCCCCCGCATTTCCATGCTTAAAGTACCGAGAAGCGGATCCCACGCAGACTGATTATTCGAGCTTGAACTTACAACTTGCTCCCCTCTTGTACTGGCTCTCATTGAACTGCCAACAACTGAGGCGATGGGAACTGACCAACGCAGACTGTGTCAGTGCCGCGCCGGCTTACCCAAGAAAGGACGATAAATCCCCCCCCCCCCGGCGGGTCATAATCACGAGCCACAGCCCAATATCAGCGGGTGGTGGGAGCGCTGGCATGCTTCCAGGACAGGATCTGGGTGGGTTTGTCTCTTCATTACGGGGTTTGCTGGATTGGTTGGACGGGCAGGTTCAGGCGGCGTGGGAGGCGTTGGCTACAGTGGGATCAACCCCGACGGGTCTGCAGGTCCATCTTCAGCCATGCTGGTTACTGCCCCAGTGATTCCAGATGCGCCAGTTTCTCCTCCCACGGCAGCCACAGCCCGATATTCATCTGGTCCCACCCCACAGCGGGGCGCACCGCGAGCCACTTACAGAACTGTTAATCATACCGCCACCACCCCAGACCTCCGTATACACTGTTACGGTTGCCTCCAGGCTGGCTGGAGGTTGGACCGTAGAAAAGGATGCTCCTAGCGCTCACCAAAGGACCATCAGCACCATAGACACCATAACTACTGCGTAGCCACCATAAGTACTGCAGACTCCACGAACCACCGCTGCTGGGCTGGTATCTCGCCGTCTGCTCTGTGCCCTGGACCCACGACCAGGCTCCAGTAGGTGAACCTCTTCCTTCTGCAGAGCGAAGCAGGATCAGGAACAAGAGCTCTTACAAGAGCTCAGTAGCTAAGGGAGTATGAAGAGCATAGCAATCCCTGTAGTGATTATAGCTGTCCCCTACAAACATGAGTCAAGGCTGCAAGTTAGAGGGTCAAGTCATTCTGTTTATTGGCACACAAAGAACCTTCTTTTATGCAGGTTTCCCTGAGATAGGACCACCCACAGGGTTTTACACAACAGCCAATAATAAACGTACATTACAGAAACACTCCCAGCAATTACACACAAAAATCCTCCCCTCTGCCTGTGATCTAATTATGTTGCACAATGGGTTAACATAATTAAACACAGGCAGTAAAAATACAGTTTTTATCCATACCCTGTAACTTTAAAACCATACACCCAATCTTCATACAAATTACATATTTAGAATCAATCCATTCAGGGGAGCAACATATTAAAAAATTGCACAAATCAGACAAGGGGTTCAAAAGTTAGCCAAAGTATCTTTTGGGGCCTGGCTAGCAGCATGGTTATCTGGCCCAAACCGGTTTTACAGAGCCCTCTATCCAGGAGACAATGGGGAAAATAATCCACTTATATCCAGGGATAGAGGCAGACTCCATTAACCACATGTTAGCAAAAGACACAAAAATACCTAACTCCTATCATACTGAACAGACCCCCCACATTCAACCTATCTCCAGATGGCTTGAATCTGAGCGCTCAATATATCCAAACAGCGCTCAGATCCCACAAATACAGTAAAATCGCCATACACACTAGGTCCATAGTCATGGGGCAGAAGGCTGGCAATTAGGCTTCTCCATAACACAGGGAAGCCGGGCAATTTGTCAAATAAAATAACAGTTACAAATGGCAGTCTGTAACATACACGACATGCATTACAAATCATGTCCTGGTAGCAGATGAGGGCCAAGCTCTTGGCAGGGGCCTTGTGACACTGGCCAGGATAGAAAAGTCCCGAATCCAATTACCAAATGTCTACGGAATCTTCCGAAAACAAAGCTGTTCCCTCTTACTCTGATTATTTAGTATCCTTGTCTAGGCATGGCAAATCCTCCAATGGGAGCAGCCAAAACTTTTCTACAAAGCTCAAGTTTTAGGTGTAGGCCCAGTGTGCCGCTGCGCCACCTCCCCTGCGCTAGCAGAACCCAAATCCGAAGTCCCGTGCAGTGCTCTGTGATCCAGCAAACCTAGTAATGAAGAGACAAACCCACCCAGATCCTGCCCTGGAAGCACGCTAGCGCTCCCAACGCCCACATTCCCCAACTTCCCCAAGATCCCCTAAGAGGGGCACTCACCACTCGATGCAGGAGTAGAAGGTAACTGTCAGGTTACCTTTGGTGTCTACCTCGGAGGAGGTTAGACACCTAGACGTCCATCCTCCTAGGGGGGCTGACTCACCCGATCCTCGCAGTCCTCCCGGCCGTTTACACGCCGGCCGCGATAGCTCCGCCTCCTTTTATGACGCGGCGCTCAGTAGCCGACGTCATGACGGCAATCACGTTCCGACCCGTCAATCACGGCAACCAAGTGCCGAACAACGAATCAGGACTCGTTGGGGGCGGGGCCAACAGTTAAAGAGCCAAGGTATAAAAGAGGGTTTTGTGGAATGATTCATTGCCCTGTCGTGGTTCTAGCTAGTCTGGTCACTCAGTGCTCTTACCTCTATTGTCTTTTGGTTCCTGACTCGGCTTGTATTTTTGACCCTGCTTCCCTCTCTTGTCCTTTTGACTCGGCTTGTCTCTCGCTTACCTACTCTCTCGTTCCCTCGACCTCGGCTTGTCTCTGACCATTCTTTGCTTTCTCATTACGTTAGTCCGGCCATTCTAAGGTCCGGTATACGTACCTATCTCCTGTTTGTATTCTGCGCGTTGGATCCCTGTCACGATCCTGACAGTAACATAGTAACCAAATGATGAACATGCTGGCCAGCATCTGGAGCCATAGGAGGGGTAGAAGCAGACATGTCCATTGGCAGAATAGGAGACCCCTGCGGAGAGAAGAGAGTTAAGAGAGGTCCCCTCCTGACCCCACACCCCCCTGGTAACAAAAGACCTGGAAGAATCCCCTGCCCAGGGGAAAGAATAGACCCAGGGAGGGAAAAGGGAGAAGTTGGGGGGCTGCCAGACCCACTGCCTGCTGGGAAGACAGTGTCCCGTGGAACTCTACTAAGCCCCCGGACTCCCTAGACAGGCACTGTTAAGATACCCCTGGTGCCTGTGAGGGAAACCGCCGTTTAGTTAAGCTTCCCCCTTCGCAATCTCACTATCTCCGTTCGCATAGACTGCTGTATACGAACCACCATCAGGGGAAGCGGTAATCTCTCGAACAGGATCCGTAAGCTGCTTCTACTCCCGAACATAAATCCACGAACCGTTGCTAGCTGCCGAACATATATATCTACCAAGCGGCTTGCGACTCCAGCAGTCAGTCTCTAGTCGTCGGTAATAAATCCCCCCCCAATAACGAGACTACGCTCCGCATTGAGGGTCAAACAGGATCTGGCTTTACTGTGGGCTACCTGCCCGTATTTATGAAGGTCTCCCACTTGGTGGACATTCCCCTAGGGGACCAAATGGGAGACTGTAATGACAGATGGAGATATGGACATTTCAGACATACAGGCACAAACTCTTCCCACAATGCAATATGGTTTCCTCCCCTCTGCCCTGGAGATAATTGAGAAGTAATTAAATTATCTCCAGGACAAAGACAAATCGCCATCTTAAGTAAAATACCAGAAAACACACAAAAATACATAATTCCACAACTACCGAACATTTTACATTCGTATCACATATCCCCAGATAGCCTGGATCTGAGGGCATATTATTAGCGAATAGTGCTCAGATCCCATACGCATAGTTCAATCGCCATGGAGTCAAAGTTCTTACAGTCTTTGGTATGCGATTGACTCCATGGGAAGGCTATCTGGGTTAAGTCTCTGCATGTAATTCAAAACTTTTTTTTTTAGTTCGATGAAATCAATGCCAAACACCACTGGTCTTTCGTGCGATCTAAAATGGCCGCTGCCTCGTGGTCGACATGTGAACGACGACCACCCTGTATTCGGTTTTAATTGAGAAGTGTCTGCGGTTAACCACACCGTTCTAATTGGGATCAAGAGGTTAACCCGCAGCACACTACTATTCTGGGTGGCCGTCCGTTCGGTAGATTTGTTCGGTAAAAGTCATTCGTACGCATGGGCTATAGAACAGGCAATTTCCATGAAAGGAAGGCAAACTAGACAAATCCACAAAGAATAGTCATACAGATGGTTCTGTCACAAGCACAAGGCCCTCTGCGCATGTACCCGTGGCCTACTCTCCCTCCTGGAGGCCCAACCAGAACCCTGTCCAGCAGATGAATGTAGGGAGCGCTGAGACTCTGGGGGAGTCATCCGGGCTGCCGCGGAAAGCCTCGTGGCATGGGATGCAGCAGCCAGTGTAGGAAGATGCGAGGCCCATGGGTCGGGACTTGTACTCCCCAGCAATATGTGGCCTGTGGGTGCCGCCCTGCAATATGCGGTGGCAGAAAGCCAGGCCCGCGAATTGAAGGATTGGTCACCCGGGCCAATGGGAATAGAATGAACAGCCACACGGACCGGCCGGTGGGCTGGAACTCCTATTGAAGTACCCCACCTTCTGTGAGCCAGAGGGGCTGTACCAGGATGGAGGCTACGCCCTGTGCCTCACAGTGCCCAGGCAGCCTGGAGAAGGGGCATGAGCCACAGCAGCAACCTGCAGACGGGCAAGTTAAGCCTGAAGGTGCCTGCCACTGTCAAGAAGGGCCTCAGCCCTAACAGTAGCGAGCACAGCCACTTAAGTGTGTACTCACTTTTGTTGCCAACGGTTTAGACATTAATGGCTGTGTGAGATATTATCCAAAAATTACCCAGATTGGTTCAGGGGTTCATGTTTTCCTTGGAAGTCCCTTTTTGACCGACCGTACACATGGCTTAAGCCCAAAATAGTTCCAGGAGAAAAGTGGTAATGGTCGGTCAACTTCGGTAACATAAAAACAAAAGAATTAACGAACATAGTCTATATTTGAACCGTGGAGCTTGTTCCCCTCATCCAGATGAACGATTCCGCTAAACAGTGTTCTTCTAGGATCTACAGAACCGAACTCAGGCGATGATGGAAGTCCAGCGGTGTTCGGGAGTTAGTGTCAGAGTTTAGTTCCATGAACTCGACAAGCAAACACCGCTGCCTGCGTTAATGCGAACAAGATGGGTGCCCAGTCAAACCATTAGAACACGGAGGTGAGAACTGTTACAAGATGTTAATAGGGTTTAACAAGCTCCCGGGTGGTCCATGGTTAGTGCGTCTGTTCGGTTCCTGAACAGTATAGGGAAATGGGGGTTTTGCAGGGCCCATAGTCTTTGGGTAGGAGGCTAGCCAGTAGGCTAATAACACCTGACAGAGGCATTTCAGCCACGTACTGTACATATATCTTTTTATGCAGATCTCTTAGGGTATTTATTTAGGGTATTTTAACACCTTACCACCAATCTCTGGTGTATCTATTGCAAAACTCTCCATACAACTAGATAAAAATACAACTTGAGCAGTCTAATTACTTTGCACCTTAAGTGTATCCCCCTACAGTGTACACCACCGCAAACCACACACATTCACAATCCAACAGCAGCAAGAATAATTTATATTTACAGATATACATTTACCAAAGATAAAGTTTAGTGCTGGCTAATAAAAAATAAAAAAAAACACACAGAAAAATATATAATTTGTAAAACTTACCATATTAATATTGTGTATCTCTGTAAACACAGTATATTTTATGTACGTATAGTATTAACAGTAACTATCCTGACCACCTTAATTCACTGTTTTTCATAACACACTTATATTTCTTACTTTTTTAATGTATATTTTGTAACCTTTTTATTTTTGTAACTGCCCTTCCCACAAAAAAAAAATACAGTTCAGTTCCATCTCCGGATGTTATTTTGCCCAGATTTTGTGACCTACTAGGGCATGTGAAATTACTACCCATCCTATTAGTTTGACTCTGCATGATTTTAACACCTTGTATCTCAAATGACTTATTTTGACCTTGTTGTGAGGCTGTTCTTGCCATCAAAATGAATACAAATTTTATGATTTTATTTAGTTTTTACATTTTCACACACACTGCATTTTTGTAGCTTATTCCATAATTCATAAAAAAAAAAATGGTGAAATTCCTCTCAATATGGAAAGCTCTGGCTAGTCTGGCCCTTACCGAACATTGTCCAATTTTCCATCTGGAATCTTATCTGGGGTACGAAAAGGATCATAAAGTAAAACACAGATATACATTTTAAAGTTAAAAAAAGTCTTATTTGTATAAGTAAAATCTCAGTACAGAGTATAACAGACACTGAATGGAATGCATTTTATACCTTGCCCTTTAAAAGTGAGCATATCAAAGAACCTATATTGTTAGAATAATGCTGGAATGTTGTATTCAAGAGGGCAGTAAACCTACCGTACCAATTCAGCATTCTGGCTGGTAAAGTCATTGTACATGTTAATTGTGCGTTAACACAAAGAATAGACCAGTGATTCCCAGTGTAGTTGCCATGACATTCTGGTGTAGGCTGAATGCCATCTTCAACTCAAGAATGTGTCCCTTTAATCTGTATTAGAACAAGGATTCCCTTCTGGGAAACAATTAGGACTAGCCAGTCCGTTCAGCTAGAAGTATGTGCTTCTCTCAGGTATGTGACATTTATAAATCTACATAGTTACACAGGTTGAAAAGACTTGAGTCCATAATGCCTTTTTACATCTGTTTTTGCTGTTGATCCAAAAGAGAGAAGGCAAAAACTCAATCTTAAATACTTTCCAATTTCGCACAAAATGGCAGTCCGATCTTTCCTTGGATTAAAAAGCTGTTACCCCACAAATTTTAAATGATATTCCTCCTTAACAAAGGTGTGGGAGCCAACTAGCTCCTCCCCCACCTCCTGACACCCATGGTGGCGGTGACATTTTTTTTTTTGTTCCCGTAGCTTCACCACACTCTCCAAGTGAAGGCCAGTCTCTCCTCTGAGCTAATATATTTTATTATTCTCATATCCTCTCTACTTTCCTAATCTGGCGGGGTGGTGTTTTTTTGTTTTTTTCCCCCCCCTTCTCTTTGTCTGATCGGAGAAATTTAGTGGTTAGTGGTTATGAAGTAAGATTTTTTTATTTTTATTTTTTTCTTCTTCACAGAGCAGTTGGTACTGTGCTTATACTAGGGTATTAAATGTAAACCCTATGCTTTTCCCTACTCGCCAATGGATTACATTACTGCTTGAACTATACCTTCCAGACCTAAGGCCTATAGAATGTAAGCTTGTTTAAGCAGGGTGCTCTTCAACCTATTGTTCCTGTAAGTTTTCTTGTAATTGTCCTATTTATAGTTAAATCCCCCCCTCTTATAATATTGTAAAGCGCTACGGAATCTGTTGGCGCTATATAAATGGCAATAATAATAATATACCTTGCTGTCCTAAGGCAAGCCAATATTTATGCTCTTATGACCCACATTGCTATGTTTTAATGACAATGATTTTGTTATATCCCCAACACGATTATTGTAGTACTTGTAACCTGCTATTCTCCCAGCCTAAAAGCATGCCCTTGTGTCCTATGTATAGTCCTGTTTATGACTATACATTATATTTGTAAAGAGCTTTAAATTTGTTTGACGTTTCCTAAAATGCTCCATTCCTTTTATTGATTTTGTAGCCCAACTCTTAGGGCTCGAGTGTAAAAAATAAATAGGAGGGGTGGGGCCTGACCTCTAAAATGTCCTGATGCACATTTTTTACTTCCTGCAAAGCCAAGCACATAACTCTATATATTATGGCTGGAGAAAAATGTAAACATATTGCAGACTTACCCCTGCACTGCAGTTCTCCACAGCCCGGTACCTCAGCAGCTTGGATGCGAATTTCGCTTATCCGGATATGTGGCCTGTGAGCTGGGAAAGGCGGCCGATCCCCTGCTTCAGCCACATTACTTGAAGCAACCAGTTTTCAGACCTCCACCCCCCCTCCCCCTTCGGACCGGTGGGGGTTATCCCGGTCCCCACCTGGACACTTACCTCTGCCAAGCAACAGTCCCCGCCAACTTCGTGCAAAGATGGCCTCCAAGACGTAGCTCTCCATGTCCCAGATGAGCCTGGACACCCAGTCCTTGGTCAAAAGCTTTGAAGCTCCGTTCGACAAGATCTGTTGGAAGGTCTGGCTCAGATTGAGTAGTGGCCCAGCTGATCCCATCATGCTGACGCCTTTTCCGACTCCTGAGCATGCCGTCCACATGCTCGAGGGGGTACCCAATCTCACCATGCCAACCACATGCTCGAGGGGGTACCCAATCTCTGCAAGCTTTGCAGGGCTGTGATCCTCCTGTCAGGGGAGAGGGGCAAAGTATTGGCTCCACTACTGGGTTTGACTGACGGCGGTGGGAGATCCAGGCACTGGGAGTTATGCCCCCTGTGTCTGGCCAGAGCCCATAAAATCCAAATCATCATGCCATGGGCGCTTTGCTGAGGCCCATTTGTGGCATATGGTGAAGGCAGCAGGTGGAGGTTTTACCACACTCATTATTTTGTATTTTCTCTTTTGTAGCGGAGTACAAGTATTAACTGCAAATGTCCACTGGTAGACTTGATCACATTCAAATAAAGGGTAGCGTGACAATTCCAGTCCCATTCTCCAACAACTGGACGAAACACAGCTTTGGGAGTCAACTGATTTTTATTTTATTTTTTTTTTCTTGTTAAGCCACAGCTGGCTTTTATACAATTCCCCATGCAAGCGGTTTCCCCTTGGTGGACCTTGTGGAGGGCAGGGAACAAGGACACATTTCCCATGATCCTTTTCTGTACTTCGAAAGATAATTGCGCAAGAACCATTCTTTAATTAGATTATCTCCCAAGTACAGAAAATTAAACAATATTTTAAAACCTCATAACTCATTTAAACTCTTTAAATATTAATCAGAATTCCACGAAAGACACTTCATCGAATAGCAGGGATCTGAGCGCCCAATCTGTCGAAATACTGCTCAGATCCGTTTTGTAGAACAGGAAAGTAATTTGAGTGAAGTTTTAGACAGGTCAGTCACGAGGTGATACCCCAAAACAGTTCCATGCAATTGAATGCTTTGACTGGTCTTTTTTCGGGAGTTCTCATGAACAAACTAACGAATGCAAACATTCACAAACTGGGTAGTCGTGTGTCTGATGGTCGTTCGTTCCATTTAGTTGAATGCCGCTTTTCTTAGACGAAAAGAAATGCACATAGAAACGAGATGGAAGTCCAGCGGTGTTCGGGAGGCCGAGTGTCCGATTTTAGTTCCATGCCCTCGACGGCCAAACACCACTGCCACGCGTTCGTTCATACAAATGGCGGCCACCCATCCAACCATTTAGAAACTTGCGGTTTCAAAGTGTTACAATCCTCAATTGAACTCCACACACGACTCCACTGGGTGGTCTCCCATTCAGTACTTGGTTCGACTAACAATATGTCCATATTTTATTCCTGAAGTAGAAATAGTCGAACCAACTCAGTCTCTTATACAAAAAAGTGGCTAGTTTTGCCACACATCTCTTTTTCTCTTCCTCCTCCTTCTTACTGTCCTTTTTGTCCTTATCTTTGAGATCAATGTACTCATCCAAAGGGAGAACGAAGAGATCTCCACAAATTTCCCTTTCCAAATTCTTTCCTTTACTTCAGGCTTGAGGTGACAGCCCAAAGGTCCAGCTAAAGAATCGTGTACATTTTGGCACGCCCCTCTGGGATTCCCCCAGTCAGATCATCCCTCTCGTACCCCATGTCATCCAATGGTGCAACCGTATCACGTGCTGCACTCCTCACCACTACCAGAACACCCACCGGACCTGCTCCCTGGCACTCAGATCTAGGCACCCAAACCTGACAAAAATTTGCACAATTACCCAAACACTTCAAGACTCTAAAAACTACTTCAAACCTTCAAAAAGAGCACCAGAAGTATGGTTTGTAGCAGACTCACCATCCAAACCATGGTTCCGCATCTTGTAATCTCACGGGAGAAACTACCCCGGAGACCTAGAAACAGAAAACATCCAGGCCGTCCAATCGTGTCGTGACCTCCCTATCGCCTGAATGGGGCTGATAAGGCAAGCTCCCCCCCCCTCACGTCCAGAGCCTTGACAGGCCATGTCTGTATGAATTGTGCCCTCTATCGTCCTGTTCCTGAGAACTCCCACTAGAAAAACAATATACTTGGTGTCTGTCACCTTCTCTTCGAACGGAGGGACCCGAGCGTCAGCCCTGGGCAAGCTTTGTAACATCCCACTGCATTCTGCACATTACTGGGGGCTCTGCAATATCCCAGTACACACTGCACATTACTGGGGGCTCTGCAATATCCCAGTACACGCTGCACATTACTGGGGGCTCTGCAGTATCCCAGTATACGCTGCACATTACTGGGGGGCTCTGTAATATCCCAGTATACGCTGCACATTACTGGGGGGCTCTGTAATATCCCAGTATACGCTGCACATTACTGGGGGGCTCTGTAATATCCCAGTGTACCCTGCACATTACTGGGGGGCTCTGTAATATCCCAGTATACCCTGCACATTACTGGGGGGCTCTGTAATATCCCAGTATACACTGCACATTACTGGGGGCTCTGTAATATCCCAATACACCCTGTATGTTACTGGAGGCTCTATAATTTACTATGCACACTGCACATGTCAGTTACCCTCACTCTATATTTTTTTTATTTATTTTTTTTATTTACAGTATAACTCAGTCTTGTACTCCCCACTGACTGTGCTTTGCTTTGTACTCAGCAAAAACATCATGTGAAGGGTGGGGTGAATTCGTACCATGGTTTCTGTTTCCGCAAAGTCGACACTTGGTGGCGCCACCTGCAGATTGGGACCCAGCCAGGTTCCTGACACCCCGCAAGACTAGTTAGACCCCAGATAAAATGATATTGAATCGGTGTGCTCGAGGATCACTAGAGATGATACTCTGATTAACAGACTCTATTTTTGCACATTTAGAGGTTGCACAGTTTATAATTAACAGTCTAGAGTTCACACGGTTTATAATTTACAGTGGTCTAGCGGTCACATGGTTTACGTGTTCGATATAGTAATCTATATAACCATATATAAATCTGTATAACTATATAACCAAGCTCAAAGTCCACACAAACAGAGATGGTGAGAGAGTGGGAGAGGCAGAGATAAAGTCATTTAGAAATCCGAGATTATCGGAGTTTTTAGATTAGATTCCATATACGAAATATGACCTGTATCGTTATTATGGTGCTTTAAAATGCCAGCAATTACCAGCATGTCAGACTTATTAGAATTTAATGGGCTGTTATCAGTGGTATCCTAAAGCTAACCACACCCTATTATTATTATTTGTGGTAGTATTTCTGCTACTGTTATTACATTCGGCATTATTTTTGTATGATTAGAATTATGATTGTATTAGTAGCGCTGATGTTGGATTTTCTGTTATAAATATATTACTAATGGTATTATATTTTTAATTAGAAGCAGTTTTGGTAATTATTGCATTAGGTTATTGTACGTATAATTGTAATAATCATTTTAACAATAATAGATATAAGGGGGGCAGAGCCTGCTATGAACCGGAGTGGTCGCACATTTAATTTGCTCCGAGCGAAGATACCCAAAAAGAGCCTGTTTGTTTGTTTTTGGATGATATTTAGTGGCAACTCAGGCAGTCAACTCCCTATTGACAGGTGGATACAACATGGGTAGTAAAAACAAGAAACCCAAAGCTAAGTGTCCCCCGAGCCAGGATATCAGAGACTTGTTCTGACATTCAAAGATGGGCACATGGGATGATATGACGCTCCCTGAGGAAGGCTCTTCATTCTCCTGTGACATGGGTAAAGGGGCATCATACAGCCAAGACAGTCCTCCTTTGACTGACTGAGGACTGAGACCTGGTTACCACAACCGTACTAAAGGCAATGCTAGCTGAGCTATGCTCAAACATAGTCAGACATGGCCCACTTCAAGAAGGCTATAGAGGGCGCATCCATGAAGATAACACAGGCCTCACACAGCACCCATGACATCAGGCTATCGGTGTTTAATAAAAACTGGAAGACCTCCAGTAGCTGCAGATGAGTACTGCAAGTAGAGAAGGTGCCCTGGAGGAGCACAGGCCTGACGTGATTGCTCTAAAGTTCCTGGGAGTGCATGACGCGATTTACCACAGTTCGTTTGGTTCCTCTGGGCCTACTAACCGCCCCCAAACAAGCCAAGGTGATCAAACTCGATGGTCTATTTCACTTACTTAAGCGAGCTGGAGCACCTTCCTCTGCTACCTCATTGTTCAATTCCAATCGTTGCAAGAAAAAGCCCAATTTCAAGAGGCTGTGAGGGGCAAAATGTCAATACAGTTCTAAGGTACTACACTACAGCTCTTCCCTGATCTCACTAGGAAATACCATCAATTGGTGCTGAACAACCCTTGCTACAACTCCTGCGAGCAAGAGATGTTACTTACAGAACAAGGCCACAAACAGCTTTTCTCTTCACAGCAGGGCCGGACTGGGGAAAAAATTAGGCCCGGGCATTTTTCAATCAGAGCGGCCCCCTAAGAAGGGGGCGGGGCCAGAGAGTGTGTGTTTTGTCATCACTAATGACAAGCACGCCCCCTCTCAAAGTGAGCATGTTGGTTCAATGCCCAGAGCCCCGCTGAAGAGCTCTGGCATTAGAAAAAGGCCCTGAATTTGTTCTGCGCAGCGCAAGCAAATTTAATAACATGCTTGCGCTGTGTTTGCTTTTAAATTGTCTCTGGTGTCTCCACAAGTGGGATACCAGAGGACAAAAGGGCCAGGAAAGTGCATGGTGCATATGTTTGGAGCCTGCTTGTGGGATTGCGTGTGTGTAGAGTGTGGTGTGGTATTGTATAAATAGGTCAATTTAATTTGTGTTTGTGGTGTAATATGTGTGGCTAGGGGCTGTAGAGAGTGTGTGTATAGGGGGCATAGTTTTATAGGGGATGCAGCGAGTGTGTGCATACGGGCTGAAGTGTGTGTGTATAGGTGACGTAGTGTGTGTAGGGGTTGCAGAGAGGGTGTGTTTAGAGAATGTTGTGTTTGCTGACAAGGAATGTAGTGTGTGTGTGTAGGAGATCTACTGTGTAAATGACCCAGTGTGTGTGTGTGTGTGTGTGTAGAGGATTAAGAGTGCATATAGGGTAAGGGATCTAGTGTGTATCTGGAGCGTAATGTGTGTAGTGGTGCAGTGTGAGGGGTGCTGTAGTGTGTGTGTGTGTATGTGTGTATATATATATATATATATATATATAATATATATCAGGACTTATTGTATGTGTGAGGAGCGCAGTGTGTGTATGTAAGAGGGGTGCTGTGTGTGAGGGTGTTTTTATCTGCTGTCACATTCTAGGTTTCTAATTTTCTTTGTCTGTTAACTCACTGAGGGTTATTTTATATATATATATATATATATATATATATATGTGTGTGTGTGTGTGTGTGCTGTATA
>OW240914.1:5798757-5846259 GCA_933207985.1 Pelobates cultripes | reverse complement strand
GGGGGGGGGGGAAGAGATCCGTTTTGCCAGGGGTGCCTTGAGGGGGAGCCATGCTGCCTTCCATGGTGGTCCAGTGGTGAGAGTGAACTCTAACCTGGAGGTTAGAGTTCACTCTCGCGAGATCTGAGCGTTGCCGCGGTAACCGCGGCAACGCTCAGAATCCCGCGAGAGGACCCTCTAACAAGCAGCTCCGCCGGTCCTCCCTCCCTGCCTCCCTCACCCAGCCTGCTTGTTAGAGCTCCGCCGGTCCTCTCCTCCCTGCCTCCCTCCCTCCCCAGCCTGCTTGTTAGAGCTCCGCCGGTCCTCTCCTCCCTGCCTCCCTCCCTCCCCAGCCTGCTTGTTAGAGCTCCGCCGGTCCTCTCCTCCCTGCCTCCCTCCCTCACCCAGCCTGCTTGCGGCCGCATCTCCCTGTCTGTGGGCCGGTGAGGGATATCTTTGATCTCCCCACCGGCCCACGGAGACACATAGCAGGGCCGGCGCTCGGATAGCGCTGGCCCTGCAGAGGCCGGCCGGGGAGATCCCCTGCCGGCCTCGGCCACACGGCCATCGCGGCCCACCGGGCATTTGCCCAGTATGCCCGATGGCCAGTCCGGGCCTGCTTCACAGCACAGGGGGCTACCTTCAAAGCGGATACGTATCAGGAACTGTAAGAACAACTGCATAAGCTAGGCATTCTTGAGCTGCTGGGAGAAGCTGGGACTGACCTATCAAACCTTGATCGAAGATACAGGACTTTACACCCCGATCAATGCTGAATCCATCATCTGCCAAGGCCATGACATGACTACCAGAACAGACACCAGGCAAAGTAGTAGTATCTCAACACAAAGAGTCTCTTAACATCCAAAAACATTTGCTGCCAAGTATCACCAAATTATTTCTTTTCATTTTTGTTTGCTTACTTCTTGTTTATAGACTTTCTTACTTTAACTTTTTGTTCTATTTTAAATATAGGTCGGCGGAGCCACATAGTCATGCATTATACAAGAACTTCTGATCTGGTTCACATTTGTGTCGGTACCCAGCTAATCAGGCTTGTCTCTTAGTGATTTACAAAGACCAGATACTCATTGTATTGTCGTCGTTCCCCCCACCCCCCCCATTCCCTCCTAACTCTTTTATAGTGAGAACTTATTCACTTATCTCAGGGGGAACCTGCCCACAGTGAGCTAGTCAAGTATGAGAATATTTGGTTTTCCCAAAATGTATCCTGGTGCACTGTGGGACACTACTCTTTTAGACCAAGATGTCCGTTCCATTCAATAATCATAAAACACTCACCCGCCATGTTTTATTACGGTCATAGTATGCGCTCTTTTCCCCTACTCTGCATACTCTTTCATCCGAACATGATGGATGTCATGCCATTACTCTTTACGACAAAATGCCTCAATGTCTATATTTTACTCTTGTGTGAAGTGAAAAAAATACAGAATTAAAAATAAAAATAAAGTAATAGATATTTATGAAATGGTAGAGTGGGTGGAGGGGATTGGGAGTAATAGACAATATTTTGCTGGGGGAGGAGCGGCACCAATGAGTAGAGGGTTGTGTTAACGAGACCATACACCATTTTACCAACCTGGAAAATTAATGGGGAAAGTACAGCAAGACGGTCACTTTTCTGGAATACAAAATTGAAAAACCCCTATAACTCGTGTTAACCTTTTTCATGAGATGATAGTAAAATGTATCACAATCCCGTTCAAACAAGGCACAACCATTGATTCATTTCTCATCCTCTGTCTCCCTATACTGACTGCCAGGAGTAAAGCAGTGGTGTAACCTGGTCTTGTGCTGCCCTAGGCATGACAAAACTCGGACGCCACCCCCCCTTCCCCGCCTTCTAAATACACACACATTCACTGACACACGCATACACTAGCTAACAGACATACACACTAACAGACGCATACACTAGTTAACACACACATGCTAACAGACATCCACACTAACAGACGCATACACTAGCTACCAGACATACACGCTAACAGACGCATACACACTAACAGACGCATACATTAGCTACCAGACATACACGCTAACAGACGCATACACTAGCTAACAGACATACACACTAACAGACGCATACACTAGTTAACACACACACGCTAACAGACATCCACACTAACAGACGCATACACTAGCTACCAGACATACACGCTAACAGACGCATACACTAGCTACCAGACATACACGCTAACAGACGCATACACTAGCTAACAGACATACACTAGTTAAGAGACACACGCTAACACACGCTAACAGACATACACACTAACAGACGCATACACTAGCTAACAGACACACACACAGGGTTATTTAGTAAAGTGAGAATTGATGTGAATTTAAAGTGACGTTGAAATTAATTTCACATTTAAAGTCTAAGTAGGCAAAATGGAAAATACTTGAAGATTTTGTTTTATTTTTTCCCTTTTCCAACAATTCTCACTTTAGTAAATAACTATTTCAATTCCCAGTTTACTGAACAACCTTGATTGATTTGTTAATAAAACCCCAATTATCAAGAACTCCACAAGCCCTGAATTAAAAAATATTGTTTCTTCATGAAAAGTCTCCTCTATGCGGTAAATAACAATGGGGAAAAAACAACAAAAACATTTATTTATAAGAAATAGCCTAACCCATATCAAACTATTAAATAATATTTGTGTCCTGTAAGTGCCCCAAATGTGAACGTTTCTCTTTAGTCGTTTAATAATCTGAAATGCAATTTTTTTTTCTTTTCAATTCACTCCCCCCAGCCTCCTTACCTTTGGGAATGCTGGGGGGGTTCTCCCTTTCCCTTGGGTCCAGTGGCTGCTGGGCGGGTGGCTCTGGCGAGGGAGCACTGATTAGTGAGCTCTCTGCTCAGCTCCCTTGCACGCTGCAGAGTGATGCCGGGAGCCGGAATATGACGTCAGTTAGCCACAAGGCTAACAAGACATTTGCCCTGGGCATTTGGGGTGGCTTTTTTTGCCGGCCCCTGGAAAATGCGCCTAAGGCAAATGCCTTGTTTGCCTTGCGGCTAATACGTCCCTGGTGTAAAAGGCGGAGCTTATAACAATGATTGACAGGGAGCTAAGATGGAGGCGGCTCTCTCTATACTGACTGCCAGGTGTGAAGGGCGGAGCTTATAACAATGATTGGCAGGGAGCTAATATGGAGGCGCCCAGTTACACGAGAGAGCTGTGGATTTATACATTTAATTTTATTTTTCACACTTGAGAAATACATGACTGTTAAATATAGGAATAAGTAATCATAATATTAAAATGCTGAGAAGTGACAGGTCTCCTTTAATAATTGATGGTGTTTTTATAATCACAGATCAGAGCTTCGTGCTTGTTGCAATGCCGGCAGTAATCTCCTGGTCACACAAGCTAACACTCACATTGGAGATTATATAACCTATGGAACCAACAGGGATAAACGCATTGAGGTGACAGAAAACATTCATGAAATGCTTCCCAAGGTACGTGTAAAAATCTACCCCTTCTATGTCCTTACTCACACCCCCCCTTCCCCCCTCCCCTATGGGGGGACCTATACCATCAGGCTGCCCTACCCTCTCTCAACCTGCAGTCTTATCCCACCATATGTCACTCTTAGCCTTTCCTTTCTCCTGTTTGGCTTGTCCTTTCCCTATCTCAGATTTCTCTATTCCGATCTCTGCTTGTCCTAATGCAGTCTCATCCCACCATATGTTCCTCTTAGCCTTTCATATTTCCTGTTTGACTTGCCCTATCCCTGTCTCAACCTGCCCTATCTCTATCACTTAAGATTGCCCTAGCTGTTATCTCATAATACTGCAATATAACACTGCACTTACACAATACAGCACTGCTCACACACAAACCGCTTTTTATACACAGAACAGAAATGTGGCTTCCCAACCCAGGGGGTCCTCCATGCAATGCATTGGACTTTACAACAGTCCCACCCTAGCACCACTCTGTCTGGGTTCTTGGTTGCATCATCCCCAGCTAATCAGCCTTCTCAAACAGAGGAAAAATGTTCAAAATATCCCCCAAAACCTCCTTTCCTTGGACAGCACCCCCACAACATTATATATCCCTGGATAGCTCTCGATCGAGTGCCTAGGCTGGCCAAGGAGCACCCTGACTGTTCTAGATCATTTTAGGGTATCTCCCAGTCAGTCCATTAGCAGCTTTCCCTGGGTGCAACTGGTTCATTTGAATGGAACCATACGCTAGCTCCCTGACCCTGTTTGCATAAACCAAACCCATTCGGTACTTAGCTTGTTACCTTGTTATGGAACGGTTTTCAGCATGAGGTGACCGTACGGTTCCCGGACAACTTAGTCCAGGGTTTTGAACCACTTTGCAAACTGCAAGGAGAGTGCTTTTTGGAGGGAAGGTGCCTGAAAATAAGGGAAATAAATGCTGAGAGCCAGATGGAGCACCCCGTATTGTGGCTGCAGGAGCTCCCAAAAAATGGCCGGCAAAAGCACCAAACGCCCTGGAACTGTTTTGGGCATAGGACTACGTATGCAGCCCGTCAGAACTTTAACACGGTAGTGTTTTCCCTACACTGCATGGATCTGAGCGCTACATAGAAAACTTGGGGGCTCAGATCAGCGATATTTGGGGATGTTTTATTTGTGGGGTCATTGTATATATTTATGATGTTTTGGGATAGTTTTATGTTTTAAATCTTTGTTTGCCTCTCTGTTCCTGGGAGATGATTAGCTTACCGGTCTTTAACGCAATTATCTCCCAGGCACAGAGATCTTTGGGAGGGGCTTGCATTGTATTGTTTGCTAAGAGCTGTGTATATTAGCAGGCAACTTGCCAATAAAAAAGCCGTTCCTTTGCACCCTTCACTCAGTCTGCGCTAGTGTTTGGGTGTATCGGCTATATTCTCTGCAGGAAAGTTTAATCACTTGAAGCTGTACCCAGGATCCTGTTCCAGGGCAGGAAGCAACAGAGAGACCCCAGCCAAGCTGCGGCGGCTAGGAGTTGAAGCACTACTGGTGTCCCAGTGATAGCTAGGAAGTGAGCTTGACAGAGGTACACAGTTGGGGTGCAAGGCGGTCCATCACAGGGTCTCGATACCCCCTTGACATAGTGATAATAGCCCTTTTTAGTCCATGTTGGATTAGGGTTCTGTGACATCTATACTGCAAACTGCTTCACTGAATATTTGCTCTAAGCAATGTAAGCACTTTTTTCAAGCTCCTGCGCGGAGGGCGGAGTGCTCCTCACTCATCGCTATCAGGGCTTGTAAACGTACAGAAACATAATTTAAGAAAAGTCAGAAACTTGCATTATTTAGTTGTGGTGCTGCTAGAGCTTAAAATGACCAAGACTTCTGTAACGGAGCTCCCTGTACTCCGACCGAGTACCCTCCGTTGATGGATGCTCCTAGCGCTTCCTGAGGACTCCAAACACTGCAGCAGACACCACAACCACCGCAGACTCCACAACCGCCGTAGCTTAACTGGAGTCTCGCCGTCTTCCTTCCACCCTGGATCAGCTTCTGTCCTCCAGGACCGTGTGGGGAAGACCTCTCCTCCAGGAGAGCATAACAGGAACAGCTCTTTAAAGAGCTAAGTGATTAAAAGCTCAGGGGAATATGCAGAGCATAGCAGTTCCCTCCAATAACGAGACAAGGCTACGTATTGAGGGTCAAGATTATCTGTTTACTTGGTACCAAAGGGCCTTCTTTTATGCAGATTTCCCTGAGGGGAACCCACAGGGGTTTACAGAATAGCCAATCATAAACGTACATTACAGAAACACTCCCAGCAATTACACACAAAAATCCTCCCCTCTGCCTGTGATCTAATTATGGCACACAATGGGTTAACATAATTAAACACAGGCAGTAGAAATACAGTTTTTATACATGTACTATAACTTTCAAACTACACATCCAATCTTCATAACAATTACATATTTAGAATCAATCCATTCAGGGGAGCAACATATTAAAAAATGGAAAAGAATAATAAGCGCTCTCTTCTCAGGGGTGAGCAGCAGTTCACCAACAAGGTGTTCCTCTATCTTGTGATAAATGGACAGATAAAATAGAAAGGTGAACAGCGCTAAAAATCAGAAAATGTACATACGTTTTGTAGAAATACTGGCCAGCAGAGTAGCTTAAAAAAAAGAGAAACAAAAATACAAATAATGGTACAGTATGCATGAACGATATAATTCCACAAGAACAAAGGTGTTATATTCACACTCACACTTTGAGGAGCTATATCAGCTCGGTGTTACGAGCCTGGACGGAATAATCCCCGTCTATGGATTTATATACTAGAGCAACGACCTGCTCTAGTTTGGAGAATTTCAGGTGGAATAATCCCCACCTTGGGATATAGTGAACCCAGGTATAGCAGCAAAGCAGTATTGGATAGGAAGGAGGACAAAATGAATGACTGGATAGTTTAAAAAATATATATACTTTAATACAATAAGTGAAAAGTGAATAATAATTCTTCCTCAATTTTGGACTTTTATACAGGACTGGTTTTATAGTTTATTATTCACTTTTCACTTATTGTATTAAAGTATATATATTTTTTAAACTATCCAGTCATTCCTTTTGTCCTCCTTCCTATCCAATACTGCTTTGCTGCTATACCTGGGTTCACTATATCCCAAGGTGGGGATTATTCCACCTGAAATTCTCCAAACTAGAGCAGGTCGTTGCTCTAGTATATGTAAGTAGGATCATCCACTTTTTTTTTCACAATATTTTATATTTACGTACTATACCATGTGGTGTATTTTACTCTTGTTTTTCATGTAACGAATATTTACACCTATAAATTCACCAACGGTCTTGAACCTCAAGAAACCCATAGACGGGGATTATTCCGTCCAGGGTCTTAACACCGAGCTGATATAGCTCCTCAAAGTGTGAGTGTGAATATAACACCTTTGTTCTTGTGGAATTATATCGTTCATACATACTGTACCATTATTTGTATTTTTGTTTCTCTTTTTTTTAAGCTACTCTGCTGGCCAGTATTTCTACAAAACGTATGTACATTTTCTGATTTTTAGCGCTGTTCACCTTTCTATTTTATATATTAAAAAATGGCACAAATCAGACAAGGGGTTCAAAAGTTAGCAAAAGTGTCTTTTGGGGCCTGGCTGGCAGCATGGTTATCTGGCCCAAACCGGTTTTACAGAGGCCTCTATCCTGGACAATGGGGAAAGTAATCCAATTATCCAGGGATAGAGGCAGACTCCATTAACCACATGTTAGCAAAAGACACAAAAAGACACAAAAATACATAACTCCTATCATACTGAACAGAACCCCCACATTCTGAGCGCTCCATATATCCAAACAGCGCTCAGATCCCACAAATACAGTCAAATCGCCATACACACTAGGTCCATAGTCATGGGGCAGAAGGCTGGCAATTAGGCTTCTCCATAACACAGGGAAGCAGGGCAATTTGTCAAATAAAATAACAGTTACAAATGGCAGTCTGTAACAACTTCTACATTATACAACAACATGGCTCTGTGCACACACCATTTATTATAAGGCTATTATAAAAACGCTAAGTTCCACCCGTATGTTTTAGTATTTAGAGCTTACAGCGCTGCTAGTGGATGGGGACTGGTGGATACGAAGTCTCATCCGTTTATATTATAGAAGTATTCCCCCACCTATGGGTGGTAGGTGGGTCGACGTCCTCTACCCATTTACCATAGGGATAGGCATTAGGATGTCCCCCGTTTTCTTTTATTAGATTGCCTTCACCCACTAGCCATGGGGTAAAAAAATCACTGTCTTATTAAAGGTGGGCACAGGTGGGGGGCACTATGTTTCCCCCCTCTGTTATTTCACAGGACCCAATAAAATGGAACGGAGGCCTTTCTAGCAACTGGGAAGTCATTAGTTTAACATTTAATGGATATAGCTCCACTTGGCGCATGGAAGGTGAGGGCATAGGGTGGGTTTTAACATCCCTTATAGTGATATAGGGGCTTATTGACCCCCATAGTCTGTTTTTTTGTTTGTTTTTTTCTATAATGTTTTACAATGACAATGTTTTAATCTTCTTTTTCTTCAGTTGATCAACAGTTATTTGTTACTAACAGCATTATTGGGTGTTACTGAACTGGTTTGCCAATTTATAATTTGTGCCATTTCATTTACAGGTCTCACCCTTCCCTGATAAGCCCTTTAGACGCTGCTCAGTGGTGGGAAATGGGGGAATTTTACTAAATAGCGGCTGCGGCTCTGATATTGACCAGGCGGACTTCGTTTTCAGGTCAGTGGCACTAAACCATTAATAAACCTATATAGCAATCTGGTTGTATGTTGTAGTAATCAATATGACTCAATAAGTTAATGGGTTACTCCAAACATCATAACCAATAGAGCCCGCTGTAGTGCGTATAATGCCAAGACTACCCTGGCTCTGACCATGGGCGGGCTGGGATGGGGGGCAATTGCCAGCCGACTCCACTGACTGCTGGCTGCAGCTCCTGCCCACCCTTCCCTGGCCTAAGGTAAGACTCAGGGAGGGGGGGAAATACACTTGATTTAAAAAAAAAAAAAAGTTTTTTTAACCCCCTCCTCAGTCCCTGTCACCTTCCTGCCTCCACTCTCAGTTTATGTCCCCCCCTCTCCGCTCATGTCCCCTTTACTTAGCCCCATGCCCCCCACCACAGCCTCCATAACATCCCCACTACAGCTTGCCCCCCTAAATTTCAACCCATATCACAGCCCCTTTCCTAAATTGTAACCATCAACCTACTTCAGCCCCTAACCCCCCAATTACAGCTCAAACCCCCGACTACAGCCCCTAGCCCCCTACTACAGCCCTGTCTACTGTGTGTGTGGATCAGGATGTCTCTGTGTGTCAGCCAGTATGCCTGTGTGTGTCAGTATGCCTGTAACTGTGTGCCTGTCAGTGGTTGCGTCTGTTTAGGTGTCTGCCCCCCTTTCAATCACATAGGAAATGTGTTTTTACTCTTCTTTTGGTGCAATGGGCAACTTGACTGCATTTGCCCCCCAGACCTAAGGCTGCCAGCCCTCCCCTGGCCCGCTGTAGTGCTTATAATGCCAGGACTACCCTGGTTCTGATGCCGGTACTCTCAAATGTCTCAGTAGAACTAGTTAATAGACATATCTTTTTAGAAGTCAAAATACTCCACTAACCATGTCCCTTCTATACCCCGTCTTCATGTCCTATCATGGGATATATTGATATCTCTGGATGATATCACCTACAGATGCCTACTAGCAAAACCTAAAACAGGTAGCTGCTAATGTAGTCAACTCTTGCTTTTCTAGATAATTTATTTTTAAACCAATATATCAATTTGTGTGAATAAAGTGGATCTAAGTGGATATTCCTTAGCTCAAACTAATTATTTGACTAAAACCAAAAGAATACTTCAGTGTTAAGGTATGCCTCAACACACAACACTAAAGTTAGTGCAGCACCCAAACAAAATTATTACAACCAGAACACTTATCCCATAGTATAATAATGGGGAAGTCAGTCTATATGTAATACAAGAGAGAAGAAAACACAAATAGTGCAATATTGTAAATATTAGTCACTTTAAAAATAATATATTCTTATAATAGAAGAGCCTTTTATAGGATTTGATTCTGAACGTAAACTCTGTGCCCTTTTTGTGGGAGCATTGCCTCTTCTGGTGATAAATGACTTTTTTCCTCCAGTAAAGTGCATATAAAGTAGGAATGAAAAGGAGAGTAATATGGTGCGATATCTCAATAATACATAAATGAAAATAATGAACCTATTAATATGCTCACCTTTACCTGGAGCCCATAAAAGACCGGCTCCAAGTTTGTAGTTAAATTTCCAAATATGAAGTGGCAAGGCCCCCTTTGATTCCAACAGAAGATGTAGAGTATTAAGCCAGGAGTCACTAGTAGTAATGAGTATTATGTAAACTGGTGTTTAAGAAAGGTTTAAACCAATATAAGATAAAGTTAAAGCAAAAATACAAATAGAATTAAAGCACAGTCCTGTAGGCCTTCTAGACATGTTTCACCCATTCGTGCTTTTCATTCGCTATGTATGTCTTCTAGGGTTGCCCCTTTTAAGGTGATGCGTCATCTTCTTTAACCAATAGTTTTCTCGTTTTCCTGGGGGCGAGTTTGGTAATGCTCAGTTTCAGGAGATATGGTATATCTCCTGTGTTTTTCACATCACTCTCCTTCCGAAGTTCCCGGGAAACCCAACCGAGAGCTCCTCCAACCTGAAGTGATGTATCAGAATTTTGGTGACAAGCCACTCCTGACAGTCAGAAGCTTTTGGCCGACCAAATGTGGACATTTGCCAATTGTGAATTTATCTTCAGAAACTGTAATGGCCACTCTGATTATATGCTATAAAACACAGATAACAGCAATCATTGCCACTAACTTGATAGGAACAAGTGTCTGCGTGTTTTTAAAAACCCATGACACATACATGTGTACTTCAATCAGTCACGCAGGAAAGCTTTCTCTTACCATGGGTATCGGCCTATTTTGTCTGCAGGACTGTGATATTCACTAAGGCAGACTTTATACAGCCAGGATATCCATTATCAGCAGGGCCGACCTTAGGCCATTAGGCGCCCTATGCGAAAAGTCTTCACGGCGCCCCCCACCACCAAGTTGCCGGTATACAGGCAGACAGTCACACAAACAGTTACAAGCAGATAGTCAGACACGCTCAGTTACAGGCATGCAGACACTCACGCACATTGATAGGCACACACAACGGCACAGCTACAGCAACACACACAGTTGGAGTCACAAACAGTTACATTCACACACAGTTACAGACACACACAGACATGCAGACAGTCACACACACAGGCAGACACACAGTCAGTCACACACACAGTCAGTCACAGTCATACGCAGGCAGACAGTCACACACACACACACACACACACACTTACCTCTTTCCATTATGGCTGGAAGGGGGAGTGGAAGCAGTTGGTTGTTAGGGAAGCAGTGACTCCTTCCTTCTTCCAGTGCTGCAGTTACCATGGGCTTCTGGTATGTATTAGCTCCGCCTCGCAATAAGCCCCACCCCCACTGCTCGTTAAGGTCTGCCCACGCTGCCTCTTTTATTTTTTTTTTATAGACCCGGGTGGAGAATAATTAATCCTCCACCCGGGTACCTATTTTAGCTCCCCTGCACTCTGCCATGTGCGAGCTGTATCGGCCACATGGCGCCCCCTGGTCCATGGCACCCTGTGCGGCCGCACAGCTTGCACACCCGTAAGGCCGGCCCTGATTATCAGCACTATTTTATAAATACATCTTTGCATGTTTACACTTACCTAAATGCTCACCACACCAACCTCCTAAATGTGAGCTATTTGTTAGAAGGAAGCCTAATGTAAGCAGCTGGGGGGAACTGAATTAACCCGGGTGTATACTAGTTTCTAATCTAAATTACTAATGCACTCACCTAAGGAGGGAAAACATCCATAGACACAGATGAACCGCTGCAGGCCTGAATTTTAGTGGCAAATGGGATTTGAACAACTGACAGCCTAACCTGCAGTGGCGTACTAAGGGGGGGGCGGGGGGGGCGGTCCGCCTGTACCCCATTTGTCATTCATCATCACCCGTGGGGGAAGGTTTAAAACAAACCCCGGTTATGGTGGAATACATAGAAGAGGCATATCCAGGTAGTCACCTTTATGGAAGTGCTTTTTGCTGGGTCTTCAGGGAAAAGAGGCTTAGCTACAGCTGGCCTCATGTATGCAGTGGACCGCCTTCATCCCCGAGGGACACATTGGGTTAGACACTAAATATTGGCCTGGTGAGTAAAAATACAAAAATATTGGCTGGTGAGCATAAAAGAAAAATTGAGGCCTGCTTAAGCAGACTCCTTCCAAACTGCCATGAGACAGAAAAATGACTGCCTGATGGAAAGGTGGAGGATCTATTTATACCAGTTTCAGGGTTCGATTTCCTGTACTTTCTGCCGTAAGGGGAGGAGCTAACCCATGAGTAAATGCGGCCATGTTTGATCAGAAAAGAGATATAGATATATATAGTGTATATGTGTATTTTTAATACCTTATGTCTTCATAAAAAAGGGTGAAGGGGTTAAGAGAAAAAAAAGGGACATAAAGGGAAAACACTTTAAATCAGAGAATCCAGACAATTGTTTTAACATCATACAAATTTAAGTAAAATACTAGTAAAAAATTATGTACTAGTAAAATGAAATGTTAATTAATAAATATATTGCCCGTCATGTGATTTCTAGAGAGGAAAAGGGTAAATTGTAAGTAATGAAGATGAAGTGTATTTTATTAATACAATGTGCTGATTTAAATTTAAAAAAAAATAATAAATGAAATTAAAATACTAAAAATGTAAAAAACAAACAAAAAAAAAAGATATAGTTCAAAATCTACATTGAGATCATAACGGCTCATTGTACTCAGATTAAAAATCCACTTTATCTCTGCTGTCACAAATTTATAACTCATTTTAGTTTGTGTGGGTTGCTGTTATGGTGAAGTTTAAAATAGAGGAACGTTGTGTTTTTCATAGCCTTCTTTAATATGCTCCTCAATTCTCATGTGTAGGGGACGTTTCATTATCCCTACATAACAAAGCTGGCAGGTACACGAGAAGATATACGATATGTTCTTGGAGTGGAATGTTAAGTTTTCTAATTTTATATTTCTTTTCTTTCGTGAAGGTCTGGAAAATTTGTGACTAGAGTTGAACGAACCCGTATTGTAAAGTTCGGGTTTGTACCGAACATTACGTTTTTTGGACCCCGGATCCGAACACGGACATATCACTGTATGTTTGGGTTGGAGTTCGGTGTTCGGCGATGTAATGACGCATTTTGAAAGGCTGCAGGGCAGCCAATCAACAAGCATTTGACTTGTGTGCCCTTAAAAGCCATCACAGTCTACTAATGGCATGGCTGTGATTGGCCAGTGCAGTATGTGACCCAGCCTCTATATATAAGCTGGAGTCGCGTAGCGCTGCACACACATGAGGTCTTATTAGTGTAGGGAGAGGATGCTACCGCTGTGAGGGACAGCTTAGGAAAGAATTCTGCAAACTATTACATTAGTGGGGTGCACTTCATATCTGAGAGTCAGGGCCGGACTGGCCCACCGGGATACCGGGAAATTTCCCGGTGGGCCGCAGCACCTAGGGCTGGGCTGACAGCTTCATTCAGTACTGATCAGGCTCCTGTGATACCGGCCGGCCATGTGCAAGGTGTGCGGCCGCACAGGACCCCATGGGAGCAGGGGGAGCCAGGCGGCCGGCACAGCTCACACATGGCCGGCCGGGATCAGTAAAAAATAATAATAATTTAAAAAAAATAATAATATTGAGGAGGGGCAGAGCTTAGTGCGCGAGGGGGCGGGGCTTATGCAGAGGGGTGGGGCTTACTGCGCGGCGGGGGTCCCTGCTTCCCCAACAACCAGCCTCCAGGAGCTCTAAGCAGGAGGTAAGAAGCAGGTCAGTATGTATGTGTCTGTGTGACTGTGTGTGTGTGACTGTCTGCCTGTGTGTGTGACTGTCTGGATGGATTGCTTAGATGTCCTGGCTCCCGAAGTCGGAGGGTTGAACGGTGCTTCAATCAGTAGAGACCTGTAAGTGTAGAATATCCCACTAGCTATAATAAAGCTAGGATTCCCGGTTCCCTACAACACGAGTTGAGGCTGCGAGTTTAGGGTAAAATGAACTGCCTTTAATGGCACACAGGCATCGCAATTTATGCAAGTCCTCGGGTCCAGGGACAGCCCCCTCCGGACCTGATGGGATACAGGTACAATACAGGAATTCAACCAATCATATTACACTGTATCATTCAAACTAGTACCCGCCCAGCTTGGAGATAATGAGTCCAACGGTTATGCAATCTAATTATCTCCAAGCGCCCAAAAGACCATGCTTTATTTTGTCCTAGAAAACAGCATAAAAATACATAACTTTAATATATTAATGGGAATATAGTTCATTCGACTATTCATTCGGTAGCTCAGGTCTGGGCGCATCAGGTATACGAATTGCGCCCAGATCCCACGAACAGAACAGAGGGTTTCTGCCATCTAAAGTCTTATTCGGTACTTTTGTCACAAACTCCTTGTAACGGATCACCTGGCACCCCGACTGGGTACCTCCGTTGAAAGATGCTCCTAGCGCTTCCAGAGGACTCCAAGCACTCCACCAGACACCATAAGCACCAGCAGGCTGCAGCTATCTCCCTTCAGAACGAAGCAGGAACAAGCTCTTACAAGAGCTCAGTGATTATAGCAAGGGAATATGCCTAGCATAGCAATCCCTTGTAGCAGATTCCCCCAATAAGAGACAGGACTCAAGTTGAGGGTAAAAATAGAACTCTCTGGCTGCTAGCTTGCAGCCCTTTTTATTAGGTGCTCCCATGAAGGGGAGGGACACACACAGTAACGTACATTAACCAATCACACAATAGTTACATCCCACACATAGCCCTCCCCTCTACCTGTAAACTAATTATCTGTACACACAGGGAAATACAATTATCATAGGTAGGGAAAATACAGTTTTTACACAACATTCATAACTCCCAAAATATACATCACATTCGCATAAAAATACATATTCACAATCAATCCATTCAGGGGAACAACATATTAAAAAATGGCATGAATCAGACCAGGGGTTCAAAAGTTAGTAAAAGTATCTTTTGTTCCCCCTGGCTCAAACAGTAAAAGTAAAACATCCCCACAATGCATCCTGGCTTCCTCCCTTCTGCCCTGGAGATAATTGGAGAAGGAATCTAATTATCTCCAAAGACAGAGCCAAACTCCATTACCCACATGGCAGACAAAAAGACAGTAAAAGACATAAAATTACATACTGACACATTTAGTACATAAAACACACATTTCTACATATCCCCAGATAGCTTGGATCTGACTGCACATTATTAGATGAATGGCACTCAGATCACACGAATAAGCCTTTCTGCAGGGAAAATAAACAGTTTAACCTGCAGGGCCATAGTCCAAAGGCAAGAGGCGGGCAAGCAGCCCCCTCCAAGGACACGTGGCGAGGTCGGTTTCACCACACTTCTCCCCTTTGCCCCCCAGACTAACAGGGTATCTGACCTCCTGCCGGTCAGTGCCCTGGTTAGTCCAGCAACCCACCCACGAAGCACAAACAGCAGTACAGCCCACCCACAATAAATGTTTACTCCACCTGGATAAAGTAGCAACTTGTCCATGTCCAGGTGCCTCACCACGGCTGTGTGGGGAGCTGGTAGACTGCCTTGGTGGGTTGCTGAGTGGGCAGAGACCAGCGGTACTCTGCCCTGGTGCCAGTGCTACCACCGAAGTAGCCTGATTGGAGCCTGGTTGTGGGAGGGGGAGACCGACCGTCTCCCCTCTGGGTACACAGCTCTGGGGCTGGGGAACAGGACCGACCGTCTCTACCCCTTGGGCTGTAAGCGCAGAGACTACGGTCCCATCTGCACAGTTGCGGGGCTCAACATCTCCCCTTGGTGGGTTAGGCTGCCGCTGGAGAGAGGGTGTAACAAGCTCCTCTCTCTGGACTGTCAACTGCCACTGGGGAGAGGGGTTAACAGGCTCCTCTCCCTGACACTCTCTCTGCTGGTGGAGAGGCGGACCAGCTGTCTCCCCTTTCATTATTTTGTCCTGCTGCTGGGGTGTGAGACTGACGGTCTCTGCTCCCTGCAGGACACACTGCCGCTGGGGAGGAAGGACAACACCTTCAGCTCCCTGGGGTACACACTGTCGCTGGAGAGGAAGGATTGCACCCTCAGCTCCCTGGGGTACACACTGCCGCTGGGGAGGAAGGACGACACCTTCGGCTCCCTGGGTTACACACTGCTGCTGGGGAGGACGGACGACACCATCAGCTCCCTGGGGTACGCACTGCCGCTGGGGAGGAAGGATGGCACCTTCCGCTGGGGCAGCCTGTAGAAAGTCAGGCTCAGGGGAAGGAAACAAGGGAGGACAGAGGCCAGCGGCGCTCTGCCCAGTTGCCAGCTCTTCTGCTGGGGGGTCAGGGAACAAAGGAGTTGGCTGGGGAGGAGAAATATCACTTACCTCCCCCTGGTACTCCGGCTGCTGCTGGGGGGGGAGGTCGATGCTCTCCACTTTCTGTAACTCCAGCTCTAGTTGGGGATCTGGGCCGGTTGCCCAGCATCCCTGTAGGGCCGGTGGAGAGATCTCGGTCCCATCTCCACCTGCCTGCAGGGGGTCCTCCCAGGACCAGTCTATGAGGTCCTCTACCTCGGGTACCTCTGGTTGCTGTTGGGGAGGGAGACCGGTTGTCTCTTCCTCCAATAACACATTCTGCCGCTGGGGAGTGAGACCGACTGTCTCCCCTCCCTGTAAAACATACTGCCGCTGGGGATCTGGGCCGGGTGCCCAGCATCCCTGTAGGGCCGGTAGAGAGACCTCGGTCCCATCTCCACCGGCCACCTCGGTTTCTTCCTCGTCCCACTCTACCTGTGGCTGGAGTTTCTCCCAACGTGCCCACTGGCCTTCCCTCAACGCCCTGTGTTGTAGGTTCCGGGTCACCATGTCCCACACGAACCGCACGTATTTCTCCTCTGGATTGGGTCCGTAAAACTTCAGGTGCAACCCTACCATCGTGCCAAACTCTAGTACGGAGTAGCTATACGCCATGCTTGCTGTAGCCACTGCTGGTTCCATTATGTTGCTGAAGATAAGGACGCTGCACAACTCCACACGTTACCGGTGTCTCCGAGCTGCTTCTCCTCGCACTAGGATGCCATCCCGCCGCTTGCCACCAATGTAACGGATCACCTGGCACCCCGACTGGGTACCTCCGTTGAAAGATGCTCCTAGCGCTTCCAGAGGACTCCAAGCACTCCACCAGACACCATAAGCACCGCAGGCTGCAGCTATCTCCCTTCAGAACGAAGCAGGAACAAGCTCTTACAAGAGCTCAGTGATTATAGCAAGGGAATATGCCTAGCATAGCAATCCCTTGTAGCAGATTCCCCCAATAAGAGACAGGACTCAAGTTGAGGGTAAAAATAGAACTCTCTGGCTGCTAGCTTGCAGCCCTTTTTATTAGGTGCTCCCATGAAGGGGAGGGACACACACAGTAACGTACATTAACCAATCACACAATAGTTACATCCCACACATAGCCCTCCCCTCTACCTGTAAACTAATTATCTGTACACACAGGGAAATACAATTATCATGGGTAGGGAAAATACAGTTTTTACACAACATTCATAACTCCCAAAATATACATCACATTCGCATAAAAATACATATTCACAATCAATCCATTCAGGGGAACAACATATTAAAAAATGGCATGAATCAGACCAGGGGTTCAAAAGTTAGTAAAAGTATCTTTTGTTCCCCCTGGCTCAAACAGTAAAAGTAAAACATCCCCACAATGCATCCTGGCTTCCTCCCTTCTGCCCTGGAGATAATTGGAGAAGGAATCTAATTATCTCCAAAGACAGAGCCAAACTCCATTACCCACATGGCAGACAAAAAGACAGTAAAAGACATAAAATTACATACTGACACATTTAGTACATAAAACACACATTTCTACATATCCCCAGATAGCTTGGATCTGACTGCACATTATTAGATGAATGGCACTCAGATCACACGAATAAGCCTTTCTGCAGGGAAAATAAACAGTTTAACCTGCAGGGCCATAGTCCAAAGGCAAGAGGCGGGCAAGCAGCCCCCTCCAAGGACACGTGGCGAGGTCGGTTTCGCCACACTCCTGATGGCGGCCATGTTTTAAGGCTGGTCAATGGACAGCGGGACCTCGACCTAGAACTCATGGAGCGGGTGTCAGCTACATATTTACACAAATCCCCGCTCTCAGTATGGTTGTCCCGGCCGCTCGGGAAACGAATGTAGACCGCCCGGAAGGGGGTACTTAACCTGCAGTTAACCGCAAGATCAACATTCTAATTGAGGCCACACGCCAGAATGTAGGTGGTCCTCGTTCATGAGTCTTTCGGTAGTTTTCCCTTCGGTGAAATGTATCCGAACGTGGATGCCCTGTGACAGTCAATCAGTTTCTGGTTAACCGCAGACCGCAGCTCCTTTGGTGGTTAATTGGAAGCACACTCTGCTCGTTGGGTGGTCGGTTATTCGGTACTTTCAGAGGTGACCGGGGTTAAGTGGCGGCACACGTCAAGGGCTGGATGGTCCGTCGTTCGTATATACAAATGTATAGTTATAACGGTTCGTGGAGTGAGTTCGTACAGTCTGAATCCCGAACATAGTATTGGTTTTAACAAAAGGGGGTTACTTTATAACAGTTTGGAGGGTTCTTGTAACAGTGCTGCCTCCTTGTGGTACACTCTGGCAGACACTGTCTGACCCCTTTTCAGGGCAGACTAAGGCTGTCCAGACCGAGGAGTTATGCTGGATTGAGGTCGTTTGCCGAGAACGCGTCGGCATTGCCATTCTGCTTCCCGGGTAAGTTATAGTGAAATTAAACGGTTGTAAGGATAAGATCCAACGTAAAAGTCTGCCATTGTCCCCAGCGACCCGCTTGAGCCATACCAACAGGTTATGGTCTGTAACCAGAGTGAACTCTTGTCCATACAAGTAGGGAGTCAATTTCTTTAGCGCCCACACCAGGGCCAAATACTCCTTTTCCACGGCGGCATAGCTGACCTCGCGTGGCAGGAGGTTTCGGCTGATGTAGGCAATCGGGTGCTCCTTTCCATCGTCTCCTACTTGGCTGAGGATGGCCCCGAGCCCGAACATGGACGCGTCTGTATGGACAATAAATCGTTTATTAGGGGCTGGGGCAGCCACAACAGGAGCATTAATTAGGGCACTTTTGAGCGTCTGAAAAGCTGTTTCACAGTGGGGAGACCACAGGACCTGTCGGAAGATTTTTCTTCAAGTCAATTAGGGGTTTAGCAATAGAACTATAATCCGGTACGAACCGCCTGTAGTACCCAGCCATGCCCAGGAAGGCTAGTACCTGGGTCTTAGTGTGAGGTGTGGGCCAATTTGCGACAGCCTCTATCTTAGCTGGCTCCGGCCGTTGCTTGCCGCATCCCACTCGGTGACCCAGGTACTGTACCTCAGCCAAAATGGCATTTTTCTGGTTTCAGAGTCAGGCCCACGGCCCGAATCTGATCTAGAACCATTCCTACACGAGCTAAGTGTTCCTCCCAGGACTCACTATGGATCGCTATGCCATCCAGGTAGGCACAGGCGAAATCCTGGAAGCCACCAAGAAGTCTATCCACCAAGCGCTGGAATGTGGCGGGGGCATTCTTCATCCCAAATGGGATAACCTTAAAATGGTATAAGCCAAATGGGGTGACAAATGCCGACTTGGGGATAGCTTCCCCGGCCCGGGGGATTTGCCAGTAACCCTTACAGAGGTCAATGGTAGTTAGGTAGTTTCCCCTGGCTATGCGATTCAGCAGCTCATCTACCCTGGGCATTGGGAAGGCGTCGGTCACGGTTTTATCATTGAGCTTCTGATAGTCCACACAGAATCTGGTAGTGCCATCTTTCTTTGGTACTAGAACAACCGGGGATGCCCAGGGACTATCGCAGTTTAATGACCCCTAGTCGGAGCATCTCGTTTATCTCTTTTTTTTTTTTTCATCCCTGCCCTGACCGCCTCGGGGATCCGGTAGGGGGCCTGTATTAAGGGTTGCTGCCCTGGAGTATCCACTTGGTGGGTGGCTAAGTCTGTGTACCCTGGTTCCTGGGAGAACATCGCATGTTTCTCTTGGAGCAGTTTGTGCAGCTGCTCCCTCTCTACTGGGTTAAGTCGGTCCCCTATCTGCACTTGGTTCACTAAATCAGACGGGAGGTCCTGGTCTAACAGGTCGGATATGGGGAGGCTATCGGGGTCTACGTAAGCGGGGCTGCATATTGCTGCCACATCCTCCTGTCTTTCCAGGTATTCCTTAAGCATATCTTCATGGAATATCTTTCGCAGGCTCTAATTGTGGCAGCTAGCAATCACGTAAGTAGTGTCCCCGCGTTTCTCCACTACTTGGTAATGCCCCTACCAGGCTGCTTGCAGCTTGTCTGCTTTAACAGGTTTGAGCACCATAACTTTTTGTCCTATATAAAAGCTTCTCCGCTGTGCCCCCCTGTCATACCAGACTTTGTCGCCTCTGGGCCGCCTGGAGGTAAGCCTGGACCGACCTGGCTAATTGCTCCATACGGTCCCTAAGTTCCAGCACGTAAGGTACGATGGTGACTCCGGCATTCTCAGTCTCTCCCTCCCAGTGCTCACGGATAAGGTTCAGGAGGCCCCGCACCTTGCGTCCGTGTAGCAGCTCAAAGGGAGAGAATCCGGTAGTTTCCTGGGGCACCTCCTGGTAAGCGAACAGGAGGTGCGGCAGGAAGCGTTCCCAGTCTCTATATTCCTGGGTGAAGGTTTTCAACATTTGTTTGATGGTTCCATTGAACCTCTTACATAGCCCATTAGTCTGTGGATGATATGGGGAGCTGAGTAGAGATTTTATTTTGCAGACATGCCATAGCTGTTGCTTTAGTTTAGCAGTGAACTGGGTGCCTCGGTCAGATAGACTTTCCTGAGGGAATCCCACCCGAGAGAACACTTGACCTAAGGCATTAGCTACGGTGTCTGACTGGATATTGGATAGGGCCACTGCCTCGGAGTAGCACGTGGCATAGTCCACCACAGTAAGAATATTTATTTTTCCGTATGGACTGAGGGTGGCGAGTGGTCCCACTAAGTTGATGGCTACCCGGCTATAATGGGCATGTTGACGAGGTGTGCCTTGGGGTGGTCTCCTCTCTTGCCCACTCTCTGGCAGACCTCGCAAGTATTACAGTAAGTCCTCACATCCGCATGTACCCAGGGCCAGAAAAAGGCGTGGGTAATACGGTGGAGGGGTACGGGTTACCGCTAGGTGCCCGGCTAATGGGATGTCGTGACCCACCCGGAGGATCTCGTCTATATTTGTGGGGGATGACCAGCTGTCTCCTACGGTGTCTGTAGAGCGCCAAGATTCTGGAACCAGGCGGCCTTGCACCAGGGTGATAGTGGCCCCGGTGTCTCATAACCCCTGAGTGGGATGGCCATCCAGCAATACCTCTTGTCTGTGGTGCTGCCGTTTATCGTTCGCTGCATACACGGGGTCGGCTTCACGGAGGGGTCCTAGATACTCTTCCAGAGGGCTTTCCTTATCAACACAGAAAGCATGAGCTGGTCAGGTATTTCCCGAGGGGGATGAATTATAATTCCCTGAGAGGTAGTTGTTGTTGAGGGGGCAGTTGGCTATGAGGTGCCCCGACTGTTTGTATCTGAAGCAGGTGGGACGGAAGCGTTCTTGTTAGTAGTGGCTGGGTGGTCCGGTGTATCGGGTAGGTCCTGCTGGCACAGGCGTACGAAACTCCGCTCGTGGACTGTTTCGGTGATTGTCTCTCGGTTTGGTACGTGTCACAGTTCAGGAGTTGTTGAATTCCTGTATCTGAGAGTCTCGGTGTTCATCGGCCAGTCTCGCTGCTTCGTTGAGGTCGTTGGGTCTTTCATTAGCGGATATTGGGCCACCTCTTCTGTGCTGAGAGTCCTAAAAGCCTCCATTGCTCGTCCGGCTAGTTTCCCTGCCAGGATACGAGGCCATGCTGCTGTGTGGATTTGATGAAGAGCACATTGCCTCTCGAAGGCGGCTAAATATTCGTCAATCCCCATCTCGTTTTCCTCAAATGGCTTGAATGCTGCGAACAGGATCTTCTGTTATGGTAGGAATATGCTTGGCGGTCAGTACGCTGAGCTCGTGAGGCTCTAGCTCTTTGTATATCCGCCATCAATTGCTGCACCAGTTCCACAGACGGGTTCGGCCCATACAGGGGAAGCCTTTCCCTGACAATCCTTGTCTTCTCGTCGCTGGTCATTACTGTGGGTTCTGTCATGGTGAAGCTCTGGTCTAGCTCTGTTAGGTCAGCAATCAGTTCTTTCCTTTGTCGGCTGCTTGCGTTCCCACCACCCTTTTCCAGTAAATCTTTTAAAGTGGTGCGCTTCAGCTTATCGTAGTTGCTCTCCATCCGTTCTATACCTCTCCTAGGAAATCCAGGATGATCCCGTCGCTGCCACTAATTGTTACGATTGCCTCCGTTCTAGCAGGAGGTTGGATCGCTTAGATGTCCTGGTTCCCGAAGTCAGAGGGTCGAACGGTGCTTCAATCAGTAGAGACCTGTAAGTGTAGAATATCCCACTAGCTATAATAAAGCTAGGATTCCCGGTTCCCTACAACACAAGTCGAGGCTGCGAGTTGAGGGTAAAACGAACTGGCTTTAATGGCACCCAGGCATCGCAATTTATGCAAGTCCTCGGGTCCAGGGACAGCCCCCTCCGGACCTGATGGGATACAGGTACAATACAGGAATTCAACCAATCATATTACACTGTATCATTCAAACTAGTACCCGCCCAGCTTGGAGATAATGAGTCCAACGGTTATGCAATCTAATTATCTCCAAGCGCCCAAAAGACCATGCTTTATTTTGTCCTAGAAAACAGCATAAAAATACATAACTTTGATATATTAATGGGAATATAGTTCATTCGACTATTCATTCGGTAGCTCAGGTCTGGGCGCATGCTGGGGAAACAATAGGACAGGAAAAAGGGGGAGGGGGGGAGGCACAGACAAGCAATACATTCAACATACCCTGCACCAATAATGGCAGGTTTACAGTGTGTGTTTAACCATATTCATTATATAAATAATTTAATATAAATGGTCACTGACTAGGTGGATTAGCAAGATGTCATGGGGTTTTACAGTGAGACGGGGTACAATGATGTGAAGAACAGTTACTAACTAGATGATATGCTTTCTGTTACTACTTTTATGGATTGATATTTTTGGACACTGTGGTTGTGCCTTATGGTGATTTCCAACAAATACTACCATTCATTTACCTTTCCTAACCTACCTCGGCCACCAGTTTGTCATCGCTGCCAAGGCATCGTAGTAGGGAGCGTGTGGGTATGAAGGGGTTAATAATCAGGATTTTATACCCCTATTACCTAAAAGAGCATAAAGTAACATTAATTAATCCGAAATCACTGCCACTAATTAAACATTTTATTGGGGGTTTTGGTCTATGCTCATATGATATTCTAGTTTTATTAACCCAAAGCCATTGATTAATTCTAAGATAATTTGAACCCTGTGCAGCGCCTCCATATTCTATATATTATGGTATTTTATTGTGGGAATACAGGGAGAGACGCATTCCAAGCTCTGGCCTTGTCGAGTCTTATTAACCTCTTATTCTCTCCTCCTCGCAGGTTTAATTTGCCGCCCATGAATTATGCAGGAGACATTGGAACAAAGACAGACCTGGTCACTGCGAATCCAAGTATCCTGCACACCAGGTAAAGAACAGACTGATATATTATATCAGTGCATGGAGGAGAAGGTGTCTACAGGTGGCTCATCAGCTGTACTTAACTACAGTTCCCATGATGCTTAGTTAGCCGGTGGCTAGTTGATGGCTGATTATTACTGTGGCGAGCCCTGGAATAAAGATACCTTGAATCTTTATATAACACATGATATAGGTCTAAAGAACATGTACTTCTATTTCAGCTACTCAAAACTGGACGAGGAGAGGAAACCCTTTATTGATGATCTAAAGGCATACAAGTCTGCCCTGATCGTGATGCCAGCTTTCTCCTTTACCAGCAATGTAGACGTTTCCTTTAAAGTTTTTCATACTTTGCAAGACTTTGAGTCACAGCAGAAGGTGGCTTACTTCCACCCAGACTATTTGAAGAACCTTGCTCTCTACTGGATAAATAAGGGTCTTACAGCTCGTCGTTTGTCCTCTGGCCTCATAATTGTCAGCACAGCCTTGGAGCTCTGCGATGAGGTCACACTCTATGGTTTCTGGCCTTTTTCTAGAGGTGCAACAGGGAAACCAATTTCACATCGCTATTATGATAACAAAGTGCCAAAACCTGGCTTCCATTCCATGCCTGATGAGTTTTTCTTCTACACCCAGATGCATAGCAAAGGGATCCTGAGATTAAAGATTGGAACATGTTACTGAGATGGAACTGTAAGAATGCAGCGAGACTAAAGGGACCTTTTACCTTAGAGAGTACATGTTAGAGCACTTAAAAGGTTTGTTTTGTTACCAACACTGGCTTCAAGGAAACACAAATACACTATTCATATATGATGGATCAGATTCACTGAATTCTCACTTAGAAGCAGTAATAATATCAAACATTACGTTTATCAGGATGCCCGTGTCATATACCACTGACTCAACACAACTGTCTAGTACCTACCTAACCATATTTTAGAGGCAAAAGAAAAACACAAAAGACTTCAAATGAGGGGAAATTCTTAACAAAACAATGTTCTTCGGAAGAGAAACTGATACTGCTCTCTATAAAACACTGTTGTTTCAAATTTGATGTTAAAAACATGGACATTTAGTAGTTATACGTCCTGTATCTGGAGGTTAAAACCTCTTTATTGTAGGAAAGTCTGTTACAACATCCAAAAGGTATTAAGCTCATACCTCGACCGCCTGATGTTGGAAACTCCTGCTCGCTGCTATTGATCATGACACTGGCGAAGAGAAGCTGTTACGAGGCTCTATGCAAAGTGCCGCCCCATGCGTTTTGATAAAGCACCATCACTTCATCATGGATTGTTTAGGATATCGTGTGTGTTTTAAAATGGTACAAGTATTTATAATATATAGTGACCTGGGATGAAATATACTATAATGAGGATAACACGTTAATTAAACAGATATATATTTACTCACATGCAGACATTATTTGTAGATTGGGAGAGCAGTGCTAGATACTACATATTGTTCGTTAAAAATAACCAAAATGAGAAGAGTACTGCCCCATGTTTAATCCTTTATTTATTTGGTTTATAATAAGTAGAAAGAATAATTTATTATAAATATAGACGATATTACATAGTAAAATAACAATGGGCTAAAACAATGCCTGTTCCTCACAGTGAGCTTTAAATAGGTGGAATGAGAGAGATCATAGGATGATGTGACTTAAACAAGCTTGGAGGCAGCAGGGGCAGGCTGGTTACCAATTGGGATATTGAAGTTGCCAAGTATTAGCGACAGCATATTTAGAGAGAGAAAGTGAGCTAGCCAGGTGGAAAAGTTGTCAATGAATTTGGAGGATGATCCAAGAGGGTGATAGACATTGCAGTCTTTAATAATGGTTGGACCCTGGGCCACTGGCGGATCCATGGCGGGGGCAACGGGGCAATTGCCCTCCCCCCCCCGAGATTCTCCCCTGCTGGCTAATGCAGGGCTGGCACTGTCCAAGATCTCCCTCCCCGGTCTGCAGGCACCGTGCTGGGAGCCGGCAGGGGTGGGAGAGAGGACCCGGGAGCTCAGCCTTACCCCCAGTTCACTCTAACCACTGGGACCACCAGGGATTCCCACTGGGACCACCAGGGATCGAACATACATACATTTATTTGATTTTATACATTATTTATTTTTATCAAAAAGCCCTCCTCACCCTCCTCACCACACATTCACATGTTGCCCCCCATAAACAGCCCACACACACACACACTGCCCCCCCACACACACACTGCCCCCCCACACACACACACTGCCCCCACACTGCCTCCCCATACACACATGCTCTGCCCCCATACACACTGCCCCCACACATATACACTTTGCCCCCCACATTCCACCCACTGCCCCCCCCCACATACACACACTGCCCCCCACCTACACACACACTGCCCCCCACATACACACACTGCCCCCCCCCCCATCTCCCTCTCATCCCCACTGCCTGGCATGCAATCACAACCTACATTACAATGCAGTGGTGGAACTAAAGTAGAGAGATAACTTTTTTGGGGCCCTGCTTTTGCAGGGGGGGGGCCAAAAGGTCGATCCCCATCTGTCATGCAACTCCAACAATGCTTTGACTGCTGGGACTCTACAATTTTCGCATGCTTGCTGGGTTGTATTTAGCACCGAACAGTGTTTGTGTTTTTGAATGTAAGCATGGTTTTGTATGGAGTATGTGTGAGTGAATGTAAACATGGCTTTGTATGGAGTATGTGTGTGAATATAGGGGTGTGTTTTTATGTAGTGTTGGCATTTGAATGCAGGGGTGTTTTTATATTTAATTTTGTTTTTTGACACAGAAGTGTGTTTGTATGTAGTGTTAAAGTTTTAATGCAGGAGTGTGTTTGTGTGTAGTGCAGATATTCAGACACACACACTGACACAGATACATGCACACAGATGCACAACCTGACACACATGCAGATACACACACACAAATACGCACACTGCTTACATATAGATACACACAATGACAACATACAGATACACTGACACACATATAGATACACAACCTGACACACATGTAGATAGACAGATACAAACACTGACACACATGTATATACACAGGCAAACAGATACACAGATACACACTGACTATATACAGATGCACCCATATACACACTGACACCTACACACACACAGATACACACATTGACAACATGCAGATACACAGACACATACTGATACATATACTAACAGACACATATACTGAAAAACATACTGACACATACACTGACTGACACACTGACAAACACATATACACACGAACACATATACACAGACACATATACTGACCCATAAACTGACAGACATACTGACAGACACACACACACTCAGACACACTGACACACACATACATTAAAAGACATACTGACAGACACACTCCTATACACACACAGTAACACATACACTGACAGAGATACTGGCACACACTAACACACACACAATACACTGACAGACATACTGGCACACACTAACACACACACAATACACTGACAGACATACTGGCACACTCAGACACACATGCACATTCTACACATTGATATCCACCCTCCAGTTTCTTACTTTTTTGCTAGAGGCTGGCTTCCCTGGGGTCCAGGATGCTGACTGGGGTGGCTGGGAGTTAGGATCCAGGTCTCTCGGCCTGGCCCCTTTCCACACTGCTTGAATAGGGCGGGTTGTTATCATGCTGTGAGGTTTTTGAAAATGGCAGATAGGAGGAGAAGAGAAGACAAGGAGGTCATTGTAAAAAAAGTATATAATTAATTAATATAACCGGTTAGTAAATAGTTGCATGATGATGATTGCTATTTCTTTCTCCAGTTACGAACTCCAGTAAAACTGAATGATGTATTAATGGATCATGTAAGCTACACCCTTTGTTTGGACTGGGTAAGCTTCTAAGAGAACGCAGTGGCAAAAATCAGTTTAATGCATTTGCTTCTCAAAAATAGCCAATAGCGTTTCGTGTGTGTATATCAAAGAACTTGATCCTCCCCTCCTTCCTAGATGCCAAAATTTAATTATTAAATTGAATTACTGTGAGCTATAGCTATGGAGCTCTGTGATTCATAAACACCACATCTTACTGTGAGTTTTATTAGTGTGAAGCTCTGTGATACACTCATACTGCAATTTACTGTGAGTTTTATTGCTAGGGAGCTCTGTAATACACTCATACAAACTGTACTTTACTGTGAGTTTTATTGCTGGGGAGCTCTGTAATACACTCATACAAACTGTACTTTACTGTGAGTTTTATTGCTGGGGAGCTCTGTAATACACTCATACAAACTGTACTTTACTGTGAGTTTTATTGCTGGGGAGCTCTTTAATACACTCATACATACTGCAATTTACTGTGAGTTTTATTGCTGGGGAGCTCTGTGATACGCTCATACAAACTGTACTTTACTGTGAGTTTTATTGCTGGGGAGCTCTTTAATACACTCATACATACTGCAATTTACTGTGAGTTTTATTGCTGGGGAGCTCTGTGATACGCTCATACAAACTGTACTTTACTGTGAGTTTTATTGCTGGGGAGCTCTTTAATACACTCATACATACTGCAATTTACTGTGAGTTTTATTGCTGGGGAGCTCTGTGATACGCTCATACAAACTGTACTTTACTGTGAGTTTTATTGGTGTGGGGCTCTGTGATACACTCATACACGCTGTACTTTACTGTGAGTTTTAGGCACTTAATGTACAAAGAAATCTACATGTTTAGTGTGTGAATTAAGAGGATTGAAAGGTGCTGCAGATTACCCAGACATGCACAAAAATACAGGTGCGATAACATCCAATTATGTCATACAATAATGATGAATTTCTCAGTACATGTTGTTGCATAACTGATTTAAACTGGGGATTTTTAAAGAAAATTGCAAAAGGGATTGTAAGGTGGAGGGCTTTCCTCAGTGGGCGAGGGAGGGCAGGCTTTGTCCGCACGTGAGAAGCGGTTACATCTCTTGGCAGTGTGCAGTGCGCGCTGAAGACAGAGGTAATTTTTGCACAGATTTGACATTGGGCAGCCCAGAACTCTATCACTTTGGCTGGAGGTCCAACTTACCCCCAGCACACAATTAAGAATAACTCTGGATGTGCAGTTTTTTTTCAAGCTGAAACACTGCAATTCCAGGCTTATACCATACCTCGGGGGGAAATGAGACACAGGGAGAGGCTGGGGGGGAAATGAGACACAGGGAGAGGCTGCGGGGGAATGAGACACAGGGAGAGGCTGGGGGGGGAATGAGACACACGGAGTGGCTGTGGGGTGAATGAGACACACGGAGTGGCTGTGGGGTGAATGAGACACACGGAGTGGCTGTGGGGTGAATGAGACACACGGAGTGGCTGGGGGGTGAATGAGACACACGGAGAGGCTGGGGGGAATGAGACACATGGAGAGGCTGGGGGGGAATGAGACCTATTTAGTTTAGAAAAACGTTGCCTGAGAGGGGATATGAGGATATGATAACATTATACAAATATATTCGGGGCCAATACAAACCATTGTGTGGAAATCTATTCACAAACCGGACTTTACATAGGACACCAGGTCATGCGTTTAGACTGGAAGAAAGAAGATTTCGACTAAGGCAAAGGAAAGGTTTTTTTACTGTAAGAACAATCAGAATGTGGAATTCTCTGCCTGAAGAAGTGGTTTTATCAGAGTCCATACAGATGTTCAAACAGCTACTAGATGCATACTTGCAAAAACAGAATATTCAAGGATATAATCTTTCAATGTAGGGTAATAACTGCTTGATCCAAGGATAAATCTGACTGCTATTTTGGGGTCAAGAAGGAATTTTTTTTCCTAGTTTGTTGCAAAATTGGAAGTGCTTCAAACTGTTGTTTGTTTGTTTTTGCCTTCTTTTGGATCAACAGCAAAAACAAACATGAGGAAGGCTGAACTTGATGGACACAAGTCTCTTTTCAGCTATGTAACTATGTCAGTGGCATCGCTAGGGGGGGCCAGAGGGGGCCATGGCCCCCCCTACATCATGCTGTGCCCCCCCTTGGGCCCCCCCAAATGCTGGCCATGTGTTTCAATTATATTCCCTCGGATTGTAACAAGCTATTACAGCCCGAGGCAATGCAGTGCTGGGGGCTGTCTGTGGCTGGAGGGAGCACTTACAGGCTCCCCGGCACAGGCCACGCCCCCAAACGAAGAACCGCCTCCCACACATAAGCCCCGCTCCCGCCGTAAAGCAGCAGACCATGCTGCTGCAGAAGATGGCTGCCTGACCCCCAGCAACAGCCTCCAGTGACAGGTAGGCTTATTGTGTGTGTGTATGGACATAGCAGTGTGTGTATAGACTCACACACACACATTGCCCCCCATACTCACACACTGCCCCCTATACACACACTGCTCCCCCATACACACACACTCTACACACATACACACTGCCCCCATACACTGCCACCCCATACACACACATTGCCCACACTCACACATACACTGCAATACTCACACACACACACTGCAACTGTTACACACACACTGCATCCCTGACATACACTGCCGCCCTCACTCACACACTACAATCTTCAAACACACACACTGCTCACACACTGTCCCCCTCACACACACACACACACACACACACACACTGCACCCCTTCCTTACACATTGCACCACTCACACACACTACTGCTCCTATGCCCTACTACAGCCCCATTTCCCATTCTTAAATGGTTTGACTACTTACTCTAGGAGGGGGTCCCGGCACTATTGACACCATAAACATAGAAGCATAGAATGTGACGGCAGATAAGAACCATTCGGCCCATCTAGTCTGCCCAATTTTCTAAATACTTTCATTAGTCCGGGCCTTATCTTATAGTTAGGATAGCCTTATGCCTATCCCACGCATGCTTAAACTCCTTTACTGTGTTAACCTCTACCACTTCAGCTGGAAGGCTATTCCATGCATCCACTACCCTCTCAGTAAAGTAATACTTCCTGATATTATTTTTAAACCTTTTGTCCCTCTAATTTAAGACTATGTCCTCTTGTTGTGGTAGTTTTTCTTTTTTTAAATATAGTCTCCTCCTTTACTGTGTTGATTCCCTTTATATATTTAAATGTTTCTATCATATCGTCTTTCCTCCAAGCTATACATGTTAAGATCCTTTAACCTTTCCTGGTAAGTTTTATCCCGCAATCCATGAACCAGTTTAGTAGCCCTTCTCTGAACCCTCTCTAAGGTATCAATATCCTTCTGAAGATACGGTTTCCAGTACTGTGTACAATACTCCAAGTGAGGTCTCATCAGTGTTCTGTACAATGGCATGAGCACTTTCCTCTTTCTACTGCTAATACCTCTCCCTATACAACCAAGCATTCTGCTAGCATTTCCTGCTGCTCTATTACATTGTCTGCCTACCTTTAAGTCATCAGAAATAATCACCCCTAAATCCCTTTCCTCATATGTTGACTTTAGAAATCTATCAAATATTCTGTACTCTGCCCTTGGGTTTTTACGTCCAAGATGGATTATCTTGCACTCATCCACATTAAATGTCAGTTGTCACAATTCTGACCATTTTTCTAGTTTACCTAAATCATTTGTCATTTGGCTTATCCCTCCTGGAACATCAACCCTGTTACATATCTTAGTATCATCAGCAAAAAGACATACCTTACTATCAAGACCTTCTGCAATATCACTAATAAAAATATTAAAGAGAATGGGTCCAAGTACAGATCCCTGAGGTACCCTACTGGTGACAAGTCCAAGCTTCGAATATACTCCATTGACTACAACCCTCTGTTGCCTGTCACTCAGCCACTGCCTTACCCATTCAACAATATTGGAATCCAAACTTAAAGATTGCAGTTTATTGATAAGCCTCTATGTGCAACAGTGTCAAAAGCCTTACTGAAATCTAGGTAAGCAATGTCTACTGCACCACCCTGATCTATAATTTTAGTTACCCAATCAAAAAAAAATCAATAAGATTAGTTTGGCATGATCTCCCTGAAGTAAACCCATGTTGTCTCTGATCTTGAAATCCATGTGTTTTTAGATGTTCAACAATCCTATCCTTTTAACATGGTTTCCATCACTTTCCCCACTACTGAAGTAAGGCTTACTGGCCTATAGTTGCCCACTCCTCCCTATTACCTTTTTTGTAAATGGGCACAACATTTGCTAACTTCCAATCTTCTGGGACTACTCCTGTTAACAATGATTGGTTAAATAAATCTGTTAATGGTTTTGCTAGTACACCACTAGGCTCTTTTAATAGCTTTGGGTGTATTCCATCAGGTCCCATTGACTTATTTGTCTTTACTTTTGACAGTTGAAATAGAACCTCTTCCTCTGTAAACTCACGTGTAATAAATGACTCATTTATCCTTTTGCTCAACTGAGGTCCCTTTCCTTCATTTTCTTCTGTAAATACAGAACAAAAATATTCATTGAGGCAGTCAGCCTGACCTTTATCCTCTTCTACATACCTTCCTTCTTTTGTTTTTAATCTAACTAATGGCATGAGCTGTAGTGGTTATTGTGTCTGGATTATTTCTTTAAATAATCTACAAGTGCCCCTCCCGAGATCAAGCTCTGGATTCCCCACTGCTCAGCAGTCTGTGTGTGTGTGTGTGTATGGACTCAGCAGTTTGTGTGTGTGTGTGTGTGTGTGTATGTATGAACTCAGCAGTCTGTGTGTGTGTATTTACTCAGCAGTCTGTGAGTGTGTATGGACTCAGCAGTCTGTGTGTGTGTACATGGACTCAGTAGTCTGTGTGTGTGTATGGACTCAGCAGTAGTCTGTGTGTGTGTGTATGACTCAGCAGTCTGTGTGTATGGACCTCAAAGTAAGTCTCTGTGTGTGGCATGGACTCAGCAGTCTGTGTGTGCATGGACTCCGGCAGTTCAGTGTGTAAAGTGACTCCAAGTAGCTCGTGTGTGTATGGACATAGCAGTTCCTGTGTGTGTGTGTATGGACATAGCAGTCTTTGTGTGTGTATGTGTGTATGGACTCAGCAGTCTGTGTGTGTATTGAAGGGACTCAGCAGTCTGTGTGTGTGTATGGACTCAGCAGTCTGTGTGTGTATGGACTCAGCAGTGTGTGTATGGACTCAGCAGTCTGTGTGTATGGACTCAGCAGTCTGTGTGTGTGTGTGTGTATGGACTCAGCAGTCTGTGTGTGTTTGGCTCAGCAGTGTGTGTGACTCCTTGTGCAGTCTCTGTGTGTGTGTGTGTGTGGACTCAGCAGTCTGTGTGTGTGTGTGGACTTAGCAGTCTGTGTGTGTGTGTGTGTGTGTGGTGTGTGTGTGTGTGTGGACTCAGCAGTCTGTGTGTGTGTGTGGACTTAGCAGTCTGTGTGTGTGTGTGTGTGTGTGGACTCAGCAGTCTATCAATAATTAAAATTCCTGTGAGTTGTTGTGTAGGAAGGGCCCCAGTGCATTGCTTTGCCCATGGGCCCTTAACTCTGTTAAAATGGTACTGTTTGTGTGTGTCATTGAGCTTCTATTTAGTGAGTATGTGTGTGTCAGTGAGCTTGTCTTCAGTGAGCTTGTGTGTGTCCCTGAACTTCTTTGTAGTGAGCCTTCTGTTTATACAAGTGAGTTTGTCTGTAGTAAGCTTGTGTGAGTGTCAGAGAGTTTTGTCTGTCAGTAAGCCTATTTGCGCATGTCAGTGAGCTTGTGTGCTTACTCTACTATATATATATATATATATATATATTGACTTGTAGGAATGGCATACATTTTTTTTCCAGGGCTGCTTTGGATTCCCAGGGATTCCCAGTTTGGCTCTGCCAGCGAGTGTACTTTACCGCTGAATCATCTGTGTGAGCTGCCGCACACTTTAGCCCTGTTACACGGTCTGGGAGCTGCTGTTGACAGGTACTAGTAGTCTAGAGATTGGGACATGGGGTATATGCTCAGCTATCTGTATAATACAGATCTGTGTGTATATAATATCCCGGGATAGTCAGTGCTTCCTGTATAGTGCTGCTCTCTGTATAATACAGGCCTGTGCCTGTATAATATCCCGGGACAGTCAGTGCTCCCAGAATAGTTCTGCTCTCTGTCTTGGGATATTATACACAAACAGACCTGTATTATACAGGGAGCAGCACTATACAGGGAGCCAGTGGTGTATCCTGGTTTTGTGCTGCCCTAGGCAGGACAAAACTCAGGCACCACCCCCACCCGCGCAACCGCGCAACCGCCACCCAACCTTCCCCCCTGCTCCGCCTTCTAAATACACACACACACATTCACTGACAGATACGCATTCACTAGCTAACAGAAACACACACTCACTAACAGACACACACACTCACAGGCAAACACACACACACTAACAGGCAAACACACACACTAACAGACATCCACACACTAACACTAACATACGTACACTAACATTAACATACACACTAACACTAACAGACACACACACTAACACTAACATACACACACTAACAGACATCCACACACACACACTAACATACACACACACTAACATACACACACTAATATACATACACACACACTAGCAGACATACACACACTCACTAGTGTTTTTTTTTTATTTTTTTATTTAACCCCCCCCCAGCCTCCTTACCTTTGGTAATGCTGGGGGGGGTTCTTCCTCTCCCTAGGGTCCAGTGGCTGCAGGGCGGGCGGGCGGCCGGCGAGGGAGCTCTTCCCCTGAGCGCTCTGCTCAGCTCCCTCGCGCGCCGCCAGCAGAGTGAGGCTGGGAGCCGGAATATGACGTCATCAACCCGGCTCCCAGCCTCACTCTGCTGGCGGCGCGCGAGGGAGCTGAGCAGAGCGCTCAGGGGAAGAGCTCCCTCGGCGGCCGCCCGCCCGCCCAGCGCTGCAGCCACTGCCGCCCAGCGCCCAGAATGTCTGTTAGCCGCGAGGCTAACAAGACATTTGCCTTGGGCATTTGGGGGGCGGCGTTTTTTGCCGCCCCCTGAAAAATGCCGCCCAAGGCAAATGCCTTGTTTGCCTCGCGGCTAATACGCCCCTGCAGGGAGCACTGAGTGTCCCAATTTATTATACACACAACCCTGTATTATACAGAGAGCACTGACTGTCCAGGGATATTATACCCAGACAGTAATTGATAGCTGTGCTCCAAAATGTCCTTGGAATTTTTCCTCCCCAGCGACAGTGGGTGTCCCAGGGAGCTGAAGGTGCCGTCTTTCCTCCCCAGCGGCAGTGTGTATTACAGGGAGCTAAAGGTGTCGTCCTTCCTCCCCAGCGGCAGTGGGTGTCCCAGGGAGCTGAAGGTGCCGTCCTTCCTCCCCAGCAGCAGTGTGTGTCCCAGGGAGCTGAAGGTGTCGTCCTTCCTCCCCAGCGGCAGTGTGTGTCCCAGGGAGCTGAAGGTGTCGTCCTTCCTCCCCAGGGGCAGTGTGTGTCCCAGGGAGCTGAAGGTGTTGTCCTTCCTCCCCAGCGGCAGTGTGTGTCCCAGGGAGCTGAAGGTGTCGTCCTTCCTCCCCAGCGGCAGTGTGTGTCCCAGTAAGCTAAAGGTGCCGTCCTTCCTCCCCAGCAGCAGTGTGTGTCTCAGGGAGCTGAAGGTGTCGTCCTTCCTCCCCAGCGGCAGTGTGTGTTCTTAGGAGAGGAGACAGTTGGTCACTCTCCTCAGCAGTCAAGTGAGTCCCAGGGAGCCGAAGATACCATCTTTCCTCCCCAGCAGCAGGACAATATATTGAAAGGGGAGACAGTCGGTCCCCCTCTCCACCAGAAGAGAGAGTGTCAGGGAGAAGAGCTGGTTGCCCCCTCTCCACAGCGGCAGCGTAGCCCACCAAGGGGAGACATTAAGCTACAGGGGGTAGGGAAGGTCGGTTCTGCCCCTTGCGACAGGGCTGTTCAGCCGAAGGGGAGACAGTCGGTCTTCCCATCCAGCAGCAGAGCTGTGTATCTAAAGGGGAGACAGTCGGTCTCCCCCTCCAACAACCAGACTCCAACCAGGCTACTCCCGTGGTAGTGCTGGCACAGTCGGTCTCCCACTCCAACAACCAGGCTCCAACCAGGCTACTCCCGTGGTAGTGCTGGAACCGCTGGTCTCTGCCCACCCACCCAGTCTGCTTACCAGCCACCCACACATCCATGGTGAGGCACCTGGACATGGACAAAGTTCTCCTCTACCCAGGTGTAGTAACCAGTTATTGTGGGTGGATTGTATTACTGATTATGTTTTGTGGGTGGGCTGCTGGACTAACAAGGGCACTGACCGGCAGGAGGTCAGATACCCTGTTAGTCTGATTGGTAAAGGGGAGAAGTGTGGCGGAACCAACCTCGCCACTATGCACTGGAGAAGCCTGGTTGCTCGCCTGCTCCCTTTAGATTATGGCCCTGCAGTTCAGAGCTGTTATTTTCCCTACTGAAAGGTTTATTCGTGCCTTTCTGCTGGGTTGTTCGGTAGATTCAAACTACCGAACGATGGACCACCTGGGAGCTGGAGTGTGCCGTCAATTGACCGCCCAGAAGCTGCGGTTAACTGTAGGTTAATTGATGAACGCTGGGTGGCCTTTGTTCGTCTGCCAAACACGTGGCAGCAGCCATTTTACCTTCGGAATGGCCAGCGGTGCTCAGCGCCCAAACTATGGAACTGAAAACAGACACTTATTGGCGCGAACACCGCTGAGCCGCAAGCCTCCTTACCTTCCCATTCGGTAGCAGAACCGAATGACTGTTCATTCGGTAGTTTCGCCAGATGAACAGCATCACCCAGATAGCTAAGCGATTGAACTGTATGTATGTGATCGGAGCGCCATTCGGTAGTAATGTGCGCTCCGATCTAAGCTATCTGGGGATATGTAGAATGTATATGTTTTAGGTAATAAATGTGACTGTATGTAATTTTATGTATTTTACTGTATTTTTACTGCCATGTGGTTAATGGAGTTTTGCCTCTGTCCTTGGAGATAATTGGATTACTTCCCAATTATCTCCAGGACAGAGAGGAGGGATTGTGATGTAATTGTGGGAGTGTTTAAATGTGTATGTATGTGATTGGCTAAGAGCCAATATGTTTCCTAGTTTCCCATCTGGTCCCCTAGGGGAGTGTCCACCAGGTGGGAGACCTGCATAAAAGCCGGGCAGTTAGCCCCAGTAAACCAGTAATCCATCCTAACTGTTACTTGATCTCTATCCTAACCTTACCCTGATCTCCATCCTAACCTTACACTGATCTCGATCCTAACCTAACCATGATCTCCCTCCTATCCTCCCATTAACCTCTCCATGACCCACCTCCTATCTTCCCTTTAGCCTTATCCTTGACCTTCGACCTAGCCTTACCCTAGCTTCTATGCCAACTCTATACTTCAGCTAATTTTCTTCTTAACCTTACTCCAGCTTTCTTCCTACATTTACCCTTACTCAAACCTCCCTCCTAACTGTCCCTAACCTTTCTTAAGTTACTAACTCGTACCCAATAATTTGCCCTTAGCTGGCTACTTACTTCCAAAAAACCTTACCCTAACCATCAGCCTAACCCCTCAATGTTACAATGAACCCTTCCTGATTTTACCCTAACCCTGTTCCTAAATGGTTTATCTACAATAATTTCTTCACCCTGGCCTTCTTTAATGATGACTTGTGTTGGTAAATAATTTTTAGAACTTTTCTAGCACATTGTGATCACTTGAAATACTAATCATCTCCTGGTCATACTATATCATCTACTATTTTGTCAACAGTAGCAATTTTCTAACAATGACAAAATATTCTCAAAGTAACAGTGTGAATGCAAACAAAACCTCTTCATTATAATCACATTTCTGAATTCTGTCGAGTCAACAGTCACTTGATTCCCCTGACCTGAGCATACCTGACAGAGTCACACCCAGAGTGTCACCTCTCCGACTCAGTCACAGCAGGTCTCTCGCCAACATGGCTTTCAGAAGATGCAGATTTCTGTATCTCTTTATGTTTTTATTCTTTGTAGCATTTTACGGCTTCATTACAAGCATTCAGGAGCGAGCCCATTACTGTATTATGTAAGTACACTGTATTTTAAGAGAATTCTAATTTAATAATATGTGTAAGTTATTGATAACACGAATATAATATATGTAAGAAGCAGTATATCTGACCTTCTCTTCGTTCGAGTTCAATGGGTTTTTATTAGAGTTATAAAACTAACCTTGGAGACGTAATAAACTTGTTTGCAGTCTGTATCGAAACGGTTTGATAATTAAATGGATGAAGTTTTGTTTTTCAATATAAATATTTGATCACACAATTAACTATGATAATGGTAATCCCAACTAAACCAATCCTAACACGTAAGTTGTAAGACTTTGCATGAACTGTTGTCAATCAGTCAGATATTCCCAAGCGTTTATCCTGGAAATAGCTTCTAATATCTGCTGTAATATAATTATATATAATATATAGATAAGAATAAAATACATAATATGCTATAATTATACTATTGTACCATATCAGAGGAGCTTGGAACGCACAATTAGCCCACCATATCTAAATAGAAGAAATCACATATTTGCAGGTTTTATCGTTCAGTTTGGCTACTTTTCTAAAAATTTGCAATTGGTTATTTAATTTCGAACAATTCGCTTTATTCAGCATTATACACTAATCTTCAAATTGTAGAGAATTAAAACCAAAAGGCTAAATTAGCTGATTTGATACAATTCGATTATAGTTAGACCTTTTCAGACTCAATTTCCCCATTTGGATTTGAACCTGCTACGTTTAGTAAATATAAAACTACTACATCGGAGTACACTACAGAAAAAAGGTAAATAAACTCTATGTAATAAAAAAAATCAGAAAAACAAGATAAAAAATTCAAGAAAATAGTTTTTTTTTAAATAAAGATGTAATCACAATAACTAGGAATCTAACGATCTGCAACATTAAAATCAGTGTACATAATGAAAAGTGCAAAACAAAAAAACAGGTATACATACCACAAGCAATGCACACACAGGTATACATACCACAAGCAATGCTCACACAGGTATACACAAGCAATGCTCACACAGGTATACACAAGCAATGCTCACACAGGTATACACAAGCAATGCTCACACAGGTATACACAAGCAATGCTCACGCAGGTATAAAACAAGCAATGCACACACAGGTATACACAAGCAATGCACACACAGGTATACACACAGCAATGCTCACACAGGTATAAAACAAGCAATGCTCACACAGGTATACACAAGCAATGCACACAGGTATACACAAGCAATGCACACACAGGTATACACAAGCAATGCAAGGTATAAAACAAGCAATGCACACACAGGTATACACAAGCAATGCTCACACAGGTATACACAAGCAATGCACACACAGGTATACATACCACAAGCAATGCACACACAGGTATACACAAGCAATGCACACACAGGTATACACAAGCAATGCTCACACAGGTATAAAACAAGCAATGCACACACAGGTATACACAAGCAATGCACACACAGGTATACACAAGCAATGCTCACACAGGTATACACAAGCAATGCACACACAGGTATACACAAGCAATGCTCACACAGGTATACACAAGCAATGCACACACAGGTATACACAAGCAATGCTCACGCAGGTATAAAACAAGCAATGCACACACAGGTATACACAAGCAATGCACACACAAAGGTACAATGTCTTTATTGATAATCCCGATACCAAAAGACAGCAATAACCCCCATTGTTTCAGCCAAAATGCCTTTCTCAAGGCATCGAGAAAGGCATTTGATAGGGATTGTAATTCTTGTATTTATTATCTTGTGTGTCTGATTTTCGAATAATACGTTACTATTTATTTTTGGATTATTAAATAATGTATATTGATCTTTTATAAAGCATGCTCCCATGTAGTATATATTTGTTCTATGTATTTATTTAGCCCTGGAGGAAGACTGGGTGTTCATAGTGAGAACCTGTTTGTGTTATAAATCATGTTTGGCCGTTGGTTGTCTCCTCCCTTATTGATTGCTAACAATCTGGGCATGAACCACCTCTCCTAACATTGGATCTTACAGAAACACAGGCATAGAGCAGAGCGGAGTATGGTAAAAAAAAAAATAATAGAACACACGGTGCATTATCTTCAAAGTGTAATAAACAGTAATAAAAATAAGGAATAATGGTATTTCACGGATATGTGACTCTAAAATTATCGGGGAAAAAAAAAGTAAAAAATGTGAGTAAGGAGGATCAAGTGGGCAGATTATGGACAGACACCATGAAATACAGCCGTTTTAATTGGCATTTAATTAAAATCATTAGATTTATTTTGAAGGATACTTTGTGTCCAAGCAGTGCTAATTGATTAAAAGGTGAATAGGAGACAATATTTCTTTTATACTGAAAATAAATCATTTTAAAAATTTTAAGCAAGAAGTCTGCAGGAATTCATTTCCACGTCCAAGGTTCATATATTTATATAGTAATATTGACTGGAAAAGGTTCATCTAGTTCAGTTTTTTTGCACATCTGTTTATTCTGTTGATCAAAAAAAGCTGTAAAAACATAATCTGAAGCAAATTCCATTTGTGCCACAAAAAGGGGAAATGTGTCTTGATAAAATTCCACCCCCAGTTTCCCATCTGATGGTGTTCTGTTTTTATCCAAATAAAGCACCTGCTTAGAAAGCAAATGCCCCATGATTCTTATTGTACACATTTGTTTCCTCTGCTGAAGGCAAAATCTCCTTTCTTCAAGTCTAAATGGGTGACCTCTTGTCCTCCTTAATGAGCAGGTTACCAGTTAGCTGTTTGTTCTGGCCCTGTATATATTTCAATAATGTTTTCATATACCCTAGGACCTGTTTTTAAAGCAAGTCACGTTATTTGTGACAAAAATCTTCTTCTATTTGAAGTCCAACTCTGAACTTTTTCCAGTTCCATTATATTCTTCTTTAAAACCATTGTGGCCCATTTTCTAAGTCACGGCAAATAATTTTTTGAGACTGAAGATGGTAACATATTGTTAAGAAAAATACTGAATGGGGTCATGGCAGGAGCAACACGTGGTTAAGGTGGGAATAGTACAGGATCATTAAACATGTATTACAGTGAAGAATCTATTAGTAGAAAATAATGGCGGTGGAAAAGTGGGGAACTAGGGAGTGGATTTGTGTTGGTGGCCTGATCTTTGAGGACTGTTGGTGGGACTGTTTGTACTAATGGTGGTGCATGTAAAGCCCGGTACCAGCGTAGTCTCCAATCAGGGGAAGAAAAATGTAAGAAAAGTTGCAGAATGGCTAGCTTACAGACTTTGAGCCCATCTGATGGAAAAGTCTTTAAAAGCAGTTAATGAGTATAGGACAGGTGAGAACCATGACAAGATAAGAAATGCAAACTCAGCATGAGTGTTTACAAATAAAGGGTTAATATGCACAGGGTGAAATCAATGCTGGCACTTAAAGGGTTATAGCTGATAAGGGCTGAGATAGCTGCATATCTCATTCGCATCGTGTATGAAGGGTGCATTTTATGAAGGGGCGTTGCATACTTTGTTGTTTTAGATTCAATTCCCCAGTCTCTCTGACTGGAATTTCTGGCCTGGCTCACCGCAATTATTATTATTATTGCCATTTATATAGCGCCAACAGATTCCGTAGCGCTTTACAATATAAGAGGGGGATTTAATTCGAAATAGGACAATTACAAGAAAACTTACAGGAACGATAGGTTGAAGAGGGCCCTGCTCAAACGAGCTCACAGTCTATAGGAGGTGGGGTGTAAAACACATTAGGACAGGAAATAGCAATCAAATTATTATACGTGATTAAACTGTCAATCTAAAAGAAGATCATACTATACCCTTACAGTAACAACATATATATCATACATACTAGACGTAGAACCATTCAGTATCGGGTGGTCCGAAGAAGGGTGAGGAAAGTGAGAGAAAGGAGGGAGAATAAGATGTATCTCTCTCCACTGCCCCCACTACAGGCTAAAAAATAATATATAGCTAATATATTATAGGATAATTCTAAGAGGTGTTTAGATCGAAATAGCGCTCAGGGGTTCCATATTTTTCATAAATGTTCAAGTTTTCTATTTTCTTAAAAGCATATTTTTCCATTATTAATTGATAATTAATCTGTGTGTTTATTCACCCCCCCATTCTGGTACGGAATCTATTCTCCAGTATCGTGCCAAGCATACTTTAACGGCCACCGTAGTATGGATCATTAAATACCTCTCAGATTTTAATTTTGTACGTAATTTAAGGTGAAAAATAAAGAGTTGGGCATCCAATTCTACCTGTATATTCCAAACTTCTTTTATTATTGTAATTATTAATTGTTTTATTTCTCTAAGTACTTTACAGCTCCACCATAGATGAAACAAATGTACCTATTTCTAAGTTGCACCTCCAACAGAATGTATTATTACTGGAATTATATTTATATACGATCTGTGGGACTCTATACCATCTATGGTGGATTTTAGTTTGGTACAATGACCTGATTTTATAAACACTCTTATTGAGCTATACCATACTTCGAATGGGTATTCCTCATTCATATCGTCTTCCCATTTCACCAACCCCTGAAATGTACTTTTATCTTTTAAATTATATAAAGTTTTATTTAATCTAGAGACTAGTTTGTTATTATCATCTATATTATGTATTAAGTTATCTTGATTTTGATCTTTATTAATATGTTTTGATCTCAAAAAAATTACTAATCTTAAATATGTAAAGAATTCACCTGCTGGTAAGTTAAATTTGTTCCGTAGCTTTCTAAATGAGGACATTTTCCCATAAATAAAGTTCCCGATTCTACCCACCTATCCACTTTTATATCTTCAATATATATTTCAGAGACTTCTATTGGAGTCCGGTATGTAAAGGGATTTTTATTTTTGAAAATGTTTTGTTTTAGTATGCGTATAGGCGTATGAATATCTGTAACAATTTTGTTATTAACATTTATTTTTTTAAACTTCTCTGGCTCTATCCAATATATTAAAGATACATTTAGATTTCTACAGCTGGATGATTCGGCCATGTACCAGCATGGAGGGGAACTCTTATTTATATTCCACCATCTACATTTTTTGGTTACGAGACCAGCTTAACGTAATTTATGAGTATTCATAGTGACGTTTAGTATGTGTGTGAAGTAGGGGTGGAATACAGGGGAATAATGTAAGTTAGGTCAAGCTGGGTATAGAATGATAGTGAGTAGCACATGTGGCTCTCTTTGAGCTAAGGCAATAATAGATCATCTTAATTGCTGTGCTCTGCTATAATTTAAACGTGGTGTATGAACATAAGGCTTTCGTCATGCTGCTAGCTAGATAAGTGTGCCTGTGTAATGTTAATTGTGGTATTAAACCCAGAGTTCCCCCATCATAGCGTAGTATGTGATTATAGAAATGCATGCATTCCGAGAGGCAATAAAACGATAAACATAAGATTAATGTCAGCATTAGCAGGTTTGTAGATTAGTACACAGGATCTCTGTGGTGGAAACTGTGGTTCATTGTCATGTGTCCCAGGGAAGCGTCCCTTAGAAGTGGGGGGATGTTCTTGGGGTGGCATTACCCTTTCAGCCAATGCCTCGGCTTACATATAAAAAAGGTGGAGCTTCTAAATAATAGTACTATTTAAAGTTCATTTTTACTGTATTACACTATTTTCTGTACAATTTTGTTTTGCAGAATATCTGTGGCAATTATTTATATGTATGTATGATTATGTGTTTCTAAGTGGTGTAAGTGATACCACTTTTTAGGTGTTTGAGCTTAATTTTAGCTCACCTCCATATTGTGCACACTTTTTGTTGTATTAAATGCCTCGGCTTAGTATTGTGGGGGAGAGTCTAGGTTTTGCCACTTGAGTGAGGTTTGCCGGGCTGTCGCCCCACCTCCCTGTGCCTGAGACGGAGTCTGCATTCGGGGTCTGTGGGCCATGGCGTCTTGGTAAAGTAAGTGCCCCCCGCCGGGGTGTTGTTGAGACTTGGGTGATCAGCCGTCGCTTATGGGTGTCTGGCCTCCACCGTCGATGTTGTTGCTTTATGGCAGTAGCCAGGGTGGCCCGCAGCCCAAGTGGGCTTGAATTAGGTTGCACCGATGCTTGTAGGCTCTCTGCGGCTTCCGCAGCTGCGCGTACTTCCCAGTTGTAGAGTCTGTGGGGTTTACATCCGAGCTTTCGACTTTTCCCAGAATCTCTGGAACACTTTGTCCAGATGTTGCATCATGTGGTCCACCGAGTTCGGTAGGACCGTCTATGGCCCTTTTAGCTTGTGCCTCTGTTTAGAGAGCTTGTCCTCTATCTTGGGTGAGTTGGCAGAGTGCGCCCTGCGGCCGGTGTCAGTCGTCTGATTGCTGCGCAGGTATATGGGGCGAGCCAGGGGGGCCGGGATAACTTTTCTTTAGGTTGTTGATTATTTGGGCGATTATATAAGGATTTATAGTACGCTGCAAAAACGTTTCCAATATCTTTTGGAGAAAGACATGGACGATTACCATCCATAATTTTACTTATTCTTTTATTATTCTTAATACCGTTAAGTCTATTAATGTTAATGTTTTGCCTGTTTTATTGTCTTGAAAATACCAAACCTGTTTTAATCTACTTAAAGCTATCTGGGATTTTATTTCTAATTTCTTTTTGATTTCTACTTGAATTTTGTTTATTTCTTTATTATTTTTTTTTTTATATTGTATTTTCTTTTCTTTATCTTTTTGTGCTAAAAGAAATATATAAAACCAAAAGTTGCATGCCTCATACAGGCTTTATATGAAACAACCCCTCGTATAGGCTTTATATGTCTATCCATTATTATTTATCTCAAAAAATTCTCTTGTTTTGTTAATCAAGTATTCTTTATTTTTATCTTCCAGTAGACTTTCATTAAGCCTCCACGAAGATCTGTCTTTGGCTTTTAGTTCAATTTTAGTATTAACATAGGGATCTGACCATGTTATCACGTCTATTTCTGAGTTGTCGAATTCGCTTAGATTTATAGAGTTTGTCAGAAAAATCTCCAATCTTGAATATATCTTATGAACTTTAAAAAAATAAGCATAGTCCCTCTTGTTTGGGTTATGAACACGCCATATGTCAAATAAATCAAATGTATTTTTTAAATTATACGTCTTTATTTTTCTTTTATATTGTTGTTACTCCTATCTAATGTATCATTTGGAAAAATATTAATGTCGCCTGCCATTATTAATTTTCCTATTTTTTTTTTTTTAAAAAGGCTTCCAAAAATGTTTTTAGAAAATATATTAGATGCATAAATGTTAACTAAAGTATATACGGAGTCTTCTATTCTATAAATCAAGATAATCAATCTGCCCAAAGCATCTTTCTGTTCGAGGATCAATTCAAATATTATATTAGACGAGATAATGATAGCAACCCCTCTTTTCTTACCATTTTGAAGAGAGGAATGAAATACTGTAAGATGTTTAGAATAATTCCATTTTGTGTCTTTGTTATCCTTCCAATGGGTTTCTTGTACATAACATATATCCAGCTTTTATGTGGCGTATTTAGTCCCTGAGCGTTAATCGATCCTATATTAATGCACCTCATAGATCTGATTTTCTCTGACTTAGCCACGACCTATTCCCCAAAGTATAAAAACATATGTAATCCTTCCTAACTCCCTCGGAGCACAAACACATATACACACATCCTACATACATCTTACTTTCAATTAGACTTTAAGCTAAAATATATATATATATATATATATACATATATATATATTTGTGTTCGGGGCAAATAGCCGTATATGGAGTAAGGTTCCAGTATAAGCGTAGGATAGTATAAAGGGAGCAAGTCGGTTGTGGTGTGCCGAGACCGACGATACGGTAGGCCTGTAAATAAAGAGGGCCCACCAAGGAGTAAGTAAGTAAAGTAAATGGAAAGAAAAGAGAAAGTGTTGAAATGAGGAGTGGGTGGGAGGGTCATTCTGATGCTGACCTCAAGCGATATGAGTCAGGTAAGGGGTGTCCCTTATATAGGGGAGTGAATTAATTTAAGCCCCTCCCACAAATACAGGCCAAATGGCCTTAAAACTTGTGTTCGGGGCAAATAGCCGTATATGGAGTAAGGTTCCAGCATAAGCGTAGGATAGTATAAAGGGAGCAAGTCGGTTGTGGTGTGCCGAGACCGACGATACGGTAGGCCTGTAAATAAAGAGGGCAAAAAGAATAATCAAAGATTTAATACAGTCAACAATATATACAAATTAACCAGACATTTCCTTAAATGTATTACGGTATTTAATTCCTGGAAGGATTTTTGAAGGTAGGAATCTAGGACCGCAACTGGACACCATTTGTTGTGGGTGGGATAGTATGTTATCTCTACTGTTGGTGCGTGTTGACTCATTTCGGAATGTGGTAGTGCCAATAGGTAATGATATATGTGTTTACATACGTGGGATCGTTGAAGACAATGATCTGTCTGAGTGGTGATTATGGTAGTGGATTCTCTGGCCTGAGAAAGGCATAAAAGGCAGTGTGCATGGTGGTAATGGCCAACTTGGTAGTATAATTGAATGGTTGTAGCTCTAATAGGTCCGATAAGGATGGAAAAGTTGGATGGCTATTGGTAATATCTGAGAGGAACGTGGGGGGATGGATTCCTGAAAACCTCTGAGTATATTCTTGTCTGGTATGATATCATGAAGTTATGGTAGTTTTGGCCATAGGTTATTCTGTGTTGTTGAATGCCTGTAAAATATATAATTAATGGTGTGTGAGATGGTTTTAGTTTAAGGTGGCAAAAAACTTGTCCTGTCAATCATCATGATCTAATATTTCCTTACTCGGCCATAATAGTTTATCTTGTTTATTCTTTTCTTTCCGTATTCTATTTTTCCTTAACTCTTTATCTCATCTCTCTCCTCTATTTAGAAAACATAAAGTGTCTCTAAGCATAAGCGATTCTCCATTCTCTTTTATTAAATATCCCATCTACTTATTCTATCTTAACTATTTATTTTCCATTGAATCTAAGGGATAAGAAAAGAGGGGAGGAGAAATAGAATCTATATATAAATAAATATTATTTCTTGAAATAATAAATGCATAAGTGAATAATTAATATTCCTTAAAGGATCACTATAGTGTCAGGAAAACAAATCGGTTTTCCTGACACTGTAGTACCTTGAGGGTGCCCCACTCCCGTGGTGCTGAAGGGGTTAAAACCTCTTCAGTTACTCACCTTATTCCACCTCCGGGCTCCCTTACCTCTCCGCCCCCACCGACGTCAGCTCCCCCGTCTGACGTCAGCGGAGCGGAATGCGCATGGGCGGCAGTGCAGCGCGCTAATTCAAAGTGTCCATAGGAAAGCATTTCTCAATGCTTTCCTATGGACGCTCTGCGTGATGGAGGCATAATATGCCTTAAGCGTTGCAGATGCACCTCTAGTGGCTTATCGGAAGACAGCCACCAGAGGCTGGCTTAACCCCAAATGTAAACATAGCAGTTTCGCTGAAACTGCTATGTTTACAGCAGAGAGGGTTTACCCTAGAGCAGTGATGGCGAACCTATGGCACGCGTGCCACAGGTGGCACGCCGGGCCCTTTCTGTGGGCACGCGGCCACAGGTTCGCCATCAATGCGGAGTAGGCGCCTGCCTGCCCGAAACGGCAGGCGCCTACTCTGCTTCCGGGTCGGGAGGACAGGGGAGCTGCTTCCTGGAGCCCTCCCCCTGCAGTGCTTACCACCAGGGATCGCTGTCTCCCCCCCCCCTACTTCATTAAAGGTAAGAAGGAGGGAGGGGGGGGTATACTGACACAGCACCCATACCCCCCCAGCAGTACCCCTAACCCCCATACACAGTACCCCTACCCCAGCAGTACCCCAGCAGTAACCCTACCCTCCCAGGAGTAACCCCTACCCTCCCCAGCAGTAACCCCTACCCCCAGCAGTAACCCCTACCCTCCCAGCAGTACCCCTAACCCCCCATACACAGCACCCTTACACCCCCAGAAGTACCCTTACCCCCCAGAAATACCCCTACCCTCCCCAGCAGTAACCCCTAACCCCCCAGCAGTAACCCCTACCCTGCCCAGCAGTAACCCCTACCCTGCCCAGCAGTACCCCTAACCCCCCAGCAGTACCCCTTAACCCTCCCCGGCAGTAACCCCTCCCCTCCCCAGCAGTACCCCTACCCCC
>OW240914.1:5758533-5798657 GCA_933207985.1 Pelobates cultripes | reverse complement strand
GGGCTCCAGGAAGCAGCTCACCTGTCCTCCCGCGCGATGCTGTGTGGAGCGTTGCCGCGCGTTACCATGGCAACGCTCCACACAGCATTGCGCAGGAGGACAGGGGAGCTGCTTCCTGGAGCCCTCCCCCTGCAGTGCTTACCACCACCGGACCACCAGGGATGGCTGTGTGTCCCCCCCCCCACTTCATTAAAGGTAAGAAGGAGGGAGGGGGGTATACTGACACAGCACCCTTACCCCCCCAGAAGTACCCCCCCAGCAGTAACCCCCACGCCCCCCAGCAGAACCCGTAACCCCCACTCCCCCAGCAGTAACCCCTACCCCCAGCAGAACCCCTAACCCCCCAGCAGAACCCCTAACCCCCCAGCAGAACCCATAACCCCCCAGCAGAACCCCTACCCTCCCCAGCAGTACCCCTACCCTCCCCAGCAGTACCCCTACCCCCCCAGCGGTAACCCCTACCCTCCCAGTAACCCCTAACCCCCAACCCAGTACCTACCCACCTGTCTACACAGTACCCCTACCCTCCCCAGCTTAGCAGTAACCCCTACCCTCCCCAGCAGTACCCTAATAACCCCAGCGAAGGTACCCCCACCTCCCATACACACAGTACCCTACCTCCCATACACAGTACCCCTACCCCCAGCAGTACCCCTACCCCCCACACACAGTACCCCTACCCCCACACAGTACCTACCCCAGCACCCTTACACATATAGCACACACACACACAGCACCCCCCACACACACACAGCACCTCCCCCACACACACACAGCACCCCCCACACAGCACAGCACCCCCACACACACAGCACAGCACCCCCCCCACACAAGCACAGCACCCCCCCACACACACACAGCAACCCCCACACACACACACAGCACCCCTCACATACAACACTCACACACACACGCACCCCCCACCTCAATGCAGTATGTGTGTATTCAGCAGTGTGTGTGTGTGCGTGTATTCAGCATCTGTGTGTGTGTGCGTGTATTCAGCAGTCTGTGTGTGTTGCGTGTATTCAGCGGACTGTGTGTGTGTACTCAGCAGTCTGTGTGTGTGTGTGTACTCAGCAGTCTGTGTGTGTGTGTGTACTCAGCAGTCTGTGTGTGTGTGTATTCATCAGTCTCTGTATTCAGCAGTCGTGTGTGTGTGTATTCAGCAGACTGTGTGTATGTATTCAGCAGTCTGTGTGTGTATGTATTGCATTTGTTGGAGATACTAATAAATATAAGCTTAATTTTATCTATTTATATCATTATTTAAAATTTGTATCATTGAACTCTCTGTGTTCTTTTAAAACAAAAGTTATTAGTTCGGACAACAGTACGAGTTGTTTTTTTCTAAACTTAAACCTCAGTATTTGGGTTTAATTGCCGTGTTGGCACTTTAAGGAGAAAAAATGTTGGCATGTATTGCGGTTTGGGCACTCGGGCTCAAAAAGGTTCGCCATCACTGCCCTAGAGGGACCTGGCACCCAGACCACCTCATTGAGCTGACTATAGTGTCCCTTTAAAGTTTTTTTAAATATTCAGCCATGTTAATTACTTCCTTAGTATCAAAAACCTCGGATTATACTGCTCTCCAAATTTTCTTAATTATCATGCTATATTCATCATTATTAATACTATGCCGTGTTATAAAAAACAAAAGATAAATAAATGAATAAATGCATAACTGAATATATCATATTGCTTAGTGTTCTCTGAATTTGTTGTTGCAATTAACAATATCAAACGTGTAGTGTTGTGTAAAATGTCTGTACCATCCACTTATACATTTAGATAACATATCTTGTCCTACAAAACGATGTGTAGCTTCATTTTAAAAGTATCTATCTGTATGTGAAAATTTTCTTATTCCCAGTGTCCTTTGTCTCGTCTTATTCACGTGTACTAATAATTGTTACTGTAACATCTTATTACCAAAATAGTGATAATACATCTAAAAAAATTATAATAAATCAGTACCATATCCCTTTAAACATCTCATTTAATCCCCTCTTTCATTTTTCCTTCTCCTCCCTCTTTCAAACTTTTGCTCGATCCATTTCATTTTTACGAACACAGAATTTCCTATTTATAGGGAACACCTCTACTGTTATCATCAAAAAACTTTTCACTATTATTGCATCACTGGGCATTATCTGCTTGACATTCCAGAGAAGAGAAAAAAATATATATATATATCATTTGCTTAAGTATTTATGTCACTTTTTCTATTTTCTCTATTCTTTTCTTCTTTTCCCCCTTTTCCTTTCTTTACTTTACGTTACTCTTTAAACTTAATTTTGTAATATCTTCCATTGGATCATTGATGGTAGTCAATTTCCCTTCTTGGAGAATGATAATTTTAGTGGGGAAACCCCATTTATAAGATAGAATAGAGTGTTGGGAGACAGCAAGAGACAGGTATGTGAGGTAGAGGTTACTCTGGGAGGCCTTAAGCTTTCCTCAACAGATGGGTTATAAGGCACTTATTAAAGGATTGAAGACTAGGGGAGAGTCTGATGGGGGTAGACAGGCTATTCCATAGGAAGTGAGCAGCCCATGAGAAGTCCTACAAGCGTGGGTTGGCCGTACGGGTGCGAACAGCGGACCGGAGAAGATCAGGGGCAGAGCGGAGACTCAGAGAAGGGGCATACCTATGAACCTGTGAGGAGATATAAGAGGGGCTAGAATTGTTCAGTGCTTTATATGTATGGGTTAGCACTTTGATTTGACTCCTATAGGATACAGAAAGCCAATGTAACAGAGGTGTGAGGTGTGAGAGGACCGACTAGAGAGGAAAATCAGTCTGGCGGTAGCATTCATTACAAACTGAAGCGGGGCAATACGGTTTTTGAGAAGACCAATTAGGAGAGGGTTACAATAATCCATGCAGGAAATTACTAGAGCATGGACAAGCTCCTTAGTAGCATCTTGCGTAAGAAAGGGGCGGATGCGGTCTATGTTTTTAAGATGGAATCTACAGGATTTGGTAACATACTGGATGTGAGGCTCAAAGGTGAGACTGCGCGCTTGCAAGGATGAACTTATGTGGATATCACTAACTTGAAGGGAGAGCGAAAGAGGAGGATCAGTATTAGGAGGAGGAAGGACAAAGAGCTCAGTTTTAGAGAGATTGAGTTTCAGAAAGCGGGAGGACATCCAGTCAGAGATGGAAGAAAGGCAAGCAGTGACACATTGCAGGAGGGCAGGGGAGAGGTCCGAGGAGGAGAGATATATCTGGGTGTCATCAGTGTACAGGTGGTAGTGGAATCCAAATGAGGTAATAAGAGAGACAGTATAAAGAGAAAATAGAAGGGGACCATGGACAGAGTCTTGGGGGACTCCAACCGAGACAGGACGAAGGGAGGCCTTTACCAGCAGCCGCTCTACAGACACAGTGAGACCCGACGGGTCCAGGCTGCTGCAATAGCTCCTGGCAGACATTGATTGCCTGGAGAAGGGATCGTAATAAAAGTAGGTTCTGAATCCTGGGAGCAGGCACCCTGACCCTAACTGCTTCCAACATTTTTAAATGGCCAAAGAGGGACATGTTCATGCTATGAGATGTGATGGGAATTATGGCCAGAGGATTACTATTCTGTAACTTTATAACTATTTATATAACTAGAAAGTATTTACACATGTATGTACGTAGTGGGCATTGGATGGCATTCCCTCCATCCCCCATAAAACCATAACTTACCCCGTCAAATAACGACAGACAACTTCTTGGAGAAAACAGGCCACAGCATTTATTAACACAACCAAATACTGTATGACTCCCTTAACATATAACGAAATAATAAATATCATAAATTAACATAAACAATTTGCATATAGTCATACAGTAACCAAAGAAACCGTCCTTGCCAATCTAACTTCCCCAAGGCTCTCACCTCCCCCCCTTGGCATAATAAAAACATCTTCCTTTTCAGGGCTCACCACCAACTCGGTGGGGCCCAACCATAATGCTCCCCACTGGTCGACTTACAACCCAGTGGAGACACGTCCAACCTGGTACCTCCTCCAGGTTCACCATAAGAGACAGGGGGAGGATGAGACCCGGCCATTATCCCCCTTTTTTATCTACTCTACCAAACCATCCCTTATTTGGCAAGGACACACCCCCGCCTTACTGTGACAACCCCCCAGGCCCAAAGCAGCAAAGGGAGGGTGGGTGGGAAACTTGTTGCTGGCGCGGCTCCTAAGTGGCACTGAGGTCAGTCTGATCTGTCACCACCCACTTCCTCACATCTCCCACTCCCACATGTAGCATATAGCCAATCATGCACCATCCATCCCACACTCATACATGTGCCCCTGTCCGCTAAGCTGCACACTCTCCCTGGGGCCTGACTGATTTCTAAACACATTTATTGCAGTTTAAATTCACATTACTGGGAGTATTATTGCTGTGGAGCTCTGTTATACACTCAGACACATTACTGGGAGTATTATTGCTGTGGAGCTCTGTTATACACTCAGACACATTACTGGGAGTATTATTGCTGTGGGGCTCTGTTATACACTCAGACACATTACTGGGAGTATTATTGCTGTGGAGCTCTGTTATACACTCAGACACATTACTGGGAGTATTATTGCTGTGGAGCTCTGTTATACACTCAGACACATTACTGGGAGTATTATTGCTGTGGAGCTCTGTTATACACTCAGACACATTACTGGGAGTATTATCGCTGTGGAGCTCTGTTATACACTCAGACACATTACTGGGAGTATTATTGCTGTGGAGCTCTGTTATACACTCAGACACATTACTGGGAGTATTATTGCTGTGGAGCTCTGTTATACACTCAGACACATTACTGGGAGTATTATTGCTGTGGAGCTCTGTTATACACTCAGACACATTACTGGGAGTATTATTGCTGTGGAGCTCTGTTATACACTCAGACACATTACTGGGAGTATTATTGCTGTGGAGCTCTGTTATACACTCAGACACAACAACAATATGGAGCTCCTAGAAAAGAGGGAAATTAAGATAAAATAGAGGGACAGAGGGAAAAAATCTCTTCCCTTTCAAAGGTGATTTTAGTTTTGGGAAAAGCCCAAAGTGGCAGGGTGCTAAATCTGGGCTGCAGGGAAGGCTGAGTCATCTGGGTGATTGGGGCCACACTTTTATGTGCGCTGCACTCATTGTATCTTCCCTGAACGTCTTCTAAATCATCCAAATGGTTTCCGCAGAGGAATGTTCAAGCTTAAAGCGGCACTTTCATGGCGGAAATTCCCACTCCCGACTCCACTACATCTAATTGACTCCCTAGTCACCCCCAAATTCCCCTAAGCACCCCATATTACCTAGTTTTTTAACTTTAATTTCTGCCCCGACCTAGGTTCTGGGCGCCGCCATCTTTGTGTGGGTAGATGAAGTCCCTGTGGGACACGTCATCTGCCCACACTAGATAGCGCTGTGAGATTCCCGCACATGCCCAGTTAAACACTTGTGAATTTCATTTATTCATTAATTCGTCAGAAAGACGAATGAATGAATAGAAATGTCAGACGAACAAACAAACACTGAATATCAGTGTTTGTTTGTTCATTCAGTTTATTACAAGGAGGCAGCTACCGACGCACAGCTCCCTCCTTGTAAAATGTAAAAATAGAAGCGTCAGGGAGCAGTGCTCCCCGCCACTTCCTTAGCCCCCAATGTCAATATGACCCCCATAATAGCATAAGGGAGATTGGGGGCATGTCTACTATACAGTAAGTAGCCTGTGGCTGCTCACTGTTGTAAAAAAAAAGGGGGGGGCCATAAATAACAATAAGGGTCCTCCCCCCTCCTGGCCCCCACCCCTGAGCGGCAGGTGGGGGCCATAAATGAAAATGTCCTCCTGAGAGAGGGAGAGAAGAGGAATCGATTGGGGAAAGGTAAGTTCGGCATGACAGTGCCACTTTAACGCAAAATTTCTTTACTCTTCTCACTCAGTCATTTTGAATGCGACAGCCACACAGTACACCTGTTCACTCAGTGGCATTTAGCACCCCCATTGACTCGTACAGTGAAGTCGTCCTTGGTCACGTATGCACATTCCAGTCCAGTCTTCTTGGCTGCCAGGTTACATTGATGTCGCGGAAACCATTCCCATCACATTAAGCCATTAAAGGCTGGATACTTTCTGGACAGACCATGTATATTGTAGCAAAGTGATAAAATGTATTTACCTTTGTTACATAACCCAACACACTGACATGACAATATCTGCTCATTTAAATGTCAGAAATCTTTCGCTCATTAAAGACAAACATTATGACTTTAAACTCAGATTAAGATCTATACAATTTGTATGAGTAACTTACCGTACAATTATAGCATAATGCTGTCAGAATCTACAAAACAACATTAAACCAACATAGAAGTGCAGTGTTTCATTGAAAATACAGAGATGAACCGCTCTGCTGCTCGAGCAGCACAGTTAGTGCGTCAGTAACCAGCCCAAATAAAGAGTTCTGTTAGACTAATGTGAATTCTGTGCAAAATCAGCCCATCCTCCCTGACCTCTCCAGAGGGGGGGATTCGTGTTATCCATTGGAGGAAGGATGGGCAGCAGAAATAATTGGTCTCGAAGTTGGAACAGAGGTTAGTTTTAACTTTTTTCTTTTTCCTTGTTTTTTTATGGGGTTGAATCCACAGAGGAAGGATTTACTCTGACCAAATACAAAGTTTTATGAAAACACAGTTTTTGGGGTTGGAGTAATCCTTTAACCCCTTAACGACACAGTTTGAAAGGTAGAGGACAAGCATGATGGAAAATTGCCATAGTGTGTCCTTAAAGCGTTAATTGTAGCAAAATGCTTTAGTACAATAAATTCTGCAGCTTTAACACTTGGACAATCGTCTCTTCAATGTCAACGGAATACATACAAGAAGAAGAAAAAATACAATGTATACATGGTGGAACGCAAACAAAATAAATTCTTAGGGCGTGTTTCTCTTGTTGTCGCTACATTTCCCCCAGCTGCTGCTGCTTGTCGCTAAAATGTTTGTCGTTACTGTAAGCCAAGCATGTCAAACTCAAAGTCTAGCACGGGCCACATAAACAGGGTTTAAGTTTATGTGGGCCGCAAAAAAACAAAACTTACATTTTTATAGAAACTTAGGAATGTGACGTGGTGTTGCGTGCCTCCATGCACCTCCAGGTACTCCACTGTCCAGTTGCAACCAATGCAACACTGACCAACACACACAGACACTCACTGACAGACACACACAGACACTGACAGATAGACAGACACACACACACACACACACACACTTACTGCTGGCAGCCTAACAGACACACACTGACACACACATACACTCACTGACAGACACACACACATACACACACACTCACTGACATACACACAGGCACACACTCACTGACAGACACAAACAGACAGGCACTCACACACTCACTGACAGACACACGTACACTGACAGACACATACACACTTACAGGCAGACACACACACATACATTTACATATTCTTGCACACACATCATTTTCCTTATTGCTCCCTATCTTTCGGAGCCAATGTGGGGCCTCTCCCTCGGGTCCATTCGGGATCATCCATCTGCTCCTCACTGCTCTCTTGCGCGCAGTTTAGTGATGACGGGTGCCGGAGTATGACGTCAAATTCCGGTGGCCGGCTTCACTACAGACGGCACGGGCGAGGGAGCAGTGAGGAGCAGGAACACTGAGCTCCCTCGCTGTCCCTCCTCCCCGGCCAGGTAAGTTTTAGCACAGCAGGCACCTGCAATGTGGGGAAAGCAGGTGCCTACTCTGCTTTAACACCAAGCATGTACTCGCGACTCGCCAGGCCGCAAAGATGTCCATTGTGAGCTGCATGCGGCCCGCGGGCCGTGAGTTTGACATGCTTGCTGTAAGTGATTAGTGGATGTTTATCAATTGCAACATTCAGCAGCAGTAGCAGCAACATCTGCCTAAGGCTGGCTGCAAACAAATTAACCATTAACTCCCCACACATACTAAAGGAAAAATACACATTAGCTATAATGTGACTTAGAGACTAAGTAGCAGGCCTGCATGGGGTTGAGATTTGAGTTAAGCCAATTCCCAGACTCTGTAGATCAAGCATGTCAAACTCATGGGCCACAGGCCGCATGCGGCCCACAAGGACCATCTTTGCAGCCTGCGCGAGCCGCGAGTGCCCATATTGCAGGTGCCTACTCTGCTAAAACTTACCTGGCCGGGTAGGAGGGCCAGCGAGGGAGCTCAGTGTTCCAGCTCCTCACTGCTCCCTCGCGTGTGCCGTCTGTAGTTGTCAGGGTTTCTTTGCTGTTTTAAACAGCAACCCTTCCTTTTTCAGTGTCTGAGTTTTCAGCTGAGATTAACGATCAGCTCCTTCACCAGGGGCGGACTGAGAGCCTTTGGGGCCCCCAGGCAAAATTAGATCCCAGGCCCTTTGAAGGCCAAATATATGTGCATTAAATAAATGTTAAATATAACTCATAATACAGCATTCCTTTGGATGTGTATATTGTGAAGACCTGTGTATCAATGCATGTTTGTATTTGAGTCTGTGTGAATGCACTTGTGCATGTCGGGATGACTACATGTGCTTTTTTTTGTATATAGTGTCTGTGTGAATGCATATGTGACAGGTGACAGTGTGTGAGGGAGAAGGTGACAGGTGGAAGAGTGTGGGAGGTTGTGACAGGTGGCAGAGTGAGGGGGTACCTGGTGGCAGAGTGAGGGAGGGAGGGGTTGAGTGGTGACAGAGTGAGGGGGAGACACAGTGAGTGGGGGTGACTAGTGACATAGGGAGGGAGAGGGGTGACTAGTGACAGAGTTAGGGAATGGGTGACCAGTGGCAGAGTGAGGGAGGGAAAAGATGACTAGTGGCAGAGTGAGGGAGGGAAGGGGTGACTGGTGACAGAGTGAGGGGATGACTGGTGACAGCGTGAGGGAGTGACTAGTAACAGAGGGAGGGAGTGACTAGTGACAGAGGGAGGGGGTGACTGTCACTAGTCACCCCATCCCTCTCTCTGTCACTAGTCACTCCCTCCCTAACTCTGTCACTGTGTCACCCGCTCCCTCACTCTGTCACTAGTCACTCCCTCCCTAACTCTATCACCAGTCACCCCTTCCTTCCTTCACAGTGACAGAGTTAGGGAGGGAGTGACTAGTGACAGAGTGAGGGAGTGGGTGACACAGTGACAGAGTTAGGGAGGGAGTGACTAGTGACAGAGAGAGGGATGGGGTGACTAGTGACAGTCACCACCTCCCTCACTCTGTCACTAGTCACCACCTCCCTCCGTCACTGTGTCACCCCCTCCCTCACTCTGTCACCAGTCATCCCCTTACTCTGTCACTAGTCACCCCTCCCTTCCCTCACTCTGCCACTAGTCACCCTTCCCTCACTCTATCACCTGTCACCCCCTCACTCTGTCACTAGTCACCCCCTCACTCTAGTGACAGAGAGAGGGAGGGTGTGACTAGTGACAGTGAGTAAGGGTGTGACTAGTGACAGAGAGAGGGAGGGTGTGACTAGTGACAGAGTGAGGGAGGGATGGGGTGACTAGTGAGAGTGAGGGAGGTGGTGATTAGTGACAGAGGGAAGAATGGGGTGACTATCACTGTGTCACCCCCTTCCTCACTCTGTCACTAGTCACCCTCTCCCTCCCTCACTCGGTCACTAGTCACCCCCTCTCTCACTCTGTCACCAGTCATTCCCTCACTCTGTCACCAGTCACCCCTTCCTTCCTTCACAGTGACAGTGTGAGGGGATGACTGGTGACAGAGTGAGGGAAGGGATGAATAGTGGCAGAGTGAGGGAAGGAAGGGATGACTGGTGACAGAGTGAGGGAATGACTGGTGACAGAGTGAGAGAGGGGGTGAATAGTGACCGAGTGAGGGAGGAGAGGGTGACTAGTGACAGAGTGAGGAAGGGGGTGACACAGTGATAGTCACCCCATTCCTCCCTCTGTCACTAATCACCACCTCCCTCACTCTCACTAGTCACCCCTTCCCTCCCTCACTCTGTCACTAGTCACACCCTCCCTCTCTCTGTCACTAGTCACACCCTCCCTCTCTCTGTCACTAGAGTGAGGGGGTGACTAGTGACGGGGTGACAGGTGATAGAGTGATGGGGTGACTAGTGACAGTTACCACCTCCTTCACTCTGTCACTAGTCACCCCCTCCATCACTCTGTCATTGTGTCACCCCCTTCCTCACTCTGTCACTAGTCACCCACTCCCTCCCTCACTCTGTCACTAGTCACTCACTCTGTCACTAGTCATCCCCTTCCTTACTGTCACTAGTGACCCACTCCCTCGGTCACTAGTGACCCACTCCCTCTGTCACTAGTCACATCCTCCCTCTCTCTGTCACTAGTCACACCCTCCCTCACTCTGTCACTAGAGTGAGGGGGTGACTAGTGACAGAGGGAGGGGATGACTGGTGACAGAGTGAGGGACGGAGGGGGTGACTAGTGATAGAAGGAGGGAGGGAGTAGTGACAGAGGGAGGTGATGACTAGTGACAGAGTAAGGGAGCTGGTGACTAGTGACAGTCACCACCTCCCTCACTCTGTCACTAGTCACGCCTTCCTTCCCTCACTCTGCCACTAGTCACCCCATCACTCTAGTGACAGAGTGAGGGAGGGTGTGACTAGTGACAGTTAAGCAGGGAAGGGGTGACTAGTGACAGAGGGAGGGGTGACTAGGGACAGAGTGAGGGAGGTGGTGACTAGTGACAGTCACCACCTCCCTCACTCTGTCACTAGTCATCACCTCCCTCCGTCACTGTGTCACCCCCTCCCTCACTCTGTCACCAGTCATCCCCTTACTCTGTCACTAGTCACCCCTCCCTTCCCTCACTCTGCCACTAGTCACCCCTTCCCTCCCTCTGTCACTAGTCACCACCTCCCTCTCTCTGTCACTAGTCACCCCCTCCCTCTCTCTGTCACTAGTCACACCCTCCCTCACTCTGTCACTAGAGTGAGGGGGTGACAGGTGACAGAGTGAGGGAAGAGGTGACTAGTGGCAGAGTGAGGGGATGACTAGTGACAGAGTGAGGGAGGTGACGACTAGTGACAGTGGGGGGTGACTAGGGACGGGGGGTGACTAGTGACAGAGGAGGGGGGTGACTAGTGACAGTGAGATGGGGGGGTGACTAGTGACAGTGAGAGGGGGGGTGACTAGTGACAGTGAGGAGGGGTGACTAGTGACAGTGGGGGGGTGACTAGTGACAGTGAGGAGGGGTGACTAGTGATAGTGAGGAGGGGGTGACTAGTGACAGTGAGGGGTGACTAGTGACTGTAAGGGGGTGCCTAGTGACAGTGAGAGGTGGTGACTAGTGACAGTGAGGGTGACCCAAGTGACAGTGTGGGGGGTTACTAACGGGGGGTGACTAGTGACAGGGGGGTGACTAGTGACAGTGGGGGGGTGACTAGTGACAGTGGGGGGTGATTAGTGACAGTGGGGGGGTGACTAGTGACAGTGGGGGGTGATTAGTGACAGTGGGGGGGTGATTAGTGACAGTGGGGGTGACTAGTGACAGTGAGGGGAGGTGACTAGGTGACAGTGGGAGGTGATTAGTGACAGTGGGGGTGATTAGTGAGTGAGGGGGTGATTAGTGACAGTGGGGGGGGTGACTTGAAGACCGGGGTGACTAGTAACAGTGGGGGGGGTGACTATGACAGGGGTGACTAGTAACAGGGGGTGGACTAGTGACAGGGGGTGACAGGGGTGACTAGTAACAGGGGGGTGACTAGTGACAGGGGTGACTAGGGCAGGGGTGACAGGGGGTGACTAGCAACAGGGTGGGACTAGGGACAGGGGGTGACTAGTGACAGTGGGGGGTGACTAGGACAGGGGGTGACTAGTAACAGTGGGGTGACTAGGACAGTGGGGGTGACTAGTAGGGACAGGGGGTGACTAGTAACAGTGTGACAGGGGGGTGACTAGTGACTAGACTAGGGACAGGGGGGTGACTAGTAACAGTGGGGGGTAGGGACAGACTGGGGTGACTAGTAACAGTGACTAGGGACAGGGGGGGTGACTAGTGACAGTGTGGGGGGTGACTAGGGAGGGGGTGATTAGAGCCTACCTGTGCTTACTCTGATGTCCCTGGCTGCTGCTCCTTCCCCTCGCTGGGCTCTGTGTGTGAGAGGCAGGTACAGGAAGTGATGTCACTTCCTGGCCCCGCCTCTCCCATCACACAGAGCACCGCGGGACTGGGAGAAGGAGACCTGGCAGCGAGGGAGAGGAGGTAAAGCTGCCAGGTCTCCATGGGGGGGGGGGACTTACAGGGCGGTAGGTTGTGGGGCCCCAAGCTGCATCAGGGGCCCCACAACCTATCAATTAAATAGTTTTATTTTTTTTAATTTTGCTGTTCCAGTTGGAGAGATCTTTGATCTCTCCAGCTGGAGCATGGCTGTGCTGCCGGGCCCCTGACTGCCTCGGGCCCTCGGTCCATGACCGAAGTGCCCGAGTGGTCAGCCCGCCCCTGTCCTTCACTATGTTGCCACGGTTACTCACCTGAGAATAGTAACCAACCCTGCTGCTAATCAGTGCAGCCTATTTAAGCAGCTAATCCCAGAACCTCCTTGGCCTTGCGTGGTTTCCTGTTCCCCAGAAGTCTCCTTGTTCCTGTGTTTCTTGTGTGTTCCTGGTTCCTGACTCTGGCCTTGTTCCTGACTTCGCTGCTCTCCTGTGTGTTCCTGGTTCCTGACTCTGGCCTTGTTCCTGACTTCGCTGCTCTCCTGTGTGTTCCTGGTTCCTGACTCTGGCCTTGTTCCTGACTTCGCTGCTCTCCTGTGTGTTCCTGGTTCCTGACTCTGGCCTTGTTCCTGACTTCGCTGCTCTCCTGTGTGTTCCTGGTTCCTGACTCTGGCCTTGTTCCTGACTTCGCTGCTCTCCTGTGTGTTCCTGGTTCCTGACTCTGGCCTTGTTCCTGACTTCGCTGCTCTCCTGTTTGTTCCTGGTTCCTGACTCTGGCCTTGTTCCTGACTCCGCTGCTCTCCGTTCACCTGATCCTGGCTCGTCTGACTACCGGCTCTGGTGACTGACCCTTGCTTGCCTCCTGGACTTTGCTTTTGGTTATTTCTTTATTTGTTATTTATTAATAAAGGTGTTTTTGCATCTAGTTCTGTCTCTGTCTGGTTCCTGGTCCCTTACAGTAGTGAAGCCGGGCACTGGAATATGACGTCATATTCCAGCACCCATCATCACTAAACTGCGCGAAAGAGCAGTGAGGAGCATATAGAAGATCTCTACTGGACCCTAGGGAGAGGCTCCACATAATCATATAGATATTAATAAAAATAATAATCAAAAATACTGGAATAAAAAGGTATACACAGTGCATAAAAAAAATTAGAGCAAATGGCAGGGCTTAAAATCACTGTTAAGACCATGAGGTAGCATTGTATTCAGATTAAAAATCCACCTCATCTCTGTTTGACCCATTTTTCTAACTAGGTTATCGCCCCTCCAGTTTGGTAAACGTTTTTTAATTCCCATGAATTTAAGGTGACTAGGGTCTTAACTGTGTGCATTTTTAAAGTGCAGTGATAAACTATGTTTTTCAAAACCATTTCTTATATTTCTTGGATGCGGGTATTTAAATTGTGAATAGTTCTACCTACACAAAAGAGGCTGCATGGACATACAATGATGTAGATAACTCTCGTTGAATAGCAGGTGATTCATTCTTTAATGATAAAGTTGTCGTTAGAATTCTGTGGGTGACTAAAGTTGGAAATTTTAAGTCTTATGTTTTGAATATTTTTGCAAGCTCCACAAGACCTACAGCTATAGAATCCTCTAGATTCCGTAAGGAAGTTATATTTCGTACTCTCTTTTATGTGGTTGTGAACCAAGGCACTTTTCAATTTTGGGAACCCTCTATAAATGATGACAGGTTTGTCTGGTAGAATTGTATTCAATAAATTATCATTTTCTAAAATGGGCCAATATTTTGAGAAAATCTTTATTAGCTGATCTCGACAGTTAAAATCACATATAAAAGTTATTTCATTTTTTGTTACTTTTACGTTCTTATACTTATAATTAATTAAGGTATCTCTTACTTTTTTTGTACCCTTTTTCTTTAAAGTCATTTAGGATTTTTTGGGCCTGCTCGTCATGAAACACCTGAGTGTCTGAGCAATTACACCTGACTCTTAGAAGTTGGGCCTTCGGGGCATTCGATAGTTATGGCGAGAAGTGGCAACTGTCTTGTTGTATATAACTATTTACATCTATCTTCTTAACGAAGGTGCTACTTTTTAGTGTGCAATTTTCTATATAAAAACAAAGGTCTAAAATGTTTACTTTCTCTTTGCTAAAATCCGTAGTGAGTTTTATTCCCCAATCATTAAAATTCAAATGAGTTAAAAATGATGTTATGGAAACTTCAGTGCCTTTCCACATAAAAAATAAATTGTCTATATACCGGTGATAGGTCACGAGGCCATCCACCAGTCTGCCATCTTTATATATAAATTCTTGTTCCCACTTTGCCATAAAAAGATTGGCATAGTTAGGTGCGAACCTCGTTCCCATCGTCGTACCACAAATTTGGAGATTAAAATTACTGTTGAACCAAAAATAATTGTTGTCTAAAATCCATTGTATCCTTTTGACTAAAAAGTCTATCTGATCTTGAGGGAATATCTTGGATTTCTCTAGAAAATGCCTAGCGGCTGAACATCCTCTATTGTGCAAAATGATAGTGTATAACGAAGTAACATCTGCCGTAACTATAAAGAAACCTTCCTCCCAAGAGATAGCATTTAAAACCTGTAAAATATTTAGAATGTCTTTAAGGTAACTTGGACAGCTCTGCACAATAGACTGCAAATTACAGTCTATATATTGTGGGAATTTGCTGGATATGGATCCAATTCCCAACACTAATGGTCTGCCTGGGGGTTTATGACCAAAGTATGGTCTTCTGTAAAAATCTTAACGCTTCTCTTTCATTATAGCTTAGGTTAGGTTCATATTTATTGACTTTTTTTGAGGGACCCAATATCTCTCATGACCATCTTCTTAAAAGTAATAATTTCATCAGTTATAAGGTGCTTTGGAAAGCAGTTGGCTTTATCCTTTAGTTCTGTATGTGCAAACTCAACTGCAACATATCTTTTTGATGGGTCCATTGGAAATGTAAATAATATTTTTTAAGGCACATTTCTTGATTCAAATCAATATACATGTTACATTTGTCAATTCCCTTCTTTGAGGGCAAATTTTAGACCCTTTTCTAAAAGTTTAGTTTGAGAAGTTGAGAGAATCCTCTCCGTTAAATTAAGAATTCCATTTCCTTTTACTGGTGTCTGTCTTTCTTTACTTTTCTGTATATACACTCCTCTTCGATTTCCCCTTCTTCTGGGTTTCTCTGTCTCTTTCCTGAGGATCTCGAGAGGGTGTATTTGTCTTTGTTTCCATCTTTTTGTGACTTTTCCAAAAATCCTCTTCTTGGAGGGATCTATCCAGATGATTAAATCTATTATATGAAGTAGCACTTTCATTGTGAGGCATTTATGTTGATTGTGTTTTGTGGTCTCGGTTGACTCTTAAATGTGTATGGTATTTTATGGTAATAATCCCTAGTTGTATATTCTCTTTTTTTCTGAAATCTCTCTGGAGTTTTAAATCCATTTTTTACATATGGGTTTATTCTAGGATCTTTTACCCGTTTCCTAGTGGATTCCTGAGGTCTCTTTCCTGGTGTTTTGAAATCTATTTTTGAGTAATGTGTGTGGTCAGTAGTAGGCCTTTTTAATATAGGTATTCATAATGTTCTCTTTTAGTATATGATATTTCTTAGTTTTTTTGCATAATCCATTTTATCTCTTTGACATTTCCTCTTTTTGATTTCAATGACATTATTTTCCAGTTTACTAGATTTGTTTGTATTTCCTTAGTTATACGTTCGTAATCCTCATGGGACGTATTGTTGATCAGAAAGCTCTGAAGTTTATTCACCTCAGGGTCTATCTGAACCAGAGTGTTTTTACGTCTCCTGATGTTCAGGCTCATATGACCAAAGGAAAAACACTCCAAAATTTCAAACCATTCATAAAATCTTCTTCCATGTGGCCTCTTTTATGTAGGTAGGACTATTCGCACTTTCAATACCCGCATCCAAGAACACATTAGAAATATAAGAAATGGTTTTGAAAAACATGCACTTTAAAAATGCACACAATCAAGACCCTAGTCACCTCATGGAAATTCAAAAAAATCTGTACCAAACTGGAGAGGTGACGATCTAATTAGAAAAATAATTAAACAGAGATGAGGTGGATTTTTAATCTGAATACAATGCTACCTCATGGTCTTAACTGTGATTTTGAGCCCTGCCATTTCTTATAATTTTTATGCACTGTGTATACCTTTTTATTCCAGTATTTTTGAGTAGTATTTTTATAAATATCTACATAATTATTTTATCTTATTTGATTTGGTTCCTGGACTAATATGGACATGATTGAACGAACAAAGGCATAGTATGGATGCTGTACTTATAAGACCGATTTGTGAACACTTTCCAGGAGTCTTTCCATTTCAAAGATGGTGGATCAGAAGCCGTACGTGACACGACCTGCACCTTGTTGCGTCACTTCCAGCACAGGTGATTCCGATCGGCGTCTGCAGCAAGAAGAGGATTACATCATCGGCTGCACGGGGGATTGGTGAAAAATGCCCAGAACTGACCAATGAGAGGCTCCTTGGACATTTAAAAGCAGGACAGAACTTGGTGAGATCTACACCGATTGAAAAAGCCGCTACAACGGCGAAACGCGTCTCGGAAGTTCCTCTGTAAGGCTTTATATATATATTTATTTATTTTTTTGACAAGTTGTAATAAATTAGCTTTTATCCTTTCTGGAGACTTCACTTTACCATCTTTTGATCCTGCAACAAAGAAGGGTTCAGTGTCCCCTTTATGAACACACAAGCCTACAAACTAAGAGCCAAGTATAATAGGCTCTGTGAAAGGTGAGCAGTTTGCAATCCTATACCTTTACACTGTTATAATATTGGCATATTGCACTAGATTCTCTCTTCCTTATTCTGTGTTGCAAGTACATCCTGATACAGAGGAAGAGAGGACGTGTCACCTTAGAACACACCTACTCAAGTGATCTGAGCCGGTCTTAAGTAGCTCCGTTAAATGTGAGTGCACCAATATTGAGATACATCTTTTTGCACAATATAGGATATATCACACTATATTAGTATTCTTTATTATAGGAAACTATACCTGACCTATATAGTGAGGGTAAGTGACAAATTCTTTAACGCTCCACCTTTTTTCTTTTTTTTTTTAAATCTTTATTTTATTGCGCAGAAAGTATTACATGACATAGGTGATATACGCCACCTAAGTAAAACAATCAACAAACGCTCCACCTTTTTCACTAGGGTGGGTATCTACATCACTAAGTGAAGGTTTCTTTAACCGTATTTGCCGTGAATGTGAGGGATATTCACACATTGGTGGTAGCAGCTCACTCATTATAATACTATTTTTTGTACTAGTCAAGCGCCTATTACACAAACTTACTATTTTTGTATTGGGGTTTTCATGAGCTGTAAGCCATAATCATCGCACTTATGACAAATCACGGCTTGAACTATCTTGCTTTGCATGTAATGCGTCTATCTCATATATTAGTTTCCCCTTTTACGTTGCATTACTGAAATAAATGAACTTTTGCACGATATTCTAATTTTTCGAGTATCACCTGTAAATCTTTGTTTCATATAAAGTGACACGAACCCAAATGTTTTATGATGGCTATAAGAGCATTGCAAAAGCCTGTAAAACAAAGTGATGGTATAGTATTTTGTATGTTTATAGGTGTATATTATATATGTCTATATATTGCTTTACAGACGTTTTAAATTCCTCTAACTAAGAAGAATCGATAACCTGCTTTACGAGGTTAAATTGGAAGTAAATGACTGTGTGTTTAGCAAACACTTAACTTGTTTCTTATTAACGGAGCAGCATACTTAACTGGCTCATGTACTAACCAAACACAATGAAATAAATAATCATAAAACGAACAATGTGTCCTAAAAGCCATCTCACTGTTATTTACTGTACACAAGCATCACATTCATGTGTATGAAACATATTACTCGCCAGATTCAGGAGAGATTTACAAAGACAAGAACGGGTGCTTATCTGGAATCTGGGGCAAAGTGTGAATTAAGAAACGATGACCACAGTAAACTGTAGTAATGTTTATCAACATCTAACACTATGCACCCAGAATAGGATCGATAAATTTCCCTCAACGTGCTGAACGCGTTATAAAATCGCTTTAACTAGTGTTCGGTATGATTTTATAACCAGCAGCCATTTTATAAGCATTAGACATGTTAAACCTGATTTCATTCTGCTAGTGTATTGCTAAAAGCTGTTAGAATCTTTTATAAAGACATAATAAAATATTAAGTATGATTTATTTGCTAATTAAAGGGTTCTCTAAAAGGGAAGTATATGTTCAGCAAGATACTTTGAGGAAGTAACAGAAATACATTCCACAAGCTGATCAAATATGTTATGAAACAATGTCTACAATTAAATGAAAGATGTACGATTATACTTTTAGAACGTAGCTGTGCGCCATCTTATCAAGTGATGTCTACCTTTGGCCATAACCTGTCTACCTTGTGACCATGAACTAGTTTTTCTGTCAATGATCCAAAATATTTGTTGACTTGCTGACTCTGTGTAATATGACGTAGTGCTAAATAATCATCTGCTGATTTTTATATAAACCGTGATTGAAGTCAATACATTTCGAGATATTGTTTGAGACCGTGTGTTGTAGATTAGTCATTTCTCCCAAGCTCGTATGTGTGTTTGTGCTGGTTGGAGTTCCAAGGACAGTCTGCAGCTGTGAATAATCCCCGGGGGGAAGAATTTCTGCTCTAACAACTAGCAATATATTTTATTCAGCTATGGAACTGAAAAAGTGACAATTTGGTGATTAGTAAATCGATATTTGCTGTGTTTCCGTTTACATTTATTATTTTCATGATTATATATGCTGTTATCAATTTGCATCAGACATCACAGAAGAACGGGTGCCAGGGTAACTGCAGCTGCGATACAGATATCGTAATGGGATGTACAATAATACACACCCTACTAGATGGTTTATTATACATTTCCGACCTGTTCTATGTTACATTTTGTATTAATATTATTTTTGTATTTTATTGTACCCTATTGTAACAATGCAATGTTTTGTGAACCCCGGACATACTTGAAAACGAGAGAAATCTCAATGTATCCTTCCTGGTAAAATATTTTATAAATAATAATAAAATAAATAAATACGTTTACTGGACTGCAGAGCTTGCACTCTTAGCAGAGACTCGTTCTTTCTGATACCGTTTTATGAGAATTAACATTTCTTTATGTTACCAGGAAGGGATATTCATCCAAATGTAATGGTAAAAGCCAACCTCCGGACTGCCTATGGAGGAGGGAATGTGACTGCTGGCAAGAGAAGTTGCCATGGTAACAAAATTGCTACAAAGTATGTGACAGCAACTAGGTGCCAGGAATTCTGGAAGAACTCTCCAGTCCACTGTAGCACAGCCGAGGGATCCTGGTGGTGCTTTTTCTGTGGAGATTTCCTGTCAGAAAAAAAGAAATTACTTTAATTACCATTAATTACTGCTTAACATTGACTGTTATACTAACTTAATAATTGCTGGAAAAGCTGACATGACTAGGGAAGCCTTACTTACCCTGTTGCAGTACTTCCATAGGACCCATGGAGTGGACTCCTACACCACCCTGTTGCAGGGTGTCATGCCTGGTCCTCAGCCCGTGGTACCAGTTTCTGATGTGGCTTCCTCTCGGTCTGGAAGACAGGCTCGTCACTCCAGGCCTCCATCCAGGCTGTCTCCTAGTCTTGTGAGGCATCCAAGGGTAGTTCCTGAAGCTTCTCTGAGTCCAGGACTGAGCGCTACTAGTTCGCGGCACGAAACGTTCAATTCTGGCATGAGAACGAGGTCGGGAAGAAGTTCCAGGCTTCGGGAATCCAGGTTTGGGCCTTCTTCTTAAGATGGCGGCTCAAGTCAGCAACATGGCGCTGTATGGTCAGTGCGGTCTTGCAGCCCACGCTCTTTTCTTCCAGATCCACAGGAAATGACGGAGGTGCGTGCGGCCGCATGCTCTGTTCGATGACATGACATTCAACAGTCTCAACGGGGCGCATACGTGACGTCCATTAGGGAGCGTTCGCGGACGTCACAGGCCCTGGCTTCAGAAGGAAGTCCCGAACTGAAACGAACAGCCAGTGTTCGGGAGTCGGAAGTCCGTGAACGGAGAAGGTTGGAAAGTGTTTGTGAGACTGTGAGTACTGAACGATCACATACACATGGTGTGCGGGAGTTTGACAACGCTGAACACATGAATGTGCTGAACGCATACAGATGGAGGACGTTCAGGAGTTGGATGATGTTCGCAAGGTAAATTCCATTAATCATTTCAGTGCTTCGCATGAGAGGACCCATTCGGGGGCCTAACAGAGAGGTAATTTGGGAGATCTTAAACTGTTTGATTTGCATAGACATCAGGATTCGGGAGAGGATCGACAGTTTAATCCTCATAGCCATCAAAATTCGGATGACGGGACCCGACGAATTCGTTCATTACCCCATAGTCAATTTATCCGGGTGGCCAGAAATGTCTCAGATCCTGCTACACGATCACAGGGTCTCAATGAGATGAGTGATACATTTTCAAGTCGAGGTTATCCTACTACACTCGATTGATATGGAGAAGGAAAGAATACTTGAATTACAGAGAGATTCCCTGTTATTGCCTAAACAGCGTACATCAACTGAGCGCACTAGGATACCTTATGTATCTACATTTAATGTACATAGTAATCGAGTGGCACATATTGTTCTTAAACAATGGAAGTTGTTCAGGGGAGAAATATAGCTCCCTGAGCCTTTCTCATATAACAATGTTTTTTTCTGAGACAGTGAGTGTGAGTGAAAGAGAGAGTGTGAGTGAGAGAGTGAGTGAGAGAGTGAGTTTGAGACAGTGAGTGTGAGTGAGACGGTGAGTGTGAGACGGTGAGTGTGAGAGAGTGAGTGCGAGAGAGACAGTGAGTGTGAGTGAGTGAGAGTGATAGAGAGAGTGTGAGAGAGTGAGTGTGAGAAACATAGAAACATAGAATGTGACGGCAGATAAGAACCATTCGGCCCAATTTTCTAAATACTTTCATTAGTCCCTGGCCTTATCTTATAGTTAGGATGGCCTTATGCCTATCCCACGCATGCTTAAACTCCTTTACTGTGTTAACCTCTACCACTTCAGCTGGAAGGCTATTCCATGCATCCACTACCCTCTCAGTAAAGTAATACTTCCTGATATTATTTTTAAACCTTTGTCCCTCTAATTTAAGACTATGTCCTCTTGTTGTGGTAGTTTTTCTTCTTTTAAATATAGTCTCCTCCTTTACTGTGTTGATTCCCTTTATATATTTAAATGTTTCTATCATATCCCCCCTGTCTCGTCTTTCCTCCAAGCTATACATGTTAAGATCCTTTAACCTTTCCTGGTAAGTTTTATCCCGCAATCCATGAACCAGTTTAGTAGCCCTTCTCTGAACCCTCTCTAAGGTATCAATATCCTTCTGAAGATACGGTCTCCAGTACTGTGTACAATACTCCAAGTGAGGTCTCACCAGTGTTCTGTACAATGGCATGAGCACTTCCCTCTTTCTACTGCTAATACCTCTCCCTATACAACCAAGCATTCTGCTAGCATTTCCTGCTGCTCTATTACATTGTCTGCCTACCTTTAAGTCATCAGAAATAATCACCCCTAAATCCCTTTCCTCATATGTTGAGGTTAGGATTCTATCAAATAGTCTGTACTCTGCCCTGGTCTGGTTTTTACGTCCAAGATGCATTATCTTGCACTTATCCACATTAAATGTCAGTTGCCACAATTCTGACCATTTTTCGAGTTTACCTAAATCATTTGCCATTTGGCTTATCCCTCCTGGAACATCAACCCTGTTACATATCTTAGTATCATCAGCAAAAAGACATACCTTACCATCAGTGCCACTCTATGAAGAACGCGATTGGTGCAGCGCGAAGCCGCACATGCGCACCAGACAGCTATAATGCTTCTCATCTAAAAAGAAAATAGAGGATAGTGGGTAGGCGCTTCACAAAAATGGAAGTATAATGGATATAACAAAGTGGTTGATACAACAGTGTTTCCCAGACACTAGATAAAAGTAAATATAGAAAGAAATATATATCAAAACCACATAAAAAGGAATAATCCCAAAAACAAGTGAAGTGGTAGAAAACAACCATAAAATACAACCTGAACGTTGAAGAATGGCAGAGTATTATCTACAAAATATAAATACATAACATAACATAGTGTATACTGTATAATGCAAATGTATATAAAATAGAAGGTGGACAACCACTCACATTTACCAGAGCTGTACCAGGCTCTGTGTAGCAGGCTCAAAGGTGCCAATTCAGGCAGACGAAATTCCAGAAAATAAATGGAGAAATTCCGTGGTAAAAAAAGGTATATATTTATTAAAAGATAAAAATAATAAACAAACTCCTGGTTATAGGGGAGTGGAACCCAATAACAAATAATATTAAAAAAAAGGTATCCACTTACCCAAGCTGAAATAACCAAAGGAGTAATATAAGAAAATAAAAATTACAATCAAAATAGTAAATTGCAATAGTATATAGCAGCAAACGCGTTTCGGCTTGGTAGCCTTCTTCCAGTGCTGTTCCTCAAGTCCTCATGGCTTGTTTAAATGCGTCCGGCATTTCAGATCACCTGTGCGCAGTTTTCTTCCGCATACGTCACTTCCGGTATTTTTGAACGATGTCACTTCCGGTTTCGTCAGTTGGAACGCATAATGGAACGCATACAGCATTCCATCATTTCCGGTATCGTAAAAAACTTATATTTTTCAAGAAGAGCTCATAATGAGAAGAGAGAAATATATATAAATACAAGATATCAAGCAAATATAAAGCCACAAAATAATTTAAAAAATATTTGGCTTATCATACATGTCCGACACTTATCTTTGACATATATCTGTATGAGTGAGAGGGGATATAGGAGCTGGCAAATAATAGGGCAAGGCAAAAAAATAAGATATAAAATCAAAGAAAGAATGTAGTAAATAAAAATATCTAATATAAAAAAAAAATTTAATCTAATATAAAAAATGAGAAAACTCAAAATCTAAATTTAATCCATTTGGAAATAAACAGTCTACATCAAAGATCCATTTACTTTCTATTTTTGCCAACTCCTTTACATTATTCTCACCCCTCCAGTTTTTTTCTTTTTTAAGAATAGCCATAAAAGATAGTACAGATGGGTCCCTTCTGTGTTTATCAGCAAAATGTGCTGAAACGCTATGTTTCATATACCCCCTCTGGATATTGCCCACGTGCTCCGCAATCCTAGTTTTTAATGCTCTAGTGGTCATTCCTATATATTGCAGACCACATGGGCACCAGAGGAGGTATATGACATTAGTGGAATGACACGTCAAAACTTGACGGCTCTGGTAAATGTGAGTGGTTGTCCACCTTCTATTTTATATACATTTGCATTATACAGTATACACTATGTTATGTTATGTATTTATATTTTGTAGATAATACTCTGCCATTCTTCAACGTTCAGGTTGTATTTTATGGTTGTTTTCTACCACTTCACTTGTTTTTGGGCTTATTCCTTTTTATGTGGTTTTGATATATATTTCTTTCTATAAATGCTTCTCATCTGACTGAGCCCTGCTGCAAAAAAGGGGGCGTGGCCTGCTGAGTAGCTCTGCACTGGAACAGAGGTAAGTTTATATCAGAAAAAGGACTTGGATTTATTTCTTTTTAATGGGAAGTTCATATAAAAGCCAGAAAGGAGGCTAGGGGACCTGTCTTTCTTGCTTTTATATGTTAACTATTAGACATGAGCAATTCTTTTCAGTCCGGAAATGAATTCGGACGAATTTCGGGCAATTCGGACATTCGGGTACTTCAGAATGTCCGAATAGCCAAATTGCCGAGGTCCCAAAGTTCCGAAATTACAGAATTTCTGAAGTTCCGAAGTGCTAAGGTGCCAAAGTGTCGAAGTTCCGAAGCACAGTATTGCCTGAGAACTAATATACTTACCCAGTGGAAGAAGAATGTTACACTGTATACAATTTTAAATAAAAAGTATACAAACATAGCCAGGATCCAGCTGTAAGCATTTGCAACAATCAAGTAACACATATTCATATACAATGTAAGTTACTTAGCCAGTCATGTAATGACAGGAATGAATAAGTAGATAACTCCCTAATTCCCACGGTATTAAGGAGCTATCTACTAAAAGGCTGAAAGACCTAAATTGGTCTTTCAGCAAAATTTACTAATACTAAGTAAAGATTACTTAGTATTTGTAAATTATGCCCCTACTCGCTATACCGCGAGTAGGGGCATGTCTATTAAACAGTGAGCAGACTGAGCTCTGCAGGGCGGGGGAAGGCTTATAAAGCCTTCCCCCGCCCTGCAATGAGGCTCAAAGCACTCTGATTGGTGGGTTTAAGCCATCCAATCAGAGTGCTCTGACAAGTAAATGAAGAGACTGATAGATAAGTCTCTACATTTACCTGTCACAGCACTCTGATTGGTTAGCTTGAAATCCACCAATCAGAGTGCTCTGTGTCATTTTACACAGCGTGGGAAAGTTCTTTGGAATTTTCCCATGCTGTGTAATTTGACTCATAACTCCCTGATTGGTGGATTAAGATCACTGTTTACTAGACATACCCCTAATCGCGGTATAGCGAGTAGGGGCATAATTTACTAATACTAAGTAGTTTTTACTTAGTATTAGTAAATTTGGCTGAAAGACCAATATAGGTTTTTCAGCCTTTTGGTAGATAACTCCCTAATACCATGGGAATTAGGGAGTTACCTACCAAGCGGCTGCAAAAGAAGTACCGAAATTCCGAAGTGTCAAAGTGTCGACGTGCCGAAGTTCCAAAGTGGCCAATTACCGAAGTTCCAAAGTGTTGAAGTGCCGAAGTTTCGAATTGCTGAAGTCCCGAATTTCCGAATGCCGAACCGAAAAATTTTCACATGCACAAACCTATTAACTATAGTGATCCTTTATTAAACATAAATCCATAATCAGGGCCAAACTAAAAGATTTACCTATTCCTGCTTATGTTTTAGAAAGTAATCACAGCATTTTATAATTACGTTTTCAAATAATAGGCCATATACAACCATTTAGGCGAGGAGGTAATCGACAAAGCTTACTCAAAAACAGGGAGGCCTTTTGGATTCACACATTAGACACTTTATGACCTAAGGGACTCAATAGAGAATTTTCCCTAACCTCTTTTCTGTAATTTCTTCTACATACACTGCTTCTGGAACTGGACTGATTACTTTTCCTATTTAGGTTTTAGCATGTTTGACTTATAAGTCTGATCACAATTTTGTGTCAACCTGATTCATGGCGGTCTTACATGGGGAGAATTTGATTCCTTAGATAATACTGTTTCTATCTGCTTATATAACATAACTGCATATGACCTATTTTGAGATTCTAAATAGATTTATTTTATATATATACTAAGAGAATGTCTACACTTTGTATCAGATGAAATGCTGTGATTTTCCTACATTTGTTATAGATACATGCTTCTACCATCTGCAACATATTGATCAAGATGGCTCTAAATAAGTACATTTGCTGGAATATAACCTTTATTATTGCACTGTGCCTTTAACATTAACACATACCATCGTCTGCCTTGTCAAATTCCATGCCATGTATGCTTCATACTTCGAAAAAATTCCATGTCATGTATTTAGCTATAATGCTTCATACTTTGAAAAAATTCCATGTCATGTTTTACTAATGATATTATGTCATTTAGATACGTGTGGTTTTATTTTTATTGATGAATTAATTGGTTGTGGGGTTATATTTGTGCACATTTTCACTTTGTTATCCATATGCATGATTAAAGGAAACCTCCAGGACTGCAGGTACCCTCTCCCTCCCAACTCCCATCCCTGGTAGCTGAAGGGGTGAAAACCCCTTCAGGTCACTTACCTGAGACCCCGCCGATGTCCCTCGGCGGTGGTTTCAGGTCGGCGTCGCTCCTCCCAGTAATTACGTCAGGCGGTGGGCGAGACTGAGGAAACCTAATGCGCACACGCGCATTACGTCTCCCCATAGGAAAGCATTGAACAAGATTTTTAATGCTTTCCTATGGGGAATTGAGCAACGCTGGAGGTCCTCACACAGCGTGAGGATGTCCAGCAACGCTCTAGCAAAGAAAATATTTGCTATGAATCAGGAAGTGCCCTCTAGTGGCTGTCTAGTAGACAGCCACTAGAGGTGGAGTTAACCCTGCAATGTAATTATTACAGTTTATAAAAAACTGCAATATTTACAGTTGCAGGGTTAAGAGTAGTGGGAGTTGGTACCCAGACCACTCCAATGGGCAGAAGTGGTCTGGGTGCCTGGAGTGTCCCTTTAGGGCTCTGCTCAGCCAAAACGTTGCATTTTCTATGGGGTGGTTCACCTATCAATAAATATACCATCCTTACTATTGGAGTGTTCCCTGTGTTTATTCCTTTTGAAGACTTTACTGGTGGGTCCAGCGATGTCCGCCTGACACGGAGCACCTCTACTGTGGATGGCCGGAGCATTTACCCGGTATCAGTAATCCAATTATCCAGGGATAGAGGCAGACTCCATTGAGCACATGGTTGCAAAAAGACATAAAACACTTTAAAATACATAAAGTCACCTTTTACACATAACACACAGACATTTCACATATCCCCAGATAGCTGGGATCTGAGCGCACAAAACTACCGAATAGCGCTCAGATCCTATTCACACAGTTCAATTGCCATGGAGCCGAAGTCTTTAACTACACGAATGGGCTCCATGGCATAGCTATCTGGGTTAACACATTCACATAAAGTCTGGTCCATATTCCAAAGGCAAGTTTTGCCACATTTCGCCTCGCCACATTTCCTTGGAGGGGGCTGCTTGCCCGCCTCTTGCCTTTGGACTATGGACCAGACTTTATGTGAATGTGTTAACCCAGATAGCTATGCCATGGAGCCCATTCGTGTAGTTAAAGACTTCGGCTCCATGGCAATTGAACTGTGTGAATAGGCTCTGAGCGCTATTCGGTAGTTTTGTGCGCTCAGATCCCAGCTATCTAAATGTCTGTGTGTTATATGTAAAAGGTGATTTTATGTATTTTAAAGTGTCTTATGTCTTTTTGCAACCATGTGCTCAATGGAGTCTGCCTCTATCCCTGGATAATTGGATTACTTTCCCCATTGTCTCCAGGATAGAGGGCTCTGTAAAACCTGTTTGAGCCAGATAGCCATGTGCCAGCCAGGGCCCAAAAGATACTTTTACTAACTTTTGAACCCCTGGTCGGATTCATGCCATTTTTTAATATGTTGTTCCCCTGAATGGATTGTTTGTGAATATGTAATTTTATGTGAATGTGATGTATGGTTTTAAAGTTATGAAAGTTGGGTAGAAAGTATGTTTTAACTGTATGTGTAATTGAGTTTCCTCTCAGGATAAGGGGAGGGAATATATGGGATGTAACTGATATGTGATTGGTTGTTTTATACCTCCCTGTGGGCGGTCCTGTATGTGAAAGGCTGTAATAAAAACCAGGCTGGGTGTGCCAGCACAAGAGTTCCTGTTTTAACCCTCAAAGTGAAGTGTCGTCTCATTATTGGGGAAGGATTTATTGTATGCTGTTCCAGTTTGACTGCTAGGAGAGTAAACCTATTCGTATGGTTCCTATTCAACTGTCTACAGCATTCATATGCTTGAGAGCATTCATATGCTCCTACGGTTCGGTGGTTTTGGTGTCTGCTGCAGTGCTTGGAGTCCTCAGGAACTGCTAGGAGCATCCTTCAACGGAGGTACCCAGTCGGGGTGCCAGGTGATCCATTACAGTATGGCTGGCCCTTTTTCCCACTCGCCGTTTGACAACTTGCGGGTATCCCCTCTGGGTTTGGTCCCTAAGAAAGAACGGGAGCTTATAGGTTAATTCACCACCTTTCCTTCCCACGTTGGTTCATCAGTTAATGATGGCATATCAAAGGATGACTGTCAGTTTTTAAATGCGTCCTTTGATAGGGCATTGGAGTTGTTCGCGATGCAGGGCAAGGGCCCTGCTACCGAAATCCGATATCCAATCTGCGTTCCGTTTGTTAGCGGTTCATGCGGACTATTTTCATCTTCTGGATTGCCAGTTTCAAGGTGACTTATTTTTTGATATGTCTCTTGCCATCTTATTATTTTGAGCTGTTTAGTCCTTTGTAGAATGGGTTGTGTCGCGCGTGTTGGGAAGCCTTTCCCTCCTTCACTACCTTGATGACTTCTTGTTAAATGGACCGGTCGTATCATGCCTATGGGTAGAGTATTTAGCCGGCGGCTATCGCTAACGACGGTGGGTATTTTGCTCCCCTTCCACTTCATTCTCATAACACAATGGTTGAAGGCGGATTTAGGTGTGTGGAGCGAATTTCTGTCAGGCTATATTGGGCATACCTATTGGCATACTGAATCTGTATTAAACCGACGCTGATCACCGACGCTTCAGCATCTATCTGTTTCGGTGCATATTTCTATGGCCACTCGTGGCCTTCGACTTGTACTGGTGAAGACTTGCTCCACAACCTAACCTTCTTGGAATTGTTTCCCATCATTGTGGCAGTTGAGCTATGGGGTTCAGTTTTCGCAAACACTCAGGTGGACGGACAATATGAGCGTTGTCCATGTGGTAAATCTGCTGTCATCAGGGTCTCCCCCAGTATTAGCTCTGTTACGGCGATTAGTGTTGCAATGCTTGGAATATAACCTATGGTTTCATGCAGTTCATGTTCCAGGGGTTGATAAATCTATTGTGGATTCTCTGTCTCGTCTGCAGTGGGATTGTTTTCTGGAAGTAGCTTTGAGAGTCGACGCAGTGGGCTTTACATGTCCTCGATTTCTTATGGAACCTCGATTTTGGAACTTAAAGGACCACTCTAGGCACCCAGACCACTTCAGCTTAATGAAGTGGTCTGGATGCCTGGTCCAGCTAGGGTTAACCCATTTTTTTATAAACATAGCAGTTTCAGAGAAACTGCTATGTTTATGAATGGGTTAAGCCTTCCCCTATTTCCTCTAGTGGCTGTCTCATTGACAGCCACTAGAAGCGCTAGCGTGCTTCTCACTGTGATTTTCACAGTGAGAGCATGCCAGCGTCCATAGGAAAGCATTGATAATGCTTTCCTATGTGACCGGCTGAATGCGCGCAGCTCTTGCCGCGCGTGCACATTCAGCCGACGGGGAGGAGAGAAGGAGTATGTTTTCCTGGCACTATAGTGGTCCTTTAATAGAACTAATCAGAGGGTCATTGGCTCCATCTTCTGAGCAGGCCTATGGGTCGGTATGGGAACAGTGGATCTCCGGTTCGGTAGGGGAGTTCGATTTATCATCCACTGGTAGGTTGTGCGCTACGCTGGCATTTCTGTCCTCCCTGCGTTCTGCCGGAACATCCGTGGCTTTGGCAGAACGTAACATGTCAGCCCTTTCCTTCCTAATGCAGTTTATGGGATGGGAGGATGTTACTAAGTCATTCCTAAGTCAGCGAATATTACGGGGAACGAGTGACGGACGTCCTTCGTCCTCTCTCCGTCCCCTTAATTGAAAATCTGTGTGGGGTTCTTCCATCAGTTCGTTTTTCCCACGTTGAAGTTCTTTCAAGTGTTCTTAGAGTGTATTTTTCCCTATGTTTCTATGCGCCTTGCGAATTGGCGAGTTAGTTTTCCCTAGAGCCAGTAGTGCATCAGTGATGTTTCCAGTGACCAAAGCTCGGTGGAATTGTGGATTATAAAGTCTAAGACTGAAGAATTGTGGTCTAGTTGAGCTATTAGTATTGATGCTACTGCTGGTGCTTCGTGTCCAGTTTCTTTGGTTCGTGCCTACCTTCGGGTTCGCCCATTCTGGGAGGGTTCCTTTCTTATCCATGAGGACAGGTCAGTATTCACGCGTTTGCAATTTTCAAGTGTCTTTAAGTTAGCGTTGTGCTCACTAGGGGTACAGGATAGTGGTTACTCCCCCTATTCTTTTCGCATAGGCGCGGCTACTCAGGCTAGCAGATTAGGGTTATCACATGCCGCTATTCAGCGTTTGGGTTGTTAGAGCTCTCGCAGATTTTCGCTTATATGTGCACCCTCACTTATTGTAGGCGCTCTGGGAGTCATAACAGTTTATCTGTTTTCCAGGTTCTGTCCATTTTCTTTGGATTATCGGTCACTCCTTTTATTTACTGGGCAGCTCGTTGAGCAGAGCAAAGACCGTATTACAGGAATTTGGGGTTCTCTGTGAGGCTGCTAATCCATGCAGGGGGTAATGACTTGGGGATGTGTCGTACCGTGAACTTAATCCACGCATGTAAACACGATTTGGCATGCTGCTTTGCTTTGTTTCCCAGCTTGGTGTTAATTTGGTCGGAGGTGGTTCCCTGTTGGCAACCCTTAGCGAACGCTAAGGACCTGGAGCAATCTCGTTGTCAGCTCAACATGGCGCTCAACATATACAGATTTGTACGCAGTTTAGTGGGCCTGGTGATTCGTCATGTTGAGCTGGAGAGCGACAATCGTAACATGATGAGGAATGATGGGATTCACCTCCACCCCATCAGGCTGGATATTTTTAATATTGGTTTCCAAACGGTTGTTGAAATAGCGCTGGCTTCGGGGGGGGGGATGCAGCCTTTCCCCAGTTTAGGGTCCAGGCTGTGGTGGTGGGTTTATCTGTCTGCTGGGTCAAACCAGCAGCTGACAGTGGTGGTTTTGCTGGTTTTCAGAAAATAAACCTTTTGCCGTTTTCCTTACCCACTAATATGGTGTTATTTATTGGTGGGAGGGGACAACGGGAATGGTTTACGGAGGTATCAGCAGTCAAGGCCAACCCCCAGACTGCATAAGGAGGAGGGAACATGACTGCTGGCCGGAGAAGTTGCCATGGTAACAAAATTGCTACAATGTATGTGACAGGAACTAGGTGCCGGGAATTCTGGGAGAACTCTAGTCCACTGTAGCACAGCCGAGAGATCCTGGTGGTGCTTTTTCCCCGCCCACCCTCCCCTTTAGGTGGGATGGTAGGATGTAATTATTGGATTGGTTTTTGTGTGCTTATTTGTTTTCTTCATTTGTCTGGTTTTCCTGCGCCAGCAAGTTATCAAAGGACAGGCTTGGGGAGTCGCAGCCCGATTTGGTGGATCACGAATGACAGGCGGAAGAGGCTTTGGATATATAGCCAATTTATCTGTCTGCAGGATCAAACCAGCAGCTGACAGTGGTGGTTTGCTGGTTGTCAGAAAATAAAGCTGTGGCCTTTTCCCTTACCCACTAATATGGTGTTGTGTTATTTATTGGTGGGAGGAGACAACGGGAATGGTTTACGGAGGTATCAGCAGTCATGTCTGTAACGGCACCCCAGGCATAAAAGGGTTAAACCGCCGTTTAGTAGATCTTCCCTTCCAGAGACACAGGCACAGCTACTGTAGACACCAATACACCGAACCGGAGAAGCATGCTCTCAAACATACGAATGCTGTAAACAGCCAAATAAGAAAAACCATATGAATAGGTTTACACTCCTAGCAGTCAAACTTGAACAGCATACAAAAAAATCCCCCCAAGAACGAGACAAGGCTCCGTTTTGAGGGTCAAGCAGTGAACAGTCAGAGCTGTGGGTTTATTGTTCTTATATAGACATTCTTACACATTAGTACCACCCACAGGGTTTTGGAAAACCACCAATAAACACGTACAATACACTCAGACACTCCCACACAAAATCCTCCCCTCTGCCTGTGAAACAATTACCTTACACAATGGGTTAATGTAATTATCACAGACAGAGAAATACAGTTTTTCCACATTATTCATAACTTTAACCCCTTAAGGACCAAACTTCTGGAATAAAAGGGAATCATGACATGTCACACATGTCATGTGTCCTTAAGGGGTTAAAAGTATACATCACATTCACATAAAACTTACATTTTCAAAATCAACATACTCCATATACAAACATATGTCAAAATCATCCAAATTGGTCCATTGGTTCAAAAGATAGATCGAAGTCCTTTGTGACCAAATGAAGCATGGCTTTTCTGCCCAAAACCAGTTCCACAGAGTCTTCTATCCTTGAGATAATTGAGAAGTAATCCAATTGTCTCCAAGGACAGAGGCAAAACTCCATTGAACACATGGTAGCAAAAGACAGTAAAATACATAAAAATATATAACTGTGCAGCTATTAAATAAAACAGGTGCATTCAACATATCCCCAGATAGCTCAGATTTGAGCGCACATTATTACTGAATGGCGTTCTGATCACATATATACAGTTCAATTGCCATGGAGCCAAAGTCTTTCACATAGTCTTTCGTTATACGAATGGGCTCCATGGCATAGCTATCTGGGGTAGCACTATTAAAATAGGGCAAGTACCGAATGACCCAGCTTTCGTCTCTTTGCAGGGGAAAATCAAGCGTTTCAACATGGGGCCATAGTCTAAAGACAGCAGGCGGGCAACCAGGCTCCTCCAATGCACAGTGGCGAGACTGGTCTCGTCACAATGTCCTTTATATTAATAAAGATATTTTCAGGAATATTCACTAAAGTATTGATTTTCAGAACTTTCAAGTGAATTCAAAATTAATTTAAAATTTAAGGCCAACATATCCAAGCAGTCAAAAATTCTCAGACAATTACTTTTCTAAATAATCCCTAAATAATCTGTGATTGTCTGACGTCGAGTCTTCTTCAGCTGGTGTTTATTGTGAATCCTATCAGTTAAGGCTTGTTTCTCTTTTCCTATGTTTCAGTCTATTCTCAGTCACCTTGTTGTGACCTTTAACGGGACAGAGAGAATGGGAGCGAATAATCCTTATATGATACCTCAATCAGACCTGTTTGTTTTTCTTGCAGTACTCAAGGTCAGATACGGTGGTTACCCGGGAGAACATGCCAGAATATAAAGAAATCGGTCATCCGCACCCCCCTACAAAAGTAAGAACTGATCATTAATTCCACCATAAAGACTTCATTACCCTCTATACAGTGTGAGCAGCAATGAAATTATACTATGCGGATCTAATGTAGTCAACAAATTCCTACATAGTGTGTTTTATATGCATTCCAGAGGATATTTACAATTACATTTTAGTTCTTTTATTTTCATTTATTGTCGAGTGATATAAACCAGAGATTTTTTTAGTGTGATTTTTTTTTATTCAATATATTTTCCATAGTTATCACTTGTGTTTATCTTCCGTGCTGTTAAGGAGACTTATCTAACGGTGCCGACACTTTGAGAGCTCCATAGGAAGCAATAAATAAAAAGACTAATCCAATATGTTGATATTATGAAGGATGAGACTATAGACTGATCAGTGATCAGTGTTGAGAGAAGAGGAAATGTGAAGAAAATTAGAAGGAAATAATAACACTTGGATTTAACAGCCATTAGATCATTGGTTATTTTAGTCAAAGCTGTTTCACGAGAACGATGAGTGCGTAAACCAGACTGAAACGGGTCAAGTTAGATTCAAGGAGATTAGTCAGTCTGGTATTGATAAGAGCCCTGGGGTATTGTGCAGGGTAAAAAAAAAAACCTAGGAGCAATTGTATTTGTCTGAGCTGAGTCGCCTTCATCCCACGGACCTGATTCACCACACTCAGCAAAGCCGACAGCTTGTCAGATAGCAGGCGAAAAGCTCCTTGGTATAAATGTCTACACCTAGGAAGGACAAACTAGTTGAAGGCCCTTCCGTTTTGTACTCCACAACTGGAACACCAAAATCCACTGAAACGTCACAAAAAGTCTATAATAACCATTGGCACTTCTCTGACTCCTGAGCCCCAACAAATAAAACATCATCTAAATAAAGACTCAACGAACTTGAACCAGCAACCTGTGAAACAACCCATTCCAAAAAGGTACTTAGCAGCTCAGAAAAGGAACACAAAATGGCACATCCCATAGGAGGGCACATATCGTATAAATAGCTGAAAGTGACACCCCAACAAATGAAAACAAGGTGGATGAAATGGAAGGAGTCTAAAAGTGGATTCAATGTCCGACTTTGCCATTAACGCTCCTTTTCCCTTTCTCCGAACCAACTTCAGTGCAGTATCAAAGGAAGCGTAGGACCAGTGGCTACCTAGCATGGTCGCAGGGGTCACGGCTGCGACAGGACCCCTCACCTCAGGGGGCCCGGCCGCAGCCACGACCCCTGTGACCATGGGCCGCCTAGATGCCGCCCCCCTCCTTGTTCCCCCTGTCAAAGGGGGCCCAAGAGGTGGCCCGCTGGCCACCTAATGTACCCCCTCGGCGGGCGGCAGAGTTCCTGTGACAGAGTCCCAGCTCTGCTCCCTCACACGCCATTTGCTGATGCCGCGAGAACACAGCTCCCTCGCCGAATGTCACAGGAACTCTGCCGCCCGCCGCACTGAAGCCCCACTGGGCCCCAGGGACAGGTACATGTCAGCTCTCCAGGTATATGTGTATGTTTGATGTGTATGTGTGTGTGTCTGTAAGTGTATGTGTCTGTAAGGGTGTCTCTGAGTGTGAGTGTGTGTCTGAGTGTGTGTGTGTTTGTAAGTGTATGTGTGTGTCAGTGTGTATATGTGTGTGTGTCTGTATGTGTGTGTGTCTGAGTGTGTGTTTGTGAGTGTATGTGTGAGTGTCTGAATGTGTGTATGTGTGTGTCTGAGTGTGCGTGTTTGTCTGGGAGTGTGAGTGTATGTGTGTGTGTCTGAATGTGTATGTGTCTGTAAGTGTATGTGTGTATGTGTTTGTCTGTGAGTGTGTGTGTCTGAGTGTATGTGTGTGCCCGTAAGTATATGTGTGCCTGAGTGTGTCTGTGAGTGTGTGTCTGTAAGTTTGTGTGTCTGTGAGTTTATGAGTGTATGTGTGTGTGTCTATACATATATCTGTATGTATGGGTCTGTGTGTGTGTGTGTGTATGTGTGTGTCTGTATGTGTATCTGTTTGTCTACATGTGTGTGTGGGGTAGGAGATAGATGTATGGGGGGGGCCCAGGGCAATTTTCACACTGGTGAGAACCGGGCTCCTTCTTGGGGACAAACCCCAGGGGAGATACGTACAAATTATCAAAATGGTCAAAAAGCCCGGTCATTCAATCCAATTCCACCTGCTTATATAGTGCTCTTATCCATGGAGAAAACCTACTAATTTATAAAATAATATTATGTATTATTTGAAATCTCTTCGTTATTAAGAATTTCTGAGGACACTACCCCCTCTCCTGCTGCTCTCTGCCCTATATTAAATACAAAAAAATCCAAACTCAGTTTATTGCACAATGAGCAACTGGTAAAGGGAGCATACAATGTCATATAACTGCAAGTAATCACTAATATAATCTGCGACCAGAGAACTTGACTGCAGTAAATCCTACAAATAGAAATAGTTCTGTGCAATGGTTATAGCTCCCTGCAATGGTTATAGCTCCCTGCAGTGGTTATAGCTCCCTGCAATGGTTATAGCTCCCTGCAGTGGTTATAGCTCCCTGTAATGGTTATAGCTCTCTGCAGTGGTTATAGCTCCCTGTAGTGGTTATAGCTCCCTGCAATGGTTATAGCTCCCTGTAGTGGTTGTAGCTCCATGCGGTGGTTATAGCTCCCTGCAATGGTTATAGCTCCCAATAGTGGTTATAGCTCCATGCGGTGGTTATAGCTCCCTTTAGTGGTTATAGCTCCCTGTAGTGGTTATAGCTCCATGCCGTGGTTATAGCTCTCTGTAGTGGTTATAGCTCCCTGTAGTGGTTATAGCTCCCTGCAATGGTTATAGCTCCCTGCAGTGGTTATAGCTCTCTGTAGTGGTTATAGCTCCCTGTAGCGGTTATAGCTCTCTGTAGTGGTTATAGCTCCCTGCAGTGGTTATAGCTCCCTGTAGTGGTTATAGCTACCTGCAGTGGTTATAGCTCCCTGTAGTGGTTATAGCTCCCTGTAGTGGTTATAGCTCCCTGTGCTGGTTATAGCTCCCTGTAATGGTTATAGCTCCCTGCAGTGGTTATAGCTCCCTATAGTGGTTATAGCTCCCTGCAATGGTTATAGCTCCCTGTAGTGGTTATAGCTCCATGCGGTGGTTATAGCTCCCTGCAATGGTTATAGCTCCCTGTAGTGGTTATAGCTCCATGCGGTGGTTATAGCTCCCTGTAGTGGTTATAGCTCCCTGTAGTGGTTATAGCTCCATGCTGTGGTTATAGCTCTCTGTAGTGGTTATAGCTCCCTGTAGTGGTTATAGCTCCCTGCAATGGTTATAACTCCCTGCAGTGGTTATAGCTCCCTGTAGTGGTTATAGCTCTCTGTAGCGGTTATAGCTCTCTGTAGTGGTTATAGCTCCCTGCAGTGGTTATAGCTCCCTGTAGTGGTTATAGCTCCCTGCAGTGGTTATAGCTCCCTGCAATGGTTATAGCTCCCTGCAGTGGTTATAGCTCCCTGTAGTGGTTATAGCTCCCTGCAATGGTTATAGCTCCCTGCAGTGGTTATAGCTCCCTGTAGTGGTTATAGCTCCCTGTAATGGTTATAGCTCCCTGTAGTGGTTATAGCTCCCTGCAGTGGTTATAGCTCCCTGTAATGGTTATAGCTCCCTGTAGTGGTTATAGCTCCCTGTAATGGTTATAGCTCCCTGTAATGGTTTTAGCTCCCTGCAGTGGTTATAGCTCCCTGTAATGGTTATAGCTCCCTGTAGTGGTTATAGCTCCCTGTAATGGTTATAGCTCCCTGCAGTGGTTATAGCTCCATGCGATTGGTTATAGCTCCCTGCAATGGTTTATAGCTCCTGTTACGGTACCTCCAGGAACGAAATGTGCAAACCGCCGTTTAGCGAGTATTCCCCGTTCGCAATAATGTGGTCGGGTAGCGGGTATAATAAAACCATGCGAACCGCCAGTCAGGGAACACTCCAAACTCCCGAACGGTACCTGTACGGCTAATTCCCTTCGCAAGCCGCAAATCCACGAACGGCAATTAATAACCGAACGACAATCTCTCCCAAGTGGCAAATAATCCAAGTAAGCAGTCTCTCGCCGCTAGTATCCAAATCCCCCCAATAACGAGACCAAGCTCCGCTTTGAGGGTAAAACACGAACTGGTTTACTGTGGGCTACCTGCTCGGTATTTATGCAGGTCTCCCACTTGGTGGACACTCCCCTAGGGGACCAAATGGGAGACTGAAATCACAGAGGGACATGGGGACATTCTGGACATACATCCCCACAATATTCCCAGCATGCAGTACAGTTCCCTCCCCTCTGCTCGGGGGATAATTGGGAAGTAATTCAATTATCTACCCGAGCAGAGGCAATCGCCATTTTAGATACAAGTTACAAAAACACACAAAAATCCATAACTTAATAACTGCTGAACATTTTACATCAGTCTTGCATATCACCAGATAGCCTGGATCTGAGGGCACATTATTGGAGAATAGCGCTCAGATCCCATTCGCACAGTTCAATCGCCATGGAGTCAAAGTCTCTTTCAGTTCTTCGGTATGCGATTGACTCCATGGGACGGCTATCTGGGTTAAGTCAATTCGTGTGGTTGAATCTCCCGAACGGCTGTCGTTCGCATGCTTTTGTCGATTGAGAAGGGGAGGTCGACGGCTTCAGCGGTGTTCGGCTGAAAAAGTGTCCGTTTTCCGATCCATGAAATACTCGTTGAACACCGCTCGTCGTTCGCATGGACAAAATGGCCGCCGCCTCGTGGTCGACATACGAACGACGACCACCCGGCATTCGGTTTTTAATTGAGAAGTGTCTGTGGTTAACCGCAACGTTCTAATTGGGATCAATAGGTTCACCAGCAGCACACTTCTCTTCTGGGTGGCCGTCCGTTCGGTAGTTCCGTTCGACAAAACCAACATTCCCTTAAACAAAGCATACGAACGGGGAAATTCATGAAAACGGAAAAACAGACGAACAACGCAGTTATAATCCAGACAGATGGGTCTGTCACACGGCTCCCCCCTTGTGGAACACTCCGGCAGACCCGGCTTGACCCTTTAGCGGGTCAACTTGGGGATGACCGGACTGAGGAGGAGTAGGGACGTCTGTTTGCCGAGATAACCCATCTGCATTCCCATTCTGCTTACCGGGTCGGTAGCTGATGGTGAAGTTATATGGCTGTAGTGCCAAACTCCACCTCAGCAGTCTGCCATTGTCTCCTGAGACCCGGTTAAGCCATACGAGGGGGTTATGGTCCGTAATAAGGGAAAATTCTTGTCCATACAGATAAGGGCTCAGTTTCTTCAGTGCCCAGACCAGGGCTAAACACTCTTTCTCCACTGCCGCATAACTTACTTCCCGGGGTAGTAACTTTCTGCTTAAGTATGCGACAGGGTGCTCTCCTCCATCTTCCCCGACCTGGCTTAGCACAGCCCCCAGTCCATACATGGAAGCATCTGTATGTACAAGAAAACGTTTGTTAGGGACTGGGGCAGCCAGGACAGGAGCATTAACAAGAGCTTGCTTCAGTGCCTGAAACGCGGCTTCACAAGCTGGAGACCACAGGACCTGCTTAGGCAAATTCTTCTTAGTCAGGTCAGTCAAGGGCTTGGCAACCGTACTGTAGTCGGGGACAAAACGTCGGTAATACCCTGCCGTCCCCAGGAAAGCTAGCACTTGGGTCTTGGTGATAGGTGTGGGCCAGTTAGCTACAGCCTCTACCTTGGCTGGCTCCGGTCTCTGGCTCCCACAGCCTACTCTGTGACCCAAGTACTGTACTTCTGCCATGCCTAGATGGCACTTGTCTGGCTTCAAGGTCAGGCCTGCGGCCCGAATCTTGTCCAGCACCACCCCCACGTGTACTAAATGGTCTTCCCAGGACTCACTGTAGACCGCAATGTCATCCAGGTATGCACATGCAAAGTCCTGGAAGCCATCGAGGAGCCTATCCACCATACGCTGGAAAGTAGCCGGAGCATTCTTCATCCCAAATGGCATAACCTTAAACTGGTATAGGCCAAATGAGGTGACGAATGCTGACTTAGGGATAGCATCCTCGGCCAGGGGGATCTGCCAATAGCCTTTGCACAGGTCTATGGTGGTCAGATAGCACCCCCTGGCAATACGGTCTAATAACTCGTCTACCCGGGGCATAGGGTAGGCGTCAGTGGTGGTCCGCTCATTGAGCCGCCTGTAGTCCACACAGAACCGGGTGGTCCCATCTTTCTTAGGCACCAGAACTACAGGCGAGGCCCAAGGACTGTCCGAATGTTCGATAACCCCCAGTCTGGTCATTTCCTGTATCTCCTTCCGCATTCCTTCTCGGACTGCTTCAGGGATACGGTATGGGGGTTGCCGTAGGGGGTTCTGTCCGGGTGTCTCGACCTTGTGTACAGCTAGGGTAGTGTACCCGGGTTCTTGGGAGAACGTGGCCGGCTTCTCCCACAGTAATTGTCTTGCCTGTACCTTCTCTGCCGGGTTTAGTCGGTCCCCTAGCTGTACAAGACTAGTAAGGTCTGTCTGGGGGTCCCTCTCTAGCAAGTCAGGTAGCGGTAAGTTCTCGGGGTCGTCAGTAGCTGGGGCACATACTGCCGCAACATCCTCTGGTCGTTCTTGATACTCCTTCAGCATGTTCACATGGAAGGATCGCTGAATCCTTTCATCTGAACAGCTGGCTATAAGGTAGGTAGTATCGCATACCTGAGCTAACACTTTATACGGGCCCTGCCAAGATGCTTGCATCTTGTTCGTCTTCACAGGCTTGAGTACCAGAACCTTCTGCCCAACCTGGAAGATCTGCTGTCGGGCACCCCGATCGTACCACCGTTTCTGTCTCCCCTGGGCCGCCTGGAGATTCTCCCTTACCATCAGGGACAGTTTCTCCATGCGGTCCCGGAGTTCCAGGACATATGGTACTATGGGGGTCCCTTCTTGCTCTGTCACCCCCTCCCAGTGTCCTCTAATGAGGTCTAGGGGTCCACGGACCCTTCTCCCATAGAGTAACTCA
>OW240914.1:5714678-5758433 GCA_933207985.1 Pelobates cultripes | reverse complement strand
TCTCCCCCCTCCCCATCTCTCCCCCCACTTACTAAAAGTCTGAGGGGGCCGGCCGTTTGATGCTGGAGCCGCCGGACCGGGTGGCAGCCTCGCCGGTCCGGCGGCATTCCTCTCACTAACAGTGGAGGAGGAGCATGTGTCTGTCATGCTCCTTTGCGGTTCCCACATCCTGTGCTGGGAATTGTGGGAACCGCAGGGAGCATGATAGACACATGCTCCTCCTCCACTGTTAGTGAGAGGAATACCGCCGGACCGGCGAGGCTGCTACCCGGTCCGGCGGCTGCAGCATCAAACGGCAGCCCCCCCCTCACAGTGTGCCACCGGACCGGCCACCCGGTGGCACCTTCCGCTCAAGTCCCCAATCCCAGCCGCCGGGCCCCCTGAAGGCGGCCCTGGCGGTGGGCCCCCCTCCCGGCCGGGCCCTCGGACCGTGTCCGAAGTGCCCGACCGGTCAGTCCGCCCCTGCTATGCGGATCTAATGTAGTCAACAAATTCCTACATAGTGTGTTTTATATGCATTCCTTCACCCACAGAGGATATTTACAATTACATTTTAGTTCTTTTATTTTCATTTATTGTCGAGTGATATAAACCAGAGATTTTTTTAGTGTGATTTTATATTTTCCATAGTTATCACTTGTGTTTATCTTCCGTGCTGTTAAGGAGACTTATCTAACGGTGCCGACACTTTGAGAGCTCCATAGGAAGCAATAAATAAAAAGACTAATCCAATATGTTGATATTATGAAGGATGAGACTATAGACTGATCAGTGATCAGTGTTGAGAGAAGAGGAAATGTGAAGAAAATTAGAAGGAAATAATAACACTTGGATTTAACAGCCATTAGATCATTGGTTATTTTAGTCAAAGCTGTTTCACGAGAACGATGAGTGCGTAAACCAGACTGAAACGGGTCAAGTTAGATTCAAGGAGATTAGTCAGTCTGGTATTGATAAGAGCCCTGGGGTATTGTGCAGGGTAAAAAAAAAAACCTAGGAGCAATTGTATTTGTCTGAGCTGAGTCGCCTTCATCCCACGGACCTGATTCACCACACTCAGCAAAGCCGACAGCTTGTCAGATAGCAGGCGAAAAGCTCCTTGGTATAAATGTCTACACCTAGGAAGGACAAACTAGTTGAAGGCCCTTCCGTTTTGTACTCCACAACTGGAACACCAAAATCCACTGAAACGTCACAAAAAGTCTATAATAACCATTGGCACTTCTCTGACTCCTGAGCCCCAACAAATAAAACATCATCTAAATAAAGACTCAACGAACTTGAACCAGCAACCTGTGAAACAACCCATTCCAAAAAGGTACTTAGCAGCTCAGAAAAGGAACACAAAATGGCACATCCCATAGGAGGGCACATATCGTATAAATAGCTGAAAGTGACACCCCAACAAATGAAAACAAGGTGGATGAAATGGAAGGAGTCTAAAAGTGGATTCAATGTCCGACTTTGCCATTAACGCTCCTTTTCCCTTTCTCCGAACCAACTTCAGTGCAGTATCAAAGGAAGCGTAGGACCAGTGGCTACCTAGCATGGTCGCAGGGGTCACGGCTGCGACAGGACCCCTCACCTCAGGGGGCCCGGCCGCAGCCACGACCCCTGTGACCATGGGCCGCCTAGATGCCGCCCCCCTCCTTGTTCCCCCTGTCAAAGGGGGCCCAAGAGGTGGCCCGCTGGCCACCTAATGTACCCCCTCGGCGGGCGGCAGAGTTCCTGTGACAGAGTCCCAGCTCTGCTCCCTCACACGCCATTTGCTGATGCCGCGAGAACACAGCTCCCTCGCCGAATGTCACAGGAACTCTGCCGCCCGCCGCACTGAAGCCCCACTGGGCCCCAGGGACAGGTACATGTCAGCTCTCCAGGTATATGTGTATGTTTGATGTGTATGTGTGTGTGTCTGTAAGTGTATGTGTCTGTAAGGGTGTCTCTGAGTGTGAGTGTGTGTCTGAGTGTGTGTGTGTTTGTAAGTGTATGTGTGTGTCAGTGTGTATATGTGTGTGTGTCTGTATGTGTGTGTGTCTGAGTGTGTGTTTGTGAGTGTATGTGTGAGTGTCTGAATGTGTGTATGTGTGTGTCTGAGTGTGCGTGTTTGTCTGGGAGTGTGAGTGTATGTGTGTGTGTCTGAATGTGTATGTGTCTGTAAGTGTATGTGTGTATGTGTTTGTCTGTGAGTGTGTGTGTCTGAGTGTATGTGTGTGCCCGTAAGTATATGTGTGCTGAGTGTGTCTGTGAGTGTGTGTCTGTAAGTTTGTGTGTCTGTGAGTTTATGAGTGTATGTGTGTGTGTCTATACATATATCTGTATGTATGGGTCTGTGTGTGTGTGTGTGTGTGTATGTGTGTGTCTGTATGTGTATCTGTTTGTCTACATGTGTGTGTGGGGTAGGAGATAGATGTATGGGGGGGGCCCAGGGCAATTTTCACACTGGTGAGAACCGGGCTCCTTCTTGGGGACAAACCCCAGGGGAGATACGCACAAATTATCAAAATGGTCAAAAAGCCCGGTCATTCAACCTAATTCCACCTGCTTATATAGTGCTCTTATCCATGGAGAAAACCTACTAATTTATAAAATAATATTATGTATTATTTGAAATCTCTTCGTTATTAAGAATTTCTGAGGACACTACCCCCTCTCCTGCTGCTCTCTGCCCTATATTAAATACAAAAAAATCCAAACTCAGTTTATTGCACAATGAGCAACTGGTAAAGGGAGCATACAATGTCATATAACTGCAAGTAATCACTAATATAATCTGCGACCAGAGAACTTGACTGCAGTAAATCCTACAAATAGAAATAGTTCTGTGCAATGGTTATAGCTCCCTGCAATGGTTATAGCTCCCTGCAATGGTTATAGCTCCCTGTAGTGGTTATAGCTCCCTGCAATGGTTATAGCTCCCTGTAGTGGTTATAGCTCCCTGCAATGGTTATAGCTCCCTGCAGTGGTTATAGCTCCCTGTAGTGGTTATAGCTCCCTGCAATGGTTATAGCTCCCTGTAGTGGTTATAGCTCCCTGCAGTGGTTATAGCTCCCTGTAGTGGTTATAGCTCCCTGCAGTGGTTATAGCTCCCTGCAATGGTTATAGCTCCCTGCAGTGGTTATAGCTCCCTGTAGTGGTTATAGCTCCCTGCAATGGTTATAGCTCCCTGCAGTGGTTATAGCTCCCTGTAGTGGTTATAGCTCCCTGCAATGGTTATAGCTCCCTGTAGTGGTTATAGCTCCCTGCAGTGGTTATAGCTCCCTGTAGTGGTTATAGCTCCCTGCAGTGGTTATAGCTCCCTGTAGTGGTTATAGCTCCATGCAGTGGTTATAGCTCCCTGTAGTGGTTATAGCTCCATGCAGTGGTTATAGCTCCCTGCGGTGGTTATAGCTCCCTGTAGTGGTTATAGCTCCCTGCAGTGGTTATAGCTCCATGCGGTGGTTATAGCTCCCTGTAGTGGTTATAGCTCCCTGCAGTGGTTATAGCTCTCTGCAATGGTTATAGCTCTCTGTAGTGGTTATAGTTCCCTGCAATGGTTATAGCTCCATGCGGTGGTTATAGCTCTCTGTAGTGGTTATAGCTCCCTGTAGTGGTTATAGCTCTCTGCAGTGGTTATAGCTCCATGCAGTGGTTATAGCTCTCTGTAGTGGTTATAGCTCCCAGCAGTGGTTATAGCTCCCTGCTGTGGTTATAGCTCTCTGTAGTGGTTATAGCTCCCTGTAGTGGTTATAGCTCTTGTAACGGACCGTTTTGCACAAAAAGGGAAAAAACCGTTTAGGCGATCGGCCCCCTTTCCAGAGATGCAGGCACAGCTACTGCAGAACACCAAACTCCCAAACTGGATACAAAATAGCACTCCAACTCCCGAACTGGAACCTCCCAAATAGCTGCTAGCAGACGAACAGGAAAAGCAGCTTACACTCCTGGCAATCAGTCTCTAACAGCATACAGTGAATCCCCCCAAGAACGAGACAAGGCTCTGTGTTGAGGGTCAAGCAGTGGTCTGTTTAATGAGGGCTACCTGCCCAGCTTTTATGCAGGTCTCCCACCTGGTGGACACTCCCCTAGGGGACCAAATGGGAGACTGTGACAAGGGACAGACAAGTATACAAAAAGGACACACAGTCACAGTATATTCCCACAATGCATCCTGGCTTCCTCCCCTCTGCCTTGGGAGATAATTGGGAAGTAACTCAATTATCTCCCAAGACAAAGGCAAAACTCCATTACACACGTGGGAACACAAAACAGCATTATACTTTAAAATACATAGAGTAACATTTACTACATTAAACACAGGCATGTAACACATCCCCAGATAGCTCAGGTCTGAGTGCACATTATTAGGTGAATGGCACTCAGACTACACGAATACAGTTCAATCGCCATGGAGCCAAAGTCTTTACAGTCAGTTTCATACGAATGGGCTCCATGGGATTCCTATCTGGGGTATAAGACATTCACACAAAAATACCGAACACCGGGTCATTCGTGTGCTTTCACCGAACAAGAAGGGAGGTCGGCGGCTTCAGCGGTGTTCGCGCAAAACTGTGTCCGATTTTAGTTCCATGAAAATAGAGGCGAACACCGCGGTTCATTCGTATGGTTTAAAATGGCCGCGACCTCGTGTTCGGGATACGAACGGCGGCCACCCAGCGTTCATCAATTAAGCTGCGGTTAACCGCAGCTTCAGGGAGGTTAATTGCCGGCACACTCCAGCTCCCAGGTGGTCCAGTCATTCGTACGGTTGTTCGGTAGATTGAAACTACCGAACAACTGGCAGAAAAGCATGAATATGGCTTTTCTGCATGGAAAAATTCAGTCTTTTAAAAGGGGGCCATAGTCCAAAGGCAGCAGGCGAGCAACCAGGCTTCTCCAATGCAATGTGGCGAGATTGGTCTCGTCACAGCTCTCTGTAGTGGTTATAGCTCCCTGTGGTGGTTATAGCTCTCTGTAGTGGTTATAGCTTCCTGTAGTAGTTATAGCTCCATGCGGTGGTTATAGCTCCCTGCAATGGTTATAGCTCTCTGTAGTGGTTATAGCTCCCTGTACTGGTTATAGCTCCCTGCAATGGTTATAGCTCCCTGTAGTGGTTATAGCTCTCTGTAGTGGTTATAGCTCCCTGTAGTGGTTATAGCTCCATGCGGTGGTTATAGCTCCATGCGGTGGTTATAGCTCCCTGCAGTGGTTATAGCTCCCTGTAGTGGTTATAGCTCCCTGCAGTGGTTATAGCTCCATGCGGTGGTTATTGCTCCCTGTAGTGGTTATAGCTCCCTGCAATGGTTATAGCCCCTGCTGTGGTTATAGCTCCCTGTAGTGGTTATAGCTCTCTGTAGTGGTTATAGCTCCCTGCAGTGGTTATAGCTCCCTGTAGTGGTTATAGCTCCCTGCAGTGGTTATAGCTCCCTGTAGTGGTTATAGCTCCCTGCAGTGGTTATAGCTCTCTGTAGCGGTTATAGCTCCCTGCAGTGGTTATAGCTCCATGCGGTGGTTATAGCTCCATGTAGTGGTTATAGCTCCCTGTAGTGGTTATAGCTCTCTGTAGTGGTTATAGCTCCATGCGGTGGTTATAGCTCCCTGTAGTGGTTATAGCTCCATGCGGTGGTTATAGCTCCCTGTAGTGGTTATAGCTCTCTGTAGTGGTTATAGCTCTCTGCAAAGGTTATAGCTCCCTGCAGTGGTAATAGCTCCCTGTAGTGGTTATAGCTCTCTGCAATGGTTATAGGTTATTGCAGTGGTTACAGTTCTCTGCAGTGTTTATCGCTTCTTTCAGTGGTTATAGCTCCTTGCAGGGGTTATAGCTCTCTGCAGTAATAATAGCTTCTTGTAGTTGTTATAGTTATATGTAGTGGTTATTGCAGCTTGCAGTGGTTGTAGTTGCTTACAGTGGTTAAAGTTGCTTGCAGTGGTTATAGTTCTCTGCTGTGGTTATAGCTCCTTGCTGCAGTTAAAGCTCCCTGCGGTGGCTTTAGCTCTCTGCAGTGGTTATAGCTTCTTATAGTGGTTATAGTTATCTGCAGTGGTTATAGTTGCTTGCAGTGGTTGTAGTTGCTTGCAGTGGTTATAGCTTCTTGCAGTGGTTATAGTTCCCTGCTGTGGTTATAGTTCTTTGCTGAGGTTATAGCTGTTTGCTGTGGTTATAATTATCAAAAGGGGTTCCTGGGACTCTGGGTAGGGGAGTGCCCTCAAGTCCTTGATATCCTCTGATGCCTCATCGCCTCCCTAACATAACCTCCTAATAGTGTCATGATTGGTGGATGGGAGACTCGATAAAAAATTAACTTTATCACGGCACAGTTCCAATCCGGTGAACAGTTCCAGAGCTTTCAGGGTATCACCAGGTATGGTGCTCAATGTGTAGAATTCCCAGGACCCCCATTTTCACATGTGTGGCAGAATAAGCATCAAAGGGCTCTCCATAACCCATTCCCATAGTGACAATAACCCTTTTCTGTCCATGTTGGAATGTGGTTGCGTGACCGGTATGCTAATTATCTCCCAGGAACAGAGAGGCAAACATAAAAATATCCCAAAACCACATAAAAACATAAAATAACCGATAGTCTGTCTCCCTTCCCAGCGGCAGTGTACCCTGCAGGGAGAGGAGACAACCGGTCTCTCCTCCCAGTGGCAGTGTACTCTGCAGGGAGAGGAGACAACCGGTCTCTCTCGCCAGCGGCAGCCGGAGGTACAGGGAGAGGAGATGATTGGTCCCTCTTCACAGCAGCAGACATCAATGGGAGTGTAGACAAACGGTCTCCCTCCCCAGCAGCAGGCATCACTGGGAGTGGAGACAACTGGTCTCACTTCCCAGTGGCAGAAGGCATCACTGAGAGTAAGGACCACCTATCTCATGGACCAGCAGCAGTGCCTGGTATCAAGAGACACCAGGGTTGACAAACATTACAGACACGGCAAAGTGGAACAACCAGGACAGATCATGGCACAGGAAACTACCACAGGTTAGCTGGGTGTTTTTGGGCAGCCTTCTCGACTAACTCAGGTACAGACTGACAGGAGGTTAGTCTTCCTTCGGGGGAGGAGGGGAAAGCTGTGTGGCAAACGTGCCTATGCCACAAGCTCCTGGAAGAGCCTGATAGCTGGCCTCCTGCCCAAGGACTATGGGCCGTATCCAAAGACCCTATTTGAGAGTTAAACCTCCTCAGCCACCATCAGCAGCTTTCCCTGGTTTGGCACTTTCCCTTCATTTGAATGGAACCGAACACTAGTTCCCTGGTGGCCGTTCGCATGAAGAAACCCACGAATTGTCCTCAGCGAGACTTAGCCGCGAATGTTATGGAACTGTTTTTGGCATAACGTGACAGTACGGCTCCTGGACAACTTGGTCCGGGGTTTTGTACGACTTTGCAAGCCACCAGGAGAGCACTTTTTGGAGGGAAGTTTACTGAGACTAAGGGGCACAAACGCTACCTAAGAGCCAGCTGGAGCACCCTATATTTCGGACACAGGAGCTCTCGAAAGTTGATCGGCAAAAGCACTAAACGCCCTGGATGTGTTTTGGGTATAGGACCACGTGCAGACGGTCAGAACTTTAACACAGTGGTGTTTCCCCTACACGGCATGGATCTGAGCGCTATTTGGAGAACTTGAGTGCTCAGATCAGGGTTATTAAATATGTATTATTTGTGGGGTTATTTTATGTTTTTATATTTTGTGTTTGCCTCTCTGTTCCTGGGAGATAATTAGCTTACCTGTCTTTAACACAATTATCTACCAGGCACAGAGATTTATGGGAAGCGCTTCTCTTGCATTGAATGGAGACCCCATGCTGGTGGCTGTGCATGTAAGCAGGCAACTTGGCCATAATAGCCCAGTTCCTTTACACCCTTCACTCAGTCTTGACTAGTGCTTGGGTGTACCTGCTATACAGCTATATTCTCTGCAGCAGAGCTTTAATCACTAGAAGCTGGATCCAGGACCCTGTTCCAGGGTGGGAAGCGAGACCCCGGCCAAGCTGCGGCCGCTAGGGGCTGAAGTGCTGATGGTGTCCCGACGATAGCTAGTACTACCACAATGACGTTGTTAAAGTCTATGGGAAATTTTCTAGATAAAGCATCTGAAAAGTTTTTCTAGCAGATTAAATTGAAGCCCGAGTCCATGAAAAAAACTTTACCAATCCATATAGAGCTCTGTGGGTGATTAACAAAACGCTATTTATAAACCCATCCAAACAGCTAAAAGCCTATTCACTAAATTCTATTGTCTAAATTAACATTTTTGGACTTTAATTTGCTTCAGTTCAGAGTTTGGGAATAACCCTGTAAGATTACACTGTTCACTAAACTTGATATCAACTCATATCAACCCACATACCTCTCAACATCGGCACTCGGTGAATCAGGAGGGTGAATCACACCATCAAAGGTGGTGGAATGGCTTGAGAGATTGGAACGCCAAGCTGGCGGTTAATATCGATAATATTTTGATTTCTAGCAAATTTGTTTCAGAGTTAATTAGCTAAATATTTTATAATTATGTGATCTATGTTTTATGTAGGATATACATGTGAGATTTACTGATTTTAAAGTAGACACTAAATGCTACCAAGGAGATGTTAAAATAACTGAATTTCAGCAGCAATTTCCTTTCGTAAACATAGAAATGGCATATACAATTAAAACTTATTTTAAACATGTTTTCCCTATGTGGACCAAATGTTGCACTTTATTGAATAACATCGGAATGTGTCTTTAACTCTTTAACTTTAGACCAGAATTTCAGTTTTGGTCAAGTTTAGTTTGAGGGCAGCCATCCAGTTAGAAACAACAGAGAGGCAGTCAGAGACACTAGTCAAGAGGGACGGGGAGAGATCAGGAGAGAACAGGTAGATTTGCGTGTCATCTGCATAGAAATGATATTGGAAGCCAAAGGAGCTAATGAGTTTACCAAGGGAGGCAGTATAGATGGAGAATAGTAGGGGACCAAGGACTGAACCTTAGGGGACACCAACAGAGAGGAGTTGGGGAGAAGAAGCAGAGACAGAGAAAGAAACACTGAAAGAGCGCTCGGAGAGGTAGGAGGAGCACCAAGAGAGAGCAATATCTTGTAGACCGATATTGTGGAGGATGAGAAGAAGCTGTTGATGATCAACAGTGTCAAAAGCCGCAGACAGGTCAAGGAGAATTGGGATAGAGTAGTGATAACGAGATTTTGCAGCGAGTAGGTCATTGGATACTTTGGTCAGTGCCGTTTCCACAGAGTGCTTAGCGCTGAAACCAGACTGAAGCGGGTCTAGCAGAGAGTTGGACTCAAGGAAGTCTGTCAATCTCGCATACACAATTCTTTCAAGGATCTTGGATGCAAAAGGCAGTAGCGAGATAGGACAGTAGTTGGATGGGGAGTTAGAGTCAAGGTTGGACTTCTTTAGAATTGGGGTTACAGTTGCATGTTTGAAGGGCAATGGAAATATACCAGAGGAGAGATAGAGATTGAGAATTTTAGTGAGAGGTGGAGAAAGAGAAGAAGACAGAGTACGGATGAGATGCGAGGGAATTGGATCTAGGGAGCAGGTGGTGGGGCGGGAGGACTTGAGCAGAGCAGAAACCTCTTCCAATGTAGCAAGTGCAAATGAACATAGAACAGCAGAGGGAGTGAAGTTAGGGGAAGTAGAAAGATGAGATGATTTGGTTACACTCATGCATAGGGTCTAGATGTATAGTTTAGCCTGTTTATTAACACCCTAAAAAGGTGCACTTATTTCTTACTATGGTAATGTATAAACATGTATCTAACTTGAATGTTTGTCAGTGCTGTCGTGGCATCACAAGTCTGTATGGTTATCCTTGCACAATAAAAATAAAGAATAAAGAATTACAAATATATATATTGATAGTCTGTGACTAGTTCTTTAATTTGATTTAAGGTCATGGCAAGATTTTACATCCACAGGTCCCAGTGCACTCCACTTCCATTTAGTTTGTGAATTCCTGTACAATTTATTCTTTTATACTGCCTGGTTCTGTTTTCATTGGTGGGCACTGTATAGTGGGCAAGATAATTTGGGGTACATTATATGAGCCTGGGGCATACCTCCCAACTGGCCTGAATCTGACAGGACTGTTCTGATATCAGGTTTCTGTCCTGGATTTGCTCCCTGTTTATCGGAATTCGGGTAGAGTTTAGGAAAAGTTAAAATAGCCGATAACTATAAACTTTACATTAAAATCTCTTGCAAACTTACCTGGCTCATTACGTTCCCCTTCACAAACTTTTTAAAATGATTTTTATTAGCTGGAACCTGCTCAATGCTGTCCATGTGCAGTTTAAGGAAGATTTACACAGTCATGGCTAGTCACTAATGTGAGAATTTACAGTAAATTTAATACATTTCAGATTCATGCCAAATAGACACACTGAAAGCATAGCTGAAATTTAACAGCTCAGCTATTTGGTTGTTAAGTTTGAACTCTCACTTTATTGGATAACCCAGAGAATGTTTTAAAAGTAATTTCAAACAAAACACAATCACATTGTGACCATAAGCCTTTAGTGGGTGTCGTTGCATCCCAGGTACGATTTCCTGTAAACATAAACTGGAAAATGTGCAAAGAAAGACTAGACAGATAACAAGGGGAATGGAAGATTTTAAAATACAAATATGTAGAGCCAATACAACAATCTCGCTGGTGACCTGTTTATGAACGGGACAGTACAAATGGAATAAGATCATCTAATGAGACTTGAAAAAAGAGATTTGACCCATAATAGTAGAAAGGATTTTATAGTAACCATTTGTTTCTTAGCTATATGTTCTGTTCCATTATAAATGATCTTTCAGAAAAGGATATCTGGTTTTATTACCTTTTGAGACACAGTCAGAAATATCAAGTTAAACGTTTCTCCTTGGTGGAGCTTGTAACAGGTAGTATTAGTGTGATGACGTAGGCGTACGTAGCCAGCGTCCTCATGTTGTGTGGCTGGGAAACGCTCAAGTCGAGGAGAAGGGGGAGCTCATGCTGGCAGCTTGCCCAGGGCTGGAGGAGGGGTTAGGACTGTGTATATTTCGAGTGAGAGGTCCTGTCTGAATGCAGCCGTGCCCCTAGGGAGCAAAATGATAGGCAGCCCAGGAAAATAAAAAAGAATGTTGAGCAACTCATGATGCATTGACAAGATACACTGGAGAAATACTGAAGCCAGTCTAGAGCTAAGTGTATAGTTGATGTAACGGAAATTAACACTTAAGGCAAAAGGGACAGGGGTAAATCCCCTAAACAATAGTCTCTGTCCTTCGCTGTTTGTTGAAGCTTTGGCGTTTATTTTTTATTTTTTGCCTTATTTCTCTCCCTCCTCTTGCAACGATCTCATATATAATATAATATGAGGCTTTAGCTGGTAAATAACGGTTGGGTCGAGGGGGCAAGTTTACTAAATAGAGATCTTCTCTGTGTTTTTTCCTGTTGGGTATTACTTAGTCTTTTATTCCTCCTATAACTATTCTAATACTGGTAATATACAGGAAAGGGACTGGGACCTTAAAGAGATTTGAGGCAGTAAAGTGAGGAATAGTTAAAAAGGAGAAGTAGATAAGAAAAGAAAGGAGGGAAACAACAAAAGAAAGGAAGAAAGGGGGAAGGGAAGAGGTAAGATATAACAAGAAAGTAAAGAGTGTATGACCCCTGACCACAGGAGTGGGAAAGAAGGGGAAAAACGGAAAGGAAAAAGAGAAGAGACTGTATTAAGAGTACCCAAAAGTATTACAAGAAACCCCTGAAAATTAAAAGAAAAAAAGGAAGTAAAAGGGGGAAGGAGGGGAGAAGAAAAGGAGAAGAAAATATAGCCACCAAAAAGACACAAAATGGCAAACACCTGAAAAAAAAAAAAAAAAGGAAAACGTTTGTCTTTCTTCTCACCCCAACCGCCTGGGAATAAATTAAATTTAGATGTGTCACACCAGATAACCAATCCGATAGAAGGAGAAACGAGTAGTAGACAACGGAGGCATATGGCAACGCAAGACAGGAAGAAAACCTATATAAACTCAGTCATCTAGACACACAATTTGAGAAAATTAAGGAGGGAATGCAAGTGAATACACAGGACATAAAGAGATACCTTTCCTTATTAACCCCAAGGTATTGAAGAAAAACTAGAGATGATCGAACATGTGACAAACTCCCACCGGGAAGAACATGTCATTCTGGAAAGAAAAATAGCGGATTTTGAAAATGAAATCAAGATCTGGAGGTCAGATCAAGGAGGAACAACCTAAGAATTAGAGGTGTGTCAGAACAAATAAAGACAACAGAATTGGAAACATATATAGAATATTTTTTTAAATACATGAAAGTGGAATGGGATATCAAAATCCCTATGATGGAACAGTGTCACCGAGTTAACAAGCCAAAAGCCATACCAGATCACCTTCCAAGAGATATATTGGTTTGTTGCTCCTCTTTTAAACTCAAGTTACAGATCCCGAGATCATTGAAAAAAAAAACTAATCTTTCAGGAAAGTATGAAATGCTAAAGGTCTACCAGGACCTGTCATGGAATACTAGACAGAAAAGGAAGTCCTTTGCAGATAGTACAATAAAACTCAGATCCAAGAATATAAAATACTGGTGGGGGTTCCCCACAAATATCTTGATACTGCATGAAGGCAAGACCTTATGCTTCAATGTGGCAGAAGATTTTAAAAGATGGTTGACTCTAAGTAAAGAGTCAATAACTACTTTCTTAAGAAATAGGAGGGGAGAATGGAGAAAAAAAGGGGAAAAATATGAGAAATAAAGTAAAAAGAGAGGACGGGAAAGGGGGAGAGGAGAGGGGGAAGGGAGGAAAAGGGAAGGAAAGGCATCTGCGGATTTTTTTTTTTTTTTTTTTTGTAGTTGTGATGAATGATGATTTATAAATGTACACAATATAAAGAGGAAGTATATACACTAGCAGAATAAAAATGAATACATTTAGAAATGGCAGAAAGCAGGTCATGTGAAAAAATTTGAGGCTGTAGTTTAATGATGAAACTACCACATATACTTATCAACAAACTCACAAGGGATTAAGAGAGTCATGAAGATTTATATAACTAAGTGAAAAAGTGTAAGTGATGAGGGAGAAAAGAAAAGAGCACTGTAAAGTTAAAAATGTATATATTTGATAGGGTAGGGTGGGCCTTTATGTCAGCAACATTAAAACAATTTGGATTTACAGGTCCATTTCTAAAAGCAGTATCTGCTCTCTAGGATTCTCCACAGGCAAAAGTCATGGGATCAGGATTTACCTCTCAAATTTTTTTATTAACAATGTTACAAGGCAGGGATGCCCCCTCTCCCCACTGTTATACATATTAGTATTAGAACCTTTAGCCATTGCTATAAGACAAAATACAAAAATTACAGGCTATCGATATCCGTTGGGGCAGGTTAAACTAAATATCTGTGCAGATGATATACTACTGATCCTTGAAGAGCCAGAGACCTCTATTCAGGAAGTGCCTCCTTTTTTTTAAATTTGTCTGGTATGGAAAAAAAACAAGAGTAAAAAGTAAACATTTAGCCAGGATAAAACAAGATGGAGGTTTGAGTTGCCCAGAAATCCATCAATGTTATCATGCCAGTAGACTGTTTCATATAATGTTATCACAGAATACATACGCAGAAAATGAAAAATGGTATTCAATAGAGAAAGACAGCACGGGGTAGAGAATTTATCCTCTCTGTTCTAGATTTTAAATCTCAATAAAAATGTTATAGCTGAGGCAAGATCCAAATCACATATAATTAGAGATCTAGCAGGTTGGTGGGATACATATGGAAAAAAAGTCGGACTAAAGAATATAATAATAGATGTTTACTGACCCTCTCGTGGAAAGCAATAATACAATATGCAACCTCCTCTGAAGTAAATAGAGTGTCTTATAAATATTATAAATATAGACATAAAGGACACAGGATGCATAATAATAAATTAGAAATACAAAGGTTCCAGAAGAAATAGGTTAAAAACAAGAAACAATGCTACTACACCTTAGTAGACATTGATGTAAGTCAGTAAATCAACAATAATATAATAATGAGGACTGTAATAATGTGCGGAGGTGAGGTATTAAAATTAATAGGGAGATGGAAAACATTAGCTATGAAGAAAGGATAAAAAAATGCATTTGTTTTCTTTAGAAAAACAGCATCTCACAGGAGATATGATAGCACTATACAATATACGGGGTCAGTACAAATCGCTATGTGCTAACCTGTTCATTAGGAGCAAGATACAACAGACGAGAGGTCACCCATTGGGACTGGAAGAAAGGAGTTTTCACTTACAGCAGAGGAAAGTGTTCTTTACAGAAAGAACAATAAAAATGCGGAATTATCTGCCTGAAGAGGTTGTCTTATCAGATTACATAGATATTTTGGTTCGGATGTATATATTGTTAAAAATGCATTTTTTCACAAAATTATCTCAACAAGATTAGTTCTTTATTTAAAAAAAAACAGGTGTAGAAATGAGTAATCACAAAGCATGCCGTAGCATTTCCAGTTATTGCAGTTTATTCTGGGTTTCCTTGAGTTATTTGGAGAGAATACCCAGCCCCTTTTGAAATATTTTGTAACTTTTTACCTTGAATAAACAGTACACCTCAGATAGAGTAATGTCACCAATCCGGCACACAATCCCACATCTTGCGCAACTCCCTCCGTACTCCGGCTCTCCTACTGACTTGCTAAACTCTTTGTTTTGGGGCTTTATTTCCAGTGTTTGAAGGAACATAGTGAGGCCCCAATGTACGTTCTCCAGGGGAGCTTATTCACGAACGTGTGAGATGTATTTGGAGTTTCAGTCAACTGAAAAAATCTCACGCCATAAAAACCCATTTTGAAAAGTTAACCCATTCCTAGCTGCCGCAGGTGTGCTGGGATTGGCATTTCAAATTGTACAGTGAATAAGAGAGGATATTTCCATTCTAATTAAACCATTCCAGCACGGTTTATAAAGCCGTATGTAATTAGGGCACACATTACAGCACCCAAAGCCCACTGGCCCTCTGTGATCTGTAATTACTATTACCGTCTACTGCAGGTTGAATGCAAGTACCCCCTAACCCTATGGCCCCCCAATGCTAGGTATAAAAATGAAAGCAGCACTGACTTGATTTTTGTTTCTCTCTTTTTCTTTCCTTATACTACTAGCCACTAGCCTTTATTTATATTTATTATCTTTTTTCCGAACACCGGATATCAGTATCCGAGCGCAGCCATTTTGTTCTCCTCTGTTCATGATGTTTGACGTTTGGCTTCCGTGTTGGAATATTGTGACTGTTGGATGTGGGTAAATTAGAAAACCAAAACTGAACTTTTGCTTTAGCCCCGTCCATTGCTAAAGATCACGTTCTCCATGAAAAAAGTAGTCCCTGCTTTATCTTACGTATAATTATAAAAAGGTGAATTCCAACAAAATGAAAACAATGAGACATAGCTTCCCTGTAGGGATGCATTGAGAGGCTAGTGAAAATGTACATCAAATCACACGCTGTCCCAATCAAATGCTGCTCTTGGACCTCCATTATGGCTATGGATTTGCCTCTATTAGCTGTCCACCTGTCAGATACTCGATGGGTACTAACCTTGTTCCTACAGACCAGCAATATTTTTGGCTCGGCAGGCTTCAAAAGACAGGGTCACTGTACCCAGACAGAATTTAGTGTCCATTTATGTACTCCACAGATTTTATGTACTCCACAGAATTTAGTGTCCATTTAAACATTGCTGCACATTGTAACTGCAACGTCTTGCTGACATACATCTAAATATAATAAAAGGCAGACTCCCGTAACGTCGCTCCCTGTATACGAACAGTCCATACGATTCTCTGATAATCCTATGCGTTTCTTTCAGGTACAAACTGAATGATCTAATGAAACAGGTGAAATCACTGCAAAGATGCCCGTGGTCTGTCAATACAAAAGCCATGAAAGCAATACGGTGAGTTATCTAAAACGATCAACTGAGCTTTCTGTATTACGGCTTCGTGCACTGAGTTCCACAAAGAGCTATTTACTGGTATAGTGCTGACAATGGCTGAAGTGCTGGATATCTTTTACAGAATACAATAATAAAGCTTAGCCTGGCAGACAGAGACAGACCGGTAAAGTCTGAAGCTAGAGGGTGACCCAGAGCAGACCTGGACTATCAGTCACTTATAAAGGCTGCCCAGGTCTGTACATCATGACACCTGCTAATCCAGAAAGTGCAAAGAGCCACTCAGCCGGATGGTCGTGAGGGTATTTAAAAAAAAAAAAAAAGCTTTTGAATTATAGCTAAATGTTTTTTGGGGGGGACATTCAAAATGCATTTTTATGTCTTTAGCTGAGGGGGTAACAGATCAGGTCTATATTTGCTCTGTAACTGAAGTTTATTCCCCAAGCTGTCTAGCTCCTACATCATGTATTTCTTTATCTTATCGTACTTCCCTTATAGCCATCTAATCAGAAGTATGGAATCAGTGAAACGTAAAAAGGGACATTCACGATGTACATATTGGTAGTTGTTGTTGTGGCCGACAGAAACCCCTATAAAATGTGTTCCTATATACACAGGGTAATATGGCTATGGCTCTAATTTTTATTATAGGGCTCTGGACATGGACTCCAGAAGACCTCTGAACGTGTCCTGTGGTATCTGGTACCAATACATTAGCAGTAGATCCTTTTAGTCTGCAGGTTGCAAGGTGGGGCCACCATGGTTCTGATTTGTTGTTCCTGTACATCCCACAGATGCTCAATCGGATTGAGATCGTGGGAATTTAGAAGCCAAAGCAAAACCTTGAACTCTTTGTCATGTTCCTCAAACCATTCCTGCAGTGTGGCAGGGTGCATTATCCTGCTGAAAGAGGACATGGCCATCATTGAACACAGCCACTAAGGTGTGTACGTGGTCTGCAACAATCTAGAGACAAGTGGGCTGTGTCAAAGTAAGAGCCACATATATGCCAGGACCCCAAATTTCCCAGCAGAACATTGCTCAGAGCATAACACTGCCTCTCCTGGCCTGCCTTCTTCCCACAGTGCATCCTGCTCCCATCTCTTCCCCAGGTAAACGACGCACATGCACCAGGCCTAAAAGAAGACGTGTTTTATCAGACCAAGCAACCTACTTCCATTGGTCAATGCCCACATCCCCATTGAAGGCACATTTGGTGGTGAACAGAGGTCATCATGGGCACTCTGAGCAGTCTGCAGCTGCCCAGCCCCATGTGCAGCAAACTGTGAAGCACTGTGTGTTCTGACACTTTTCTATCATGACCAGCATTATGTTTTTCAGCAATATGAGTTAGCTCTTCTGTGTGATCAAACCAGATGGGCTAGCTCTCACTTCGTAGGTGCATTAATGAGCCTTTGACACCCATGGCCCTGACGCCGGTTTACTGGTTATCTTTATTTGCACAACTTTTGGTAGGTACTAACCACAAGACTTGCCGTTTCTCTGACCCAGTTGTCTAGTCATCACTATTTGGTCAAAGTCACGCAGATCTTTTCGCTTGTCCATTTTTCCTGGTTCCAAAACTCGAAATTCAGTAAGTGACTGTTCACTTGCTGTCTAATACCTCTGTGACGAGAGCAATCTCGCTACATTGCATTGGAGGAGCCTGGTTGCCCGCCTGCTCCCTTTAGACTATGGACCGGACTTTTAAAATACTTTATTTTCCCTGCAGAAAGGCTTATTCATGCCTTTCTGCCAGGGCGTTCGGTAGAGTTTATCTACCGAACAAAATACCGAAGGCGCGACCACCAGGAAGTTGACATGTGCCTTCAATTCACCTCCCTGAAGCTAGTGTGTGCCGTCAATTGACCACCCATTAGCTGCGGTTAACCGCAGCTTAATTGACTGTTACTGGGTGGCGCGGTTACACTTAGCGGTCGTTAGGTGGCAGTGTTATGGAGCTCCCCGGACGGCCAGCGGTGCTCAACCCGGAATCAGTGCACTAAAAGCAGACACTTTTACATGCAGGCACCGCTGAGCCTCCAGCCTTCCCTGCTTCTATTCGTGGCTGTTTAGACGAACGCTAAATTGATCGGGACTTTACTTCAGTGAATGTTTTAACCCAGATAGCTATGCCATGAAGCCTATTCGTGTAATTAAAGACTTTGGCTCCATGGCAATTGAACTGTGTGAATAGGATCTGAGCGCTATTCGGTAGTTATGTGCGCTCAGATCCCAGCTATCTGGGGATATGGGACATGTCTGTATTTTATGTATTAAATGTAACACTGTATGTTTTAATGTATTTTACTGTCTTTGTGTCCCCACGTGTATAATGGAGTTTTGCCTCTGTCCTGGGAGATAATTGGATTACTTCCCAATTATCTCCAGGATAGAGGGAGAGAAATTAGCATGCATTGTGGGGATGTTTTACTTCTGTGTGTCTGAATGTGATACATGTCTGTCTGTGTCACAGTCTTCCATCTGGTCCCCTAGGGGAGTGTCCACCAGGTGGGAGACCTGCATGAATACTGGGCAGGTAGCCCTCAATAAACCAGACCACTGCTTGACCCTCAACACAGAGCTCTGTCTCGTCTTTGGGGGGATTTACTGTATGCCGTGAGAGACTGATTGCCAGGAGTGTAAGCCGCTTGTGTGCTTTTCCTGTTCGTCTGCTAACAGCTATTCGTGAGGTTCCAGTTCGGGAGTTTGGAGCATTCCCTTGTGTTCAGTTCGGGAGTTTGGTGTTCTGCAGTAGCTGTGCCTGTGTCTCTGGAAGAGAAGATCTACTAAACGGCGGTTTAACGCTTTTATGCACGGGGTGCCGTTACAACCTCACCCCTTTACAAGTGCCATTGTAATGATCCAATTAATGTTTTTCACTCCCCCTGTCAGTGGGTTTAAGGTTGTGGCTGATCATTGGATTTTAAGATAAGAGAGACATGATTAGCCTTCTTAGTATGAGGGAGTGTATCATATCTCTCTCTCATGCTTATTTTTACTTTCAGTGCCACAGATAGCCATCAAGCGCTGACAGGGTTAATTTGCATCGTTCCACTTATACCTGGTCTCACTTGATGTCCCATGGCTGACAATACCTGACTTATTTACCCTTTTGAAACCACAATGCCATTCTGTAAATAGTAAATGGCATTGCAGTCTTTCTACAGAGTGATTTCACTCCAGTCGGAAACAATGTCACAATGGCTTTGCATCAGTTAGTACTTAGCATTTTTCGCATAACTTTTCCGTCAGGTCAAATATATTTTTGCATCTGACTCAGCCATCTTAACACCTACATGCAACGGCTGAAACTCAACTAGAAAAGTTTGTAATGAACCCAAATTATCACAGGGACTTGGTGGGTGACACCAGGGGGAGGCAGGAGGTGAATGTAAACAGTAAAAGAACAGTAAATGTAGAAAAACTAGCATTGAGTGCAACACATGGACCTTTCTAATGGGCCTTTCTACCATGGAAGGGCTAGCGATGGGGGGAGGGGAGAAATAGCCCCCAGAGTTACTAATATGCAGGGCCATGTGGTCTGTAGTCTCATCCAATTCTTTGGTAAATTGCAGCAGTAGGTGTATTACGTGCTAGCACAGGTCGAGGCAGTCGATAGAGTTTGTGCAGGGCATTTTTTTAGCCTGGCACTGTGTGGGTTATTGAGTGACAATCTCAGTGCTCTCCAGACCTGGACTGATCTGGCAGTATGTGCTTAGCACGGATTGCTAGACTAACATGTATGATGCTAGCTGATCAGAGTGCTCTGTCTGAGTTGCATAGTGTCGGAACACGCTTATAAAGGCTTTTACCACCATGCTAGCTAATTCTGCTCACAGCCATCTATGAACTCACATGGAATAATTTTGGTTGTGTTGCAATTTTTTAACATCTTTTTTTGTGAATCTGAGCTTTTTTTTATTTTTTAAAGTAGCATGGGGCCGAAGAAAAGAAGAATCTAAAGACATTTGATTGTAAATATAATAATTTTTTCAGGAGATTAGTTTTATTGGTCCTTCCATCTCTACAGTCCAGGAGCACTCATAGGCCGGCCAAGGAGCCACTGAGGCATGGTGTGTCTGACAGGGAGCTACCCGCAAACCCTAATCAATTCTGCTGTCCAGTAACACTTTAACGAGGGCGCTTTGCAAGACCCAGAACCACCAATCCCAGAACCACCAATCCAGGTGCTATTTGGAAGGGTGACCGACGAGGTGACAAGGCATTCAATGATACCAAGAACTTGAGGGAGCACCATGTACCTACCGAAAGCAACATCATTTAAGGTGAACAGGACTTCTCCCCAGTGCTCTGGAACTCTGATCCGATTCTTGGATAGATTGGGCGCTCTGAAGAGAGCTTCTCAGGGATGGCTTGTTTTTGTTAACCCGGTTCTCGCTAAATTATCAGCTTAGGAACAGACACCAAGGAGCCGGATATGTCTCATTTCTATTTTTCTCTTGTTGAGACCCCAGGTATAAAAATGTAACCGTTTGGCAATAATATCAGTTCTTCTTCACCAATCACTAAGTCTCGGCTAGTGTTTGGGTGAGAGCTATAAACACAGCGGCAAGGAGCTTTAAACACAAAGGAAATGGGACTTGGCATTGACAACCCAGCTACTCGTGGCTATACCGCCCACACAGAATTAGAGGCTGTGGAGAGACACTAGTTCTCCTCTTTAATTATTCGTTTCCTCTTGCTGCCTATGGGTGGGGGCTTGGGTAATACTATGTTACCCACATTTATTTTATTTATAGCCTCCACCCACCGCTATTGGAGGGGCGTATCACAGGACACTAGGTCTCCCCTTTTGTTTATTAGTGATCAGCCATTGGCTCCTGGCAGATGTGATCATACAGGAGGTTTATACTAATGTGGGGGTCATCGAACCCCATAGGCTTTTTTTAAACCATTTAAACTGCTATTGCTGCCAGCCTGTAAATAATAAAAATAATTTTTTAAAATAATTTATCAACTTGTTGAATCCTATGAAGCCAATTGTTTGGGAATTGTGAGCCCAATACTTGGAATTTAATTGCTTCATCCAATATGTTCATTGTATAATATAACAGTTGGATTGGAATCAGATAATGATCGATAAACTGCTGATAAAGTGATCTGATGTAATTTAATCAAGGCTTATAAAAACTCCACGCGCTGTGATGATAAGTAAACACTTTTCTTGGTTTCCTGGAGATATCGCACGTTGAGAATATTTGTAGTTATTCATATTTTATGCTATTTCAATAATGACTTGTTCTTTAGTGATTGATGCGTTTAGTGACTCATTGTCTGGTAAAACCACGTCTATTGCCACATCGTGTTGATATTTCGTTAGGTCTGAATTCCTCTGTGTGCTGAGATTCTCTAATAGGCGGCCAGGCAAGTATCTCTTGCTCATCCAACTATTGTTTTCACGGAAGGACAAATATTCATTGTCTTTTGGTTTGAAAGGTATTTAAACCAGCTAGTTTCCTCCTGCAATTTTTTCGTGTGCATGTGGGTAGTAAAACCTGTTGTCACGTATCTCTTATCTTGGCTATCATTTGTAAAACCCGTTGTACATTTTCCTTTCAAAGGGCTGGTCTCCCCCGGAGTAACCTTTCTCTTGGGGTGGGATAAAGCTCCAGTAAGAAGCATTGGTATTACAGCAGGGGCACCCAACAAGTAGATGACAGCGACTGATGCTGCAATGGTTATGGTGCCTAGAGTGTCTCTTTAAAAATGGCAAAGCATTATGGGAGATGTTATCCCTTGATAGCTGGGGGTCTGTCTCAGTGTTAGGCTCCATCAGTGTGTTGATAACATTGGTTGATAAGGAACACGCCGGAACACGGAGAGGATACATAATGGCGACCTTCTCACATCCAGGATACGTCAAGAAGAACTAGGACAAGATTTATCAAAGCATCGCAGAATATGCTGCTCATTTTTGTGATCATATTTTTGTGGTGTGAATGATCAGTTTATAGTGTTATACTGCCTCCCTTGGTAAACTTATTAGCTTCTTTGGCTTCCAATATCAATTCTATGCAGATGACACGTAAATCTACCTGTCCTCTCCTGATCTCTCCCTGTCCCTGTTGACTAATGTATCTGACTGCCTCTCTGCTACTTCTAACTGGATGGCTGCCCACTTCTTTAAACTAAACTTGACCAAAATTGAAATTCTGGTCTTTCCTCCCTCAAGTGTTGTTACTCCTGTGTCTGTCTCCAGTGTCTGTCTTAAGTCAACAGTGCTACCATCAGCTCCACCACGCAGGCTCACTGCCTAGGTGTTCTCTTTGACTTCGACCTCTCCTTCAAGCCTCATGTTCAATCTATTGCCAAATCCTGTCATTTCCATCTCAAAAACATTGCGCACATCGGCCCCTACTTAACGCCAGATGCGACTGATGTTGGTCCATTCCACTGTCCTTTCTTGCCTTGACTACTGTAATCCGCTTCTCAGTGGTCTTACGTGCTCCCAACTTGCGCCGTTACAGTCCATAATGAATGCAGCGGCGAGGCTCATCTTCCTGTCCACCCGCACCTCCCATGCCTCACCCTTCTGTCAGTCCCTACATTGTCTTCCTGTAAAATATAACGCTCAATTTAAAATTCTGGTTCTTGCTTTCAAATCTTTACATAATGCTGCTCCCACCTATCTATCCTCCCTAATACACAAGTATGTCTCGTCTAGGCCCTTACGATCTGCTGAAGACTTACGTCTATCTTCTGTCCGTACACCCACCTCTGATGCTCGCCTTCAAGATTTCTCGAGGGCTGCACCGTTCCTGTGGAACTTGCTTCCCTCCTCCGTTAGATGCTCACCCAGTCTCCACTCCTTCAAAAAATCGTTAAAAACCCACTTCTTCATAAAAGCATATCAGTTAAACTGTTAATAGCTCCTGACTGATTCCTCTTCTACAACTGTCACTAGTCTAATACTATCCTTACCTTTTTGTGTCATTTTACCCCACTCCCTCTAGCATGTAAGCTCATTAAGCAGGGCACTCAATCCCTCTGTTCCTGTGTGTCCAACTTGTCTGGTTACAACTACATGTCTGTTCGTCCACCCATTGTAAAGCGCTGCGGAATTTGATGGCACTATATAAATATCATAATAATAATAATAAATAATAATTCAATACCTATCACTTTTGTGCCTTTTCTGTCACTTTAATCTTTTGTGTTAGATCTTTCATAGTGCGTCCCCATTATTAATATTTACTCCATTATGAAAAAAACCTGTATTCTATTTTCTGTCTCTCTTTATTCTGTTCTAGGACGCATGATAGCCGCCACAACATAATCTGAGCGCTACATAAAAATCTACATAGAAAAACAAAGTTCTTTTATTTTTACATTAGTTTTAAACCGTATAACGGAACTCCCTGTACTCCGACCGAGTACCTTCCGTTGATGGACGCTTCCTAGCTTGCCCCCAGGATCACAAGCACCGCACCGGACACCACAACCACCGCAGACTCCACAACTGCCGTAGCTTAACTGGAGTCTCGCTGTCTTCTGTCCACCCTGGATCCGCTTCTGTCCTCCAGGACCGTGTGGGGAAGACCTCTCCTCCAGGAGAGCGTATCAGGAGCAAGCTCTTTAAAGAGCTAAGTGATTAAAAGCTCAAGGGAGTATGCAGAGCATAGCAATCCCCAGTGTGATATAGCAGTTCCCTCCAATAACGAGACAAGGCTACGTATTGAGGGTCAAGAAGATTTGTGTTTAATTAGCACCAAAGGGCCTTCTTTTATGGAGGTCTTACACATACAGGACCGCCCACAGGGTTTTGCAGAACAACCAATAAAAACATTACAACCACTCCCATTCATCCCAGCAGAAATCCTCCCCTCTGCCTGTGATACAATTATCTCAACACAATAGACTAACTTAATTATCACAGGCAGAAAATATACAGTATTTACACAATTCTTATAACTTTAAAAGTATACATGCAATATTAATAAAATTAACATATTTGAAATCAGCGTCCTTTAAATATAAACATACTCAAAAATCATAAAAATACGTCCAGTAGTTCAAAAATTAGTCAGACGTCCCTTATGACCGACCGCAAGCACATTTTCATGCCCAAAACAGTTCCATGGATTTGGGCTGTGCGGTCGGTCTATTTTTCACCGTATACAAAAAAAAGGGATAGGGGGCACTCCCGGGACCTGAATTTTGCATGAAAGGTGCTGCCGCAGTGACCAAACTTCATACATAAGAAAATAAAATAGTTGCAGCGCACTCAGACTACAAAAAAATACAAAGAAGGCTACTAAAATGCCTATCTGAGAATAAATATGGGGATTTAGTTCCACCATATGGCCATATGTTGTTAAGCCCACCACTACTTTCAAAGTACCCCAATATTGGTGGGTCCTACTCTAAAAATGTGGGGGACAAGTTAAATAGTACTAGTGTTAAAATAACAAGTGTTAAATTAAATCCTAATAAGAGCATAGTGAGTATACAAAAATAAGTGATAAAAGCAACTAAAAACAGTGTTAAAACTAAACAAATAATGTGTAAGTGCTAAAATGAGTATACTCACTAATGCAGATGATATCTTTTTCACCGACAAAAATGACTTAAGTCCCATTCGAACGAGCGTTCGAATCTTCGAACGGGACTTAGTCTCCAGCCACAGTGTCGAAGTGGAGAAGAAGGTACGGGTCAGCGGTGTTCATCTAAATGTGTAGCTGATTTCAGTTCCATAGATTCAGTGGCACATACCGCTGACCACGTTCGACTAAATTAAAATGGCCACCGCCACGTGTTCGGCTGTCGAATGGCGGCCACTTCGACTACTTCGGCTGTATCCTTAGTGCCAATTTAAAGTGGCAGAATGTGTCTTTTAAAATTCCATCTGCTAAATTATAGTTTTTAACAGGCAATATATCCCAGGGGCCATAGTCACAAGGCAGGAGGCTGGCAATTAGTCCTTTCCAGGCACACGTGGCGAAGGGTACTTCATCACACATCGCTTTTGTAAAGACAGGCTATAAAAACTGCATTTGTTTTCTTTAGAAAAAAGGGGTCTCAGAGGGGATATGGTATCAAAATACAGATATACACAGGCTCAGTACAAACCACTATGTGATAACCTGTATGTTAGCAGGAACAGGCAACAGGTCGCCCACTGAGACTGGAATAAATCTGATCATTGGCTGTCGCTTCAAATTGGCCTACTTTAGGACAAACAGAAAAAAAAAAGTGTTTTATAGGTTTAACCTAATCTAGGCTAGATTACTATGTAACTATGTAACTAACTATGTAACAATGTAACTGTGTAACTGTGTAACTATATAACTGTGTAACTCTGTAATTATGTAACTGTGTAACTGTGTGTAACTCTGTAACTATGTAACGGTGTAAATGTGTAACAGGTTGAACATAATCCAGGCTAAATTACTATGTAACTATGTAATGATGTAACTGTGTAACTGTTTAACTATGTAACTCTGTAACTCTGTAACTCTCTGTAACTGTGTAACTTTGTAACTATATAACTGTATAACTTTGTAACTGTGTAACTATGTAACTCTCTGTAACTGTGTAACTCTGTAACTGTGTAACTATGTAACTGTGTAACTCTGTAACTCTGTGTAACTCTGTGTAACTCTCTGTAACTGTGTAACTCTCTGTAACTCTCTGTAACTGTGTAACTTTGTAACTCTGTAACTTTGTAACTATGTAACTGTATAACTTTGTAACTGTGTAACTATGTAACTCTCTGTAACTGTATAACTCTGTAACTCTCTGTAACTGTGTAACTGTGTAACTCGCTGTAACTCTGTAACTGTGTAAATCTGTAACTGTGTAACTCTCTGTAACTCTGTAACTGTGTAACTCTCTGTAACTCTGTAACTCTCTGTAACTATGTAACTCTGTAACTGTGTAACTATGTAACTGTGTAAATCTGTAACTGTGTAACTCTCTGTAACTGTGTAACTGTGTAACTCTCTGTAACTGTGTAACTGTGTAACTTTGTAACTATGTAACTGTATAACTTTGTAACTGTGTAACTATGTAACTCTCTGTAACTGTGTAACTCTGTAACTGTGTAACTCTCTGTAACTCTGTAACTGTGTAACTGTGTAACTCTCTGTAACTGTGTAACTCTCTGTAACTCTGTAACTGTGTAAATCAGTAACTGTGTAACTCTCTGTAACTCTGTAACTGTGTAACTCTCTGTAACTCTCTGTAACTCTCTGTAACTATGTAACTCTGTAACTGTGTAAATCTGTAACTGTGTAACTCTCTGTAACTGTGTAACTGTGTAACTCTCTGTAACTGTATAACTATGTAACTGTGTAACTCTCTGTAACTCTGTAACAGTGTAACTCTCTGTAACTGTGTAACTCTGTAACTGTGTAACTGTGTAACTCTCTGTAACTGTGTAACTGTTTAACTCTCTGTAACTCTCTGTAACTGTGTAACTGTGTAACTCTCTGTAACTGTGTAACTGTTTAACTCTCTGTAACTCTCTGTAACTGTGTAACTGTGTAACTCTCTGTAACTGTGTAACTGTGTTACTGTGCAACAGTCTGTAACTCTCTGTAACTGTGTAACTCTCTGTAACAGTGTAACTCCGGCATGATGTGTACTGACAGTGAGTTTGTAATCAGACATGCTGTATAAAACACTGTTATTTAAAAATGTATAACCTGCAATGTCTGGTAATATTCCTGGGAAACAGCAATGATGCAGTTGAGCTGAAGTTGTTATGGTGCTAAGTGTGTTCCTTTAAATGCCCTTTTTATTTCTTGATGGATTTTCCTACTACGCCATGTTGGTTTCATGTCTGTTTCACGCTTCAAATTGGGGTTTTTCGCCTACTTTAGGACAAACAGAAAAAAAAAAAAGTGTTTTATAGGTTGAACCTAATCCAGGCTAGATTACTATGTAACTATGTAACTAACTATGTAACTATGTAACTATGTAATGATGTAACTGTGTAACTGTGTAACTGTGTAACTCTCTGTAACTGTGTAACTATGTAACTGTGTAACTGTGTAACTCTCTGTAACTGTGTAACTCTGTAAATGTGTAACTGTGTAACTCTGTAACTGTGTAACTCTTGATGGATTTTCCTACTACGCCATGTTGGTTTCATGTCTGTATTTAGTATTTCTTGTCTAGTGCTATGTGCTGAGAGCTGTCTTTGTTTAAAGCCATGCCATTTATCTTCCGTAGGTTTTTCAGAGAATAATTTCCACCATTCAGTCAGATATAGAGCTGCCCTAGTCTTAACGGATTACAAATTATACCAAATTACTATTTCCCATGGGCTCCTTTACGTGAATGTTTGATTGAAGCTGAACATTATTCCTTCTTACCAGATCCAGACAAGCATCCATTCTAGTTGGTGCTTCTACGACCTGAGACATCGGTTTCATTAGACCAGTTCATAACCTGTTTCCTCTCACCGTACGCTAGTTCCTCTGTCCCAATCAGTTAGGACATTGGCATAGTGAATCAGGACATCGAGACTTATTAATAAACGCGGAATTAATAAATTATTGTATTTTATAATTACAGATCAGAGCTCCGTGCTTGTTGCAATGCCAGCCACAATCTCCTGGTCACAAAAGCTAACACTCACATTGGAGAAAACATTACATACGAAACCCAAAGGGACAGAAACATTGTGATTACAGAAAAAATCTATAAAATGCTTCCTGAGGTATGTGTAGAAAACAGCCCCTTAAAGGACCCCTGCTCACCTCCTACCCCATCAGACTGCCCTATCCTCTCTCAACCTGCCTCAACTACCACTCAACTGGCTCCTCCTTAGTCGGCATCAATCCCCTTTACTTATTGCTTCTCCCCCTCAGCCTGCTTCAACCCCTCTCTGCTTACCTCACCTCTCTCTCCCCTCAGCCTGCCTCGGCACGGCTCACCCAGCACCTCCTCTCCCCGGCTGCTTCAATCCCTTTGCTTACCTCTTTTCTCCTGGCTTCTTCCCGACTCCGCCCCGCTTTACTTCTTCTCCCCTCCGATTGCCTCGGCCCGGCTCACCCTTTACCCTAATCTCCCCCACTCAGCTTGCGACTTTGCATCCCCACTGCTTACCTCCCCTCTCCCCATCAAGTGGCTGGCTGTCCCCTCAACACCTCTTTCTCCCATCAGCCGGCTGATCCTCAACACCTCCACTCTCTCCCCATCAGTCGGCTTCAATCCCCTCCGCTTACCTCCTCTCCCCATCAGCCGGCTTCAATCCCCTCCGCTTACCTCCTCTCCCCAGCAGTCGGCTTCAATCCCCTCCGCTTACCTCCTCTCCCCATCAGCCGGGCTTCAATACCCTCCGCTTACCTCCTCTCCCCATCAGCCGGCTTCAATCCCCTCCGCTTACCTCCTCTCCCCATCAGCCGGCTTCAATCCCCTCTGCTTGCCTCTTCTCCCCATCAGTCGGCTTCAATCCCCTCCGCTTACCTCCTCTCCCCATCAGCCGGCTTCAATCCCCTCTGCTTGCCTCTTCTCCCCCTCAGCCTGTTTCAACCCCCCTCTGCTTACCTTCTCTCCCACTCCAACTGCCTCAGCCACACTCTGCTTTCCTCTTCTCCCACTCCAACTGCCTCTGCTTACCACTTCTCCCCCTCTGGCAGCCTCAAACACCTCTGCTTACCTTCTCTCCCCCTCAGCCTGTTTCAACCTCCCCCTCTGTTAACCTCGTCTCCCCCTCTAACTGATACAACCCCTTGAGGTTGCATTTACCTAAATGTAAGACTTGCTAAGGAACAGATGATTGTTATTATGTCCTGATATGGAAAAACTTAGAATTCAAAGAGGGTGTACTTTCTTTTTCCCATGACTGCATTTACTCAGTGATTGCTGGCGTGGGAGTTCATGCATGTTAAATGACCACTCTAGGCACCCAGACCACTTCAGCTTAATGAAGTGGTCTGGGTGCCAGGTCCAGCTAGGGTTATCCCATTTTTTCATAAACATAGCAGTTTCTGAGAAACTGCTATGTTTATGAATGGGTTAAGCCTTCCCCCTATTCCCTCTAGTGGCTGTCTCATTGACAGCCACTAGAGGCGCTTGCGTGCTTCTCACTGTGATTTTCACAGTGAGAGCACGCCAGCGTCCATAGGAAAGCATTGAGAATGCTTTCCTATGTGACCGGCGGAATGTGCGCGCAGCTCTTGCCGCGCGTGCGCATTCAGCCCAGGAGGAGGATCGGAGGAGGAGAGGAGGCAGTGAGCTCTCCGCCCAGCGCTGGAAAAAGGTAAGTTTTTACCCCTTTCCCCCTTCCAGAGCTGGGCGGGAGGGGGTCCCTGAGGGTGGGGGCACCCTCAGGGCACTATAGTGCCAGGAAAACGAGTATGTTTTCCTGGCACTATAGTGGTCCTTTAAGACAGCAGACAAACACTTTCTGTAATAAACACAAATTGTACCTTAATAAACAGATAAGAGTACACATAGTATCCGGCAAGAATACTAAGGAAAATGTATAATTATCCTGTAAAAATCATCATGTATGCCTTGCTTCCTGTTCTGTAAATGAAATATATTAATTATTAGCACATAAGGATGTAATCAGAACATCAATTCGCAATATTTTAAGGGACATCAAAAAAACATAAAACACCTCAGCTTGCTGAAGTGCTTAGTGTGTCTGGAGTGCGTCCCATTTGTGCAGTTTATAAAAATGCTGATTTAAATAGAAATCATCTCTATTCTATTTGGGTTCTGGAACGGAGCTAACAGAAGTAGCTGTGCTAGCCCGCACCTGCCCCATTCTCAATGAGACGTATTATGGCTGACTGAGAAGGAAAGCCACGATCATGTGTTCTCAATGAGAAGCCTCTGACAGAGCATGGCCGGCACAGACTAACAACATTTTCTTTTAATGACATATTGCTTTAACAGGCGGATGGAAATTATTATTTAGTTAGAGAAACAATGAGTCGCCAAACCGATCATTTTAATTTGCGACCTTCCTGTTACAGGTCTCGCCATTTCGTGAAAAGCTGTATAGACGCTGCGCAGTGGTCGGAAATGGGGGATCTTTACTAAACAGCTGCTGCGGCTCGGAGATCGACCAAGCGGACTTCGTGTTCAGGTAGTTGTCCTATATAGTTGTATTTTAGGAATAGATAAAGATTCTTCATGGTTGGAAAGTGAGTTGTATGAAACTCAGCGAGGTGGGATGGAGAAACATGACATGATCAATGCAGTTCTGCAATTAGTGGGGCATTTAAAATCCTCAAGTGACAAACTGTATTCCATGTGAATTCTGAAATTGGTGAGCAAGTCACTGATTGTGTGAGCTAAAAGCAAATTGTCTTGGATCTGGGAAAAATACGCTCCTTTGTTTAGTTTAAGAATTTGCAAAAATGTCTATCTTGAGCACATAGTTAAAGGGACACTCTACTGCCCAAATACAAACATAAAATTCCTGTTTAGTAGATATACCCCAATAAAAAAAACTATGCATTTAGATATGTATTTCTTTCATTGGGGTATATATAAAAACAATTTTCAAAAGCTTTTTATATATTATAAAAGCGGAGGTTTTGTCTTCAGTCTTTGTAAGCCCTCCCCTTCTAATCCTCCCAGACTTTCTGTGGCTGTCCAATCACAGACTTCTCCCAGCTCAAGTCTCTGCAAGGCAGGTGCTCTGGGCAATTGCTGCGTCTTGGGTTTAGTTCCACTAAGCTAACCAAACCAGGAAGTAACAGGACTGGGTGCCTGATTGACAGCCAAGGGAGGGGGTAACAAGGTTCATTAATAAAAGTGAAAATTCCTTTTGAAATCTGTACTTTTTGCAAAATAAAAAGAGGACACACTCTTCACACAGAGTATTTTAGCAAACTAAAGTGCTTTAGAGGTCTTTAGTGTCCCTTTAATGAACATCTTTAATTAACGTAAATTTCCAACTAGAACTAACCCTTCTGCCACAAAAGAATTTCATGAGCTATTGACCTCAGGGATACACTATTCATAATGGAAGAACTTCATGAGCTATTGAGTACCTCAGGGATACACTATTCATACTGGAAGAACTTAATGAGCTATTGAGGACCTCAGGGATACACTATTCATACTGGAAGAACTTCATGAGCTATTGAGGACCTCAGGGATACACTATTCATACTGGAAGAATTTCATGAGCTATTGAGGATCTCAGGGATACACTATTCATACTGGAAGAACTTAATGAGCTATTGAGAATCTCAGGGATACACTATTCATACTGGAAGAACTTAATGAGCTATTGAGAATCTCAGGGATACACTATTCATACTGGAAGAACTTAATGAGCTATTGAGAACCTCAGGGATACACTATTCATACTGGAAGAACTTAATGAGCTATTGAGGACCTCAGGGATACACTATTCATACTGGAATAACTTAATGAGCTATTGAGAATCTCAGGGATACACTATTCATACTGGAAGAATTTCATGAGCTATTGAGGACCTCAGAGATACACTATTCATACTGGAATAACTTAATGAGCTATTGAGAATCTCAGGGATACACTATTCATACTGGAATAACTTCATGAGCTATTGAGAATCTCAGGGATACACGATTCATACTGGAATAACTTCATGAGCTATTGAGGACCTCAGGGATACACTATTCATACTGGAAGATATACATTTTACCCACACATATATAATGTGTGTGAGGGGGGATCACATGTAGGTGGACATTAACCCCATGTTCTCTCCTCCCCGCAGGTTTAATTTGCCGCCCATGAATTATTCATATGATATCGGGAGGAAGACAGACCTGGTCACTGCGAACCCGAGTATCCTGCACAACAGGTAAATAACAGACTGATATATTAGCAGTGCAAACATAAGAGTGCTTAGACTACAATTCCCATGATGTTTAGCTAGTCTGGGATAGCTGGAGAGCCCTGGAATAAAGACACAATAATATTTTAACACAGAATATAGGTCTAAAGAACAATATTCTTCTATTTCAGCTACTCAAAACTGAATGCGCAGAGGAAGCCCTTCATGGACCTTCTAAAGGTGTACGAACCTGCCTTGATTGTGATTCCAGCTTTCTCCTTTCCAAGCAGCACGGATGTTTCATTTAGGGTGTTTTATACTCTCCAAGACTTTGAGTCACAGCAGAAGTTGGCTTTCTTCCACCCAGACTATTTAATGAAACTTGCACTTTACTGGAAGGATAAGGGTCTTACGGCTCGTCGTTTGTCCTCTGGCCTCATGATTGTCAGCACAGCCTTGGAGCTCTGCGAAGAGGTCACACTCTATGGTTTCTGGCCTTTTTCTAGAGGTGCAACAGGGAAACCGATACCACATCACTATTATGATAACAGAATCCCCAAACCTGGCTTCCATGCCATGCCTGATGAGTTTTTCTTTTACACAAAGATGCATAGCAAGGAGATCCTGAAGTTAAGAATAGGAAGATGCTTTTGAAATATAACTGTGAGAATTTACTGGACTGACTTATTACACCCCAAGAACTTCCATAGAGTTTCCTTACGTAGCTGCTAAGAAACAAGAATGCCCATTTCTGCATAATTCTTCCACAATCCAGCAATGGGTCCCACCTCACTTCGGATTTTCTCTAATAACAAGTAGTTAAGGATGTTTGATAAATAGAAGATAGCGCAGAGCAAATTACTGCAATAATTGGTTTTGTCATTTAATTAATGTCTACTTAAGTTTAACATGTTTAGGTATTAATATACATCTGATATTTTAGGTCTCTGCAATAAATTATTTGTGCCACTAAAATGAAAACAGGAAGTAGGTTAGATAATCAGATGAAGATATATTTTTTGTGTTGAAGAGACAATCAGGAGTATTCCTACATCTTACATTAGGATCTCTAAGAGCTTCTCTGAACTTCTATCATATTTCCTGAGATTGTAGCCTGGGGTAGAGCCTGAATGACAAAAATGTAGCAAATCATATCCACCAGTGTCATGACTTTGAGGCACGAAATGAGTTGCCAACACATAAAATTGTACAGCGTTGTATACAAAATATCTCACCCAGAACATTTGGAATCTGGTAGCCATATCTCCAGCGAGCTATGTACTAGTTATAATTTATTTGTTGGATGAAAAGCCAGTATATGATACAGCTCATGTACATTTTTTATACATATTTATACATTTGCAATAATAGAAATATTTTGAAAAACTAATATGGTGTATGAAGTCATTCTGTTATATCCTGTCAAACCGAGCACACTTTGTAATATTAATATTCTGTTTACTTACATATCTCCTAGTCTGCCGACTGACCGAAGGCCGGGATGATAATATTGCCACACACAGAGTATAGACCAAAACTTAACAAGTAGATTAGCAAGGAAATATATAGATACATGAATTACTGGTTCACAAATGGCCAATCTCAGTATCTCATAAAAAAGAACCTGAAAACAAACAGTGCAGTAAAAATGGGCAGAGGTGAACGGTAACCGAAGGACACAATGTAGAAGAAACCAGCTGAATCAGGAATAGCAGAGTACAAAGTGATTCATAAAGATAGGAGCCTGATAATCCCCATATCTACTGACTAACTTGACCATAAACATTAATAATAATTGATAATGGGAGCTGACATATATGGAGAGTTATGGAAGCTCATTTTGAGAAGATTACCCCCTGCGCAGTGATAATCTCCACATGTACCTTATGTGGTGGATTCCAGCATATAGTACTTCATAACCTATGGCGTGATAGTCTTCATATCTACTAACCTACCGTACACACTAACTGTAAATGTAGCTTCCAAATCCTACAATATGCTTTGTATCTGCTAAATCACTATAAGCACAGGTCATGGAAGCTCACTGAATACGCACACATAGTAAACTACCATGTACTAAGGCCACGTATGAAACATCATCCCAACACTGGCAGCTATATTTACATTATTCAGCCCTTATTGAAAATCAGAAATCGGGTTTATTGTCAAAATGCACACAATTTCAGCTGTTTGCAATTAACAAAGCAAACCACAGCAATTGAAATAGCTCAACACAATGAATGCTTCAAGTGGTTTCCCCAAATTCAACTGAAAATGCAACTTATAATGACTTCTCCAATCTCAGAATTATTCAACACCTTCTTGTTAAGCCTCTTTAGTACTTTGTAGAGCACAATTTTGCTGTTGTGACCTACTGCAAATGAGATGCATAGCCAGACATCAGCTTCTGGCAGCTTTCCTGAAGATGTTCCGTGATTACTAGAGATACATTCCGTGTTCTATGATTACTAGAGATACATTCCGTGTTCTATGATTACTAGAGATACATTCCGTGTTCTGTGATTACTAGAGATACATTCCGTGTTCTGTGATTACTAGAGATATATTCCGTGTTCTGTGATTACTTGAGATACATTCCGTGTTCTGTGATTACTAGAGATACATTCCGTGTTCCTTGATTACTAGAGTCCAAACACTCGAACTGCATACAAGTGAATGCTCCAAACTCCCGAACGGCATACAAGGGAATAAGGTAGCACTTCAAATAAACGAACAGGAACCATACGAATAGCTGCTAGCAGGCGAACAGGAAAAGCTTCCAAGCGGCTTACACTCCTGGCAATCAGTCCTTAGCAGCATACAGTAAATCCCCCCAAAGGCGAGACAAGGCTCCGTGTTGAGGGTCAAGCAGTGGTCTGTTTAATGAGGGCTACCTGCCCAGCTTTTATGCAGGTCTCCCACCTGGTGGACACTCCCCTAGGGGACCAAATGGGAGACTGTGACAAGGGACAGACAAGTATACAAAAAGGACACACAGTCACAGTATATTCCCACAATGCATCCTGGCTTCCTCCCCTCTGCCCTGGGAGATAATTGGGAAGTAACTCAATTATCTCCCAAGACAAAGGCAAAACTCCATTACACACGTGGGAACACAAAACAGCATTATACTTTAAAATGCACAAAGTAACATTTACTACATTAAACACAGGCATGTAACACATCCCCAGATAGCTCAGGTCTGAGTGCACATTATTAGGTGAATGGCACTCAGACTACACGAATACAGTTCAATCGCCATGGAGCCAAAGTCTTTACAGTCAGTTTCATACGAATGGGCTCCATGGGATTCCTATCTGGGGTATAAGACATTCACACAAAAATACCGAACACCGGGTCATTCGTGTGCTTTCACCGAACAAGAAGGGAGGTCGGCGGCTTCAGCGGTGTTCGCGCAAAACTGTGTCCGATTTTAGTTCCATAAAAATAGAGGCGAACACCGCTGTTCATTCGTATGGTTTAAAATGGCAGCGACCTCGTGTTCGGGATACGAACGGCGGCCACCCAGCGTTCATCAATTAAGCTGCGGTTAACCGCAGCTTCAGGGAGGTTAATTGCCGGCACACTCCAGCTCCCAGGTGGTCCAGTCATTCGTACGGTTGTTCGGTAGATTGAAACTACCGAACAACCGGCAGAAAAGCATGAATATGGCTTTTCTGCATTGAAAAATTCAGTCTTTTAAAAGGGGGCCATAGTCCAAAGGCAGCAGGCGAGCAACCAGGCTTCTCCAATGCAATGTGGCGAGATTGGTCTCGTCACATCTCTCCCCTTTTCCAAACAGACTAACAGGGTATCTGACCTCCTGCCGGTCAGTGCCCTTGTTAGTCCAGCAGCCCACCCACAACAAATAATCAACAGCACAGCCCACCCACAATAAATGGTTACTACACCTGGGTAAAGGGGAAGCTTGTCCATGTCCAGGTGCCTCACCACGGCTGTGCTGGGTACGGGTACGCTGACTTGGTGGGTTGCTGCGTGGGCAGAGACCAGCGGCACTCTGCCCTGTTGCCAGCGCTACTGGGAGGGTAGCCTGGTGGAAGCCTGGTTGTTGGAGGGGGAGACCGACTGTCTCCCCTTTAAATACACCGCTCTGCTGCTGCTGCTGGAGACTGACTGTCTCCCCTTTAGCTGCACAGTCCTGCTGCTGGAGACCGACCGTCTCCCCTTTGGTTACCCATCTCTGCTGCTGGAGGGGGAGACCGACTGTCTCCCCTTTGGCTAAACAGCCCTGTCGCTGGGGGGCAGGACCGACCGTCCCTACCCCCTGTGCTGGCAGTGTAGAGACTACGGTCCCATCTGCACCGTTGTGGGGCTTACTGTCTCCCCTTTGTACATTAAGCTGCCGCTGGGGAGAGGGGGTAACAAGCTCCCCTCCCATACATACTTCCAGCTGTGGGGGAGGGAGACCGACTGTCTCTGCTCCCAATACAGAGTCCTGCTGCTGGGGAAAGGAGACTGGGCTCTCTATTCCCGGTAGGACACTCTGCCGCTGGGGAATGGCGACGGGGCTCCCAATTCCCAATGATCTGTGCTGCCGCTGGGGAATGGAGACTGGGCTCCCAATTCCCAAAGCATCATACTGCCGCTGGGGAATGGAGACTGGGCTCCCAATTCCCAAAGCATCATTCTGCCGCTGGGGAATGGAGACTGGGCTCCCAATTCCCAAAGCATCATTCTGCCGCTGGGGAATGGAGACTGGGCTCCCAATTCCCAAAAATCACGCTGCCGCTGGGGAGGGAGGACACTGCTCTCCTCTCCCTGGACTTCCCACTGCCTTCCCGGCATATCACCTGGCTGCTGGGGGGCAGGAACAACTACCTCTGCCCCCTGTAACTCAGCCTGCCGCTGGGGAATGGAGCTCAGGCTCCCAACTCCCTGCAATATCTCCCGCTGGGGAATGGAGCTCGGGCTCCAAATTCCCTGCAATTCATTCTGCTGCTGGGGGGCAGGAACACTTACCTCTGCCCCCTGTAACTCAGCCTGCCGCTGGGGAATGGAGCTCAGGCTCCCAATTCCCTGCAATATCTCCCGCTGGGGAATGGAGACTGGGCTCCCAATTCCCAATAAATCACACGGCCGCTGGGGAATGGAGACTGGGCTCCCAATTCCCTGCAGGACCGGTGGAGAGACCTCGGTCCCATCTCTACCGGCCACCTGGGGTTCTTCCCAGAAAATATCCACAATGTCTTCCCAGCTGAATGGGTCTGGTTCTGGCTCTGTCACGCTGCTGTCCTGCTGAATCTTCTCAATGGAGTGGAAGAGATCTCGGTAGTCCTGCTCCAGTTCCCACTCCAGGGTTGCTAGGTGAGCCAGGTCTTGCTCAATGTCGTGAGTGTCGTCCCAGTCATACCTGCTCTCCCTCCCCTCCAAGAGATCACTGAACCGGGCTTGTGTAGGGCTCCCAAATTCAGGCTCTGAAAAAGCCTCCCATAACAAGCCAGGACCATCAAACTCCTGTCCCTCTGGCTTGTCATGCTCGGCTGTCCAGGGCAGGTACTGTGCCCCATACCACCAGAGCGCCTGGTAGGCATCTTCCAGCCAAATCTCCTGCCATACCCAGTGCTCCAATTCCTTCACCCATTCATCCAGGGGCTGCTCTCCCAGGAAGGGCATCCGCAGGGCCACTTGCTTCTGCAACCGCTGCTCTTCACTGGGGAGACTCTCACCCCGCTGGTACTGTACATTATCCAGGACCTGGTACCAGATGCCTTTCCTTAATACATCCCGGCCATCCAGGTCCTCCTCCTCGTATGACACTGCTGGTTCCATGCTGTTGCTGTCAGGGTCGCTGTACTCAGACATGCGTTGCCCTCAAATTGTAAATCCATGGAATGGTGTTGCCTGTAGCTGTCCTGCCTTGGTCTATTAGAACTGATCCATGGCTTGCCTGAGGTGTAGCAGTTGGATTTTTGCGCAAAGGGAAAAACCCGGCAAACGATGATCCCCTTTCAGAGACAGGCACAGCTACTGTAGAATCACAAAACTCATGAACTGAATACAAGTGAATGCTCCAAACTCCCGAGCGGCATACAAGGGAATGCTCCAAACACTCGAACTGCATACAAGGGAATGGTCCAAACACTCGAACTGCATACAAGTGAATGCTCCAAACTCCCGAACGGCATACAAGGGAATAAGGTAGCACTCCAAATACACGAACAGGAACCATACGAATTGCTGCTACCAGGCGAACAGGAAAAGCTCCCAAGCGGCTTACACTCCTGGCAATCAGTCCTTAGCAGCATACAGTAAATCCCCCCAAAGACGAGACAAGGCTCCGTGTTGAGGGTCAAGCAGTGGTCTGTTTAATGAGGGCTACCTGCCCAGTATTTATGCAGGTCTCCCACCTGGTGGACACTCCCCTATGGGACCAAATGGGAGACTGTGACAAAAGACAGACAAGTAGACAAATGGGACACACAGTCACATTATATTCCCACAATGCATCCTGGCTTCCTCACCTCTGCCTTGGAGATAATTGAGAAATAATTCAGTTATCTCCCAAGACAAAGACAAATCGCCATTATGCACGTGGGGATACTACAACACGAATTACTATTAAAATACACTATGTGAGACACATTACAATAAAACTATACATTTAACATGTCCCCAGATAGCTCAGGTCTGAGCGCACATTATTAAGCGAATGGCGCTCAGACCACACGAATACAGTGTAATCGCCATGGAGCCAAGGTCTCTACACAGTCAGTTTCTCATGCGAATGGGCTCCATGGGATTCCTATCTGGGGTATAATACATTCAAGCAAAACTACCGAACACCGGGCCGTTCGTGCACTTTCACCGAACAAGAAGGGAGGTCGGCGGCTTCAGCAGTGTTCGCGCAAAACTGTGTCCGATTTCAGTTCCATGAATTAAGCGTCGAACACCGCTGTGCGTTCGCATGTTTAAAATGGCAGCGACCTCGTGTTCGTGATACGAATGGCGGCCACCCAGCATTCGTCAATTAAGCTGCGGTTAATTGCCGGCACACTCCAGCTCCCAGGTGGTCCAGTCATTCGTGCGGTTGTTCAGTAGATTGAATCTACCGAACACCAGGCAGAAAAGAACGAATAAATCTTTGCTGCAAGTAAAAAAGATGTCTATTAACATGGGGCCATAGTCCAAAGGCAGCAGGTGAGCAACCAGGCTTCTCCAATGCAATGTGGCGAGATTGCTCTCGTCACAGACATATCTTCAGCACAGCTCTGTGCATGGGCTGGCCTGAAGGGACATCATACTGACATGCCCACTTTGGGAGATGTACATGTGAATGGTGAGACTACTTGTGGTTTTCTAGGCATTTGGAGGCTGCTTGTGAGTTTTCATTTGTGGTGGATAAAACCTGTATGAAATATATATTTTTAAAAATATAATATTTAAAATGATTGTGAGAAATTTAATTATATACAAATTTATATATTTTTTTATTTTAATATAAATATAATTATAACAATATGTAGTCTTGATAATCGTTTTAATGTATGGAACCGCTAGAATTCTTCTGGTATCTAAGTTGCCCCTGCATTAAAGACTACCGTACTCAATTCTCAGTTTGTTGTATTTTAGAAAATTGGTCCTGTTTTTACCATGCACCCACACAATAAAACTTATCAAAATACTTTCAGATACTTTCATAATGATACACAATTTTATATATACTTATATAATTTACCTTTCTCTCTCAATTTGCTCTTTTGTTTTGTCAATAGTAATAACCATCTCCCTTCGTGAAGACTTTTTCTTTCTGGAAGGTGGCCTTGGCCAAATCTTTTCTGGAAATCATATGATAATAAGGATAAAATTAAAACAAACAACTATAGGTAAACTTAAGCTAAAATGAGTGACTTCTTTGAATATGTGAATAGCGTAATTCTTTAGATAATTTTTCTTCAACATGTATTAAGCATCAATATTTATTTCTTCATTAAATCGTGCAATGTGTTCTCATTTATCTATTATCTATTATTATTGTTATCTGATGACATTTTTGATTTTTAATCAGCTAAGATGAATGAATGACTAATTCAAATCACTAAAGTGGTCATGGTGCTTGTGGTAAACCTATATGGTGAACTGAAAAATATTATTAATGGAGCTGAGCTACTGTACCAGAAGTTAATGACGGATCTGCAGGAACTATCCGGACAGATGACAACTGCGGCCTTAAATAAGATGGTGTTTTTGGCTATCAGAAAGAAAGAGGGTTTTTATTAACTATGTCAAATAATTAACCTCTAGAATTATAATTAGTGTTATCACATACATGTCTTTCTCTGCAGTTCTCGAATGACTAAAATGCCACACTGAAAGAGTCTAGGATACGTTATCAAATCTGCTTCTCCCATGATGGAAGATTTATCAAGAACTTGAGGAGAATTTAATAACGTAATATATATCAAGTATCAATGAAATTAACTTGAGATTTCATATACATATTATAACACGTAAGTCTTCACCTACCCCATCATCCAGGCATAATTTAAGTCGATGCCGTTCAGTCCGCAGTTCATCTAAATACCCCTGTATAAATACAGCTCCATTTGAAAATCCGGGGTGACGCTCACGTCCATACATTTTGATACACAATCTTAAAAACAAAACAAAAAAAAACCCAACATTAAATTAAGTTACAAAAAGCAGTGAATGTTTCCTAAGTATTAATTATTTTTAATTGGATTTGCACAGTGAAGTCAGTTTGGGCAATAATTTCCCTTTACCATAAAAGTGAAACATTATCACTGTCACATTAGCATCACTGGTAGCAAGCTTTAGGTACTGGGGAGAAACATTTTTATGGCAGACTTTTAGAAAATTATTCATTAAAATCCTATAGGCTGTAAGCTCATTTTGAGCAGGGTCCTCTTCAACTTATCGTTCCTGTAAGTTTTTTGTAATTGTCCTATTTATAGTTAAATTCCCCCCCTCTCATAATATTGTAAAGCGCTACGGAATCTGTTGGCGCTATATAAATGGTGATAATAATGATAACCAGAAGGACTGCATCTATAGTCTCGTTGTTTAATGGAGTCTCCTTCTAAGGGTCTTACAAATTATTTCTATTATATTAACACTTTTACTCACAATAACAAAACAGCAAACACATTTTCTTTCTTTGATTGTGAACTAGTGGTCAAGTCTCCCAATAATTAATTGTATTAGCTTGTTTCAGTTTAACAAAGGGGTCCTTTAAGCACCAGAGCCATCACAATGATTTATAGCAAATAGATGAGGTAAAAGTAGCTTTTAATTGACATCACCCATTTTTTTGTCCATTTTTAATCTAACAAAAACTTTAGATCCCCTGACATCCAAAGACTTAACCTTCAGCCATTTACTAGGAGAAGGGTCAGCAACCTATGGCACTCCAGCTGCCTTTGCACGGCACTCAAGGCTCTGGTCTATCAGAAGTCCCAGTGGGGCTTCAGATAACTGCTAGTGAAAACAGAGTGATGATTGCAGGTGGTGAGGGCCAATCCTCAATTTACGCATAGCAGCACTTAGAAGAAGCGATCTTAGATCCCGCATTTGTGAACGGAAATCCACATTGGAGCTCTTGCTTTTGACCTGTACCTGGCCAGCCCATTTCTCCCTGGACCCTAGGGAAGCCACCCACAGGGCCGGACTGGCCCACCGGGGTACTGGGAAATTTCCTGGGGTCTGCTGGCGGCCACTGGAGCAGGTCTGCTGGTGGCCGCTGGGGGAGGTCTGCTGGCGGCCACTGGGGGAGCTGTTCTATCTCTGCTCCCCAGCGCGCAGCTTAATGAGACCGGGGCCGGAATATGATGTCATATTCTGGCACCGGTCTCATTAAGCTGCGCGCAAGGCCAGGGGAGCAGAGACAGAACAGCCAGCTCCCCCTGCGGCCACCAGCAGACCTCCTCCAGCGGCCGCCAGCAGACCTCCCCAAGCGGCCGCCAGCAGACCTCCCTCTGCAGCTATCAGACCTCCCCCAGCGGCCACCAGCAGACCCAGTCGGTCACCCACAGGTAATATGTGTCATTCTGTCAGTGTGGGTGTATGTGTGTGTGTGTGTGTCTGTGTCATGGTGTGTGTGTCTGTGTCAGTCTGTGTCACGGTGTGTCTGTCAGGGACGTATTATCCGCGAGGCAAACAAGGCATTTGCCTTGGGTGGCATTTTTCAGGGGGTGGCAAAAAATGCCGCCCCCAAATGCCCAGGGCAAATGCCTAGTTAGCCTTGCGGCTAACTGACATGCTGGGCGCTGGGCGGGCGGCTGGCGAGGGAGCTCTTCCTCTGAGCGGTCTGCTCAGCTCCCTTGCGCGCCGCAGAGTGAGGCTGGGTGCCGGAATATGACTAGGGCAGCACAAAACCAGGATACACCACTGGTGTCTGTGTCATGGTGTGTGTCTGTCTGTAATATGGTGTGTCTGTGTCATGGTGTGTGTCTGTGTCATGGTGTGTCTGTGTCATGTGTGTGTCTGTGTCATGGTGTGTCTGTGTCATGGTGTGTGTCTGTGTCAGTCTGTGTCTGTGTCAGTCTGTGTCATGGTGTGTCTGTGTCATGGTGTGTCTGTGTCATGGTGTGTGTCTGTGTCAGTCTGTGTCATGGTGTCTGTGTCTGTGTCATGGTGTGTGTCTCTGTCTGTGTCATGGTGTGTGTCTGTGTCGTGTGTGTGTGTGTCTGTGTTTTGGTGTATGTGTGTGTCTGTTTGTATTTAAAAAAGTGTTTTTTACCTCCAGACGCTGTGTTGGTCTCCCCTCGACTGGCCCTGCCTCTATGGCTGAGATCATCAACCTAAGGGCAATCAGCTGTCGAGCACATCCTCTCCAATCTGCATTCGTGATTGGTGGTCAACACACAGATGGGGATATTTAAAGCACATAGAGCAGCAGGCACTTTACCGATTGAGAAAGCTGTTCTAACAAGGTAAAACACATTTTGGACCATGAAGACCACCAGGACTTTCTTTATTGCATTAATTTAATAGTTTTTAGCTAAAATTGGGGTAGCATCCCCATTAATCCCTTAAGGAAGGAGATAATTGTATAAGTTCTGATCAAAACAAAACCTGGAATTTGACTATATGTTTGTTCAAGCATAATCCATCTTTTTCATATTAAGTGCACCCACACATATTATATATAATTTTGTTCAGGAGAAACAGGGCTTTCATTTCACATCAAATATTTATTTATGAAACACATTTTATTTGAATATTGTATAAAAAAATTGTGAGAAATTAAGAAATGTTATTTTTCAGGTTCTGCATGACATTTTAACTGTGAATGTCATAACAATTAACTTTTATTGCAATAAGACACACATATTTGTATTTAACAATGTCTCACAGGTATAACAGTACTCCCCATGTACAGGTTTTATGTGGGTTTCACCATTTCCATTTTTGCACATTGAAATTTGCTAGATTGTATATGTATATGTACAAATATACACACACACACCTGCATATCTTAGTTCTTAATACTGTGTTTTGCCCCCTTAAGCATCAATGACAGCGTGCAGTCTTTTGTAATAGTTGTTTGAGGCCCCTAATTCTTGCAGGTGCTATAGCGGCCCATTTGGCTTTGTAAAATGCTTCCAGGTCATGCAATTCTTTGGTCATCTTGCAGCGCACATTTGAGATCTCCCCAGAGTGGCTCGATGATATTAAGGTCAGGAGACTCTGATGGCCACTCCAGAACCTTTACCTTTTTCTGCTGTAACCACTGGAGGGTCAACTTGTCCTTGTGCTTAGGGTCATTGTCATTCTGGAAAGTCTAAGAGCATCCCATGCGCAGCCTTCATGCAGAACAATGCAATTGTCTGCCAGTATTTTGTGGCTGCATTCATCTTGCCATTAATTTTTACAAGATTCCCCGTGCCTTTAGAGCTCACCCCCCACCCCCCACCAAAAAACATCAGTAAGCCACCACCATGCTTCACAGTGGGGATGGTATTCTTTTCGCTATAAGCCTTGTTGACCCCTCTTCAAACATAGCACTTATGGTTGTGATCATAAAGCGCTATTTCTCAAAATTACAGTGTGCCAGAAGATGTGAGGTGTGTCAAGGTG
>OW240914.1:5658248-5703664 GCA_933207985.1 Pelobates cultripes | reverse complement strand
GTATCCACCTCCCCCCCCCCGCACTGGGCGGTGACTGGCCCCCGGGGGCCGCTATGAGGTTATTACTGTCAGTCAGTTACCTGAAGGTTTCTTCTCCTGCATGTTGTAAATATCGCCGCTTTAACTACTGCGCATGCGTCAACACCGCCGCTTTAACTACTGCGCATGCGTCAACACCGCCGCTTTAACTACTGCGCATGCGTCAACACCGCTGCTTTATCTACTGCGCATGCGTCATCGCCGTGTTAGCTATTGCGCATGCGTGTACATAATTCAGCCGGTTTGTTACCGCCATCTAGCGGCTGAATGCGGTATTTGTGTTATTGTCGCCATCTAGCGGCTGAATGCGGTATTTGTGTTATTGTCGCCATCTAGCGGCTGAATGCGGTATTTGTGTTATTGTCGCCATCTAGCGGCTGAATGCGGTATTTGTGTTACTGTCTCCATCTAGCGGCTGAATGCGGTATGTGTTATTGTCGCCATCTAGCGGCTGAATGCGGTATTTGTGTTATTGTCGCCATCTAGCGGCTGAATGCGGTATTGGTGATTTTTGTGATAATTACAACCTTCCATGACCGTTATTGTCCCAGTGAGTCCTTGTAGTAAAGAGAGTGAGTGAAACATTGTTACTCCGTCTCTCCCAGAGATACAAAGTAACTAGGTCAATACTCCGAGCAGGAGGCACTGCCACGCGGATGGAGAGTTAGGAAGGGTCACGTTCCAAGCGCAGAGCTGGAATACACCCATTATTAGAGCAGTCAAGTTTAATTTGTCAGAGTCTGCGCAGAGCGGCGTCTGTTTACACAAAATACCATCTGACTGCATTAATGGGGGAGTGCGGCCACCAAGTCTGGAAGACGTAGAATTAATAGGTAGCGGAACTGTGAACAGACCATATCGCTCCAGTAGTAGAGTCTAGGGAACACACTATGGGTGGGAATGTTAATTACAGTTCAAGTACAAACTGCTCCCACAGTGGCCTGCATCTCCTTCGGGGCTACCCCTAAAACAAAGAGAGTTCTACTGCTTTGTTTTACACAGTAAAAATTTTTAATAAAAAAAAAAAAAAACCCTAACAGGTAGTCACTGTGTAAGCTGATTGTATGCTTTTCCTGTTCAGCTGCTTACAGCATTCATATGCTTGAGAGCATTCGTATGCTTCTCCGGTTCGGTGGTTGTGGTGTCTGCTGCAGTGCTTGGAGTCCTCAGGAAGCGCTAGGAGCATCCTTCAACTGAGGTACCCAGTCGGGGTGCCAGGTGATCCATTACACCCAACAAATCATACAGACCTGTGAGGCCATACATCTTACACACCCACAATGCCAAATGGGAGCCAACGCTCTTACAGTCAGTCCAGTATAGAAGGAATCCGCTTATCCCCCAGGGACCCAAGAGACGGTGCTTAGCCAATACTTTGGCTTTTGTATATACTCCCACACCCATTCCTTGTACTAACCTACCTGTTTTTATACTGTTGCACTTGCAATCCTTTTTTGCTATTTTATCTATTACCCTTCCAAGGCCAAGTGGGTGGCCTAAGAGTTGCATCCCAAGCCAATGCTTGGACAAGTGCCTCTGGGTGGCTACTGAACTCTTCTCCATAGGCTCAGGGGGAAGAGCAGCTCGGGGAGTAATCTTGCTTGACTTCGCTGTGAAAGATGGCTCCTCTTTTGAAGACATACTCTACAACCAAATATTGTAAGTTTCCTCTCACTGAAACCACCATGAGAATAATTAGCCACAATGTTCGAGGACTGAATCTCCTGGTAAAAAGTCACCACTTATATAGAGACCTTAGGCAACAGAAGGCGGACGTTGTCTGCTTGCAGGAAACCCATTTTAAAACAAACGCTCACCCAACACTGCACAACCAAGAATATCCTCAACAGTTTCACTCCACTTCACCCACAAAATCCAAAGGCGTATCCATACTGATCAGCAGACATATAGCTGTAGACCTAAAAACACAAGATATAGACGAAGAAGGAGGTTACATCATACTAGAAGGTATATTAAATAATATTAAATAAATACATGATAGTAAACATATATGAGCCTAATGTGGAGCAAAGAAATTTCCTCCACAAGATACTACACAAAGGTCCAACAAGGAATAGTAGTGATATGCAGAAATTTCAATCATATACTGGCCCCACACCTGGACAACTCAGTGACATCCAACAGACTCAGATACCACACACTGAAAAGACAATGCTGAGCAATCCAAAAATTACTGGCCACACACAACCTTTAAGAAGTATGGCGAGTGACACACACTGGAGATAGAGAATACACCCACAACTAGGCGGTACATAATACATATTCCAGAATAGACAGGTTTGTGGTAACGGGGTACACTCTTGACCAGGTGGAGGGGTGTAGTGTAGGGCCAATGATTTGGTCTGACCATGCGCCGATTTCCATAGAATTAAAAGATGTATGCGACTTCAAGAATCGAAGACTAAATGAATCATTACTACATGACTCCAGGTTTACTGACCACCTTACTGAGGACCTCAATCACTACTTCACATTGAATGATACATCTACTACACCACAGCACACGATCTGGCAGGCTCACAAAGCAGTTATGCAGGGATGGTTGATACAAACTGCATCCTACATACACAAACGCTCCACAACCCAGCTACTTGAGTGGCAGACTAATCCAGGATCAACCAAATCCAACCCATGAGAAGCAGGATCCGATCACGACCATCACCAGACAAATACACACGCATGCCCTCAACAAAGTGGGATACGATTTGAGAAAACTGAGAGCATCCCATTATTCTCAGGGGAATAGGAAACAACTCAAAAAATAGCAAATCTTGTATCTCACAATGGGGCCAAACTGCTCTCTGGTTTCCATTGGAAACAAATTTTCTGAAAACTACTCTCGACTATATAACCTGCGACTGGACAGGGATAACCCGCAACCCCAAGACACAAACATTAACGCATATCTGGACGGAATTGCCTTGCCCAAGCAGACTACCCTTTCGACACCCATTACGGAGGAAGAAGTCCTCTTAGTCATAAAATCCCTCGCTAAAGGTAAAGCCCCAGGGCCAGACAGGTTTTTGAACTCTTACTACAAACAATTCGAAAACTTGCAAAGTTGGCTAACCTATTCAACGACGCTGACGCGAAAGGTTTACTCCCATCTGATATTTTATTAGCCCATGTAGTGACTCTCCCAAAACCTGGCAAGCCCCCGAACTGCCCTCAAAATTTCAGGCCAATCTCCCTATTGAATTCTGATGCAAAAATATTCGCTAAACTCTTTGCATTGGGACTTCAACCCATCCTACCAACTATCATCCACAATAATCAAGTGGGGTCCACGAAAGGGAGACAGGGGTCCGACAATACGAGAAAAGTTCTTAACCTAATGCAAAGTATAACCCGTCTCCACCAAACAGGGCTCCTTTTAGCACTAGGTGCGGAGAAAGCCTTTGACAGGCTGCACTGGGGCATTCTTAACGCGGTGCTTTGGAAATTTGGACTTTCTGAAACATTCCTATCCGTGGTAGCAGCATTATATTCCGCACCTGCCGTGAAGTACTTAACGTGAGATTCCTGTCGGATCATTTCAATATCACTAACAGAACCAGGCAGGGATGTCCCCTTTCCCCACTCCTATATATCATGGCCCTGGAACCACTGGTGGAGATATTTTGCACGAATACTTCTATCCATGGGGTGCGCATAGACACTAAGGAATATAAAACAAACCTTTTTGCCGACGACATAGTCTTAATGTGAACGCAACCCAGTGGGGTATCCTGGTTTTGTGCTGCGCTAGGCAGGACAAAACTCAGGCGTCCCCCCCACCCCGCCTTCTAAATACACACACATTCACTGACAGATAGGCATACACTAGCTAACAGAAACACCCTCACACTAACAGACACACACAGTCAGACACACACACTAACAGACACACAGTCAGACACACACACACACTAACAGACACAGACTAACAGACACAGACTAAAAGACACACACACACAAACACACAGACTAACAGACACAGACTAAAAGACACAAACACACAGACTAACAGACACACACACTAACAGACACACAGACATTCACACACACTCACTCACATTAACACATTTTTTATTATTATTTAAGCCCCCTTACCTTTGGGAATGCTAGGGGGGTTCTTTTTCTCCCTGGGGGTCCAGTGGCTGCTGGACGGTCGGGCGGCTGGCGAGGGAGCACTTCCTTTGAGCTGTCTGCTCAGCTCCCTTGCGCACCGCCTGCAGAGTGAGGCTGGGAGCCGGAATATGACATCCCCATGAGGAAGTGCTCCCTCGCCAGCCGCCTGACTGCCCAGCAGCTAACCCATCAGCTGGACCAGCAGCCAGCCCATCATGTCAAGGCTAACAAGACATTTGCCCTGGGCGTTTGGGGTGGCTTTTTTTGCCGCCCCTTGGAAAATGCCGCCCAAGGCAAATGCCCACTAGAATATACAGTTAAGTGGATTATCCCTCCGTGCAGCAGAACGGATATTTCACATTAATATCTATAACTTTCACATTATTCACTCTATTTAAACGAATGGACGTTCGGTAGATAGCTGGGGTCTGGGCGTAGAGTTCGTGAGAATACCGCTCAGATCCCAGCATAACTAAACGAACACCGCGTGACACACACATTATATTCAAGTTACATTCAAAGTACCGATTGACATTAGGGGAACAAACTACCGAATGCCCAGGGCTCCCGAACGGCTTGGAAGTCCAGCGGTATTCGTGCCGTCAAGTAGCCGATTTTAGTTCCAGGCGCTCGACGACCAAATACCGCTGGGCTAACAAAGGATCCAAGATGGCCGACCGCCACGTGGTCGGTAGCCGAACTACGGCCACCTAGGAAAGCCCTTAACTACTGATTGCAACAATGTTGCAATCGGTTAATGGGCGCCACACGACCTCCTGTGTGTGGTCGCCCATTCGGTAGTTTATTTGTTTCATGAACAGTGTTGAAATTCACTGTTTGTGAAACTACGGTATGAATGCTGGTGGCTTTCATACCGCCAGCATACGAATGCTCTTGTTCGCCTGAAATAGAGATATCTGAATACACTTGGTTCTAACCGCCTTAAAGCTATAGAAACACATTTATACGAATACAGTCTTAAGTGGCTAGTTTTGCCACACACATTAAACTACTGACCACGTGAGACTCTTACTCACTGGCCAGCCCCATATAAAGAATACATATTACCAGCCCCACCTTTGACTACACTACGTGGCTCAATCACTAGTGCACTCATGTACACAAATTATAGAACAGTGGTGGCGAACCTATGGCATGTGTGCCACAGGTGGCACGCCGCGCCCCCTCTGTGGGCACGCGGCCATAGGTCGCCGTGCGCTCCGCCGGCGCATCCATAAGGCGGCACAAGTGGCCGCCTTAGGGCGCACCGGCCCGGCGGGCGCAAAGCCGGAGTGACCGGCAGGAGGTGAGCGCATAGCCCTCCCTGCCAGGCACTCTGTGTAGCGTGGCCGAGCGCGCCGCGGTATTTCCTGTACCCGGGCGGACGGAAATGAAGTGCTCACAGAGAGAGCACTTCCTGTCCGCCGGGTACAGGAAACTGAGCTCCGCGGTGCGCTCGGCCACGCTACAAGGTAGGAGACTGAGGGAGAGAGGAGGGGGGGTGGGGAAAGACTGAGGGAGAGATTGGGGGAGAGGAGACTGAGGGAGAGATTGGGGGAGAGGAGACTGAGGAGAGATTGGGGAGGAGGGAGACTGAGGGAGAGATTGGGGGTGGGGAGACTGAGGGAGAGATTGGGGGGAGACTGAGGGAGAGATGGGGGGGAGACTGAGGGAGAGATTGGGGGAGACTGAGGGAGAGATGTGGGGGGAGGGAGACTGAAGGAGAGATGGGGAGGGAAGGAGACTGAGGGAGAGATGGGGGAGGGAGAAGGAGACTGAGGGAGAGATGGGGGGAGGGAGAAGGAGACTGAGGGAGAGATGGGGGGGAAGGAGACTGAGGGAGAGATGGGGGGAGAAAACTGAGTGTGGGATGGGAGAAAAAAATGAGGGAGGGATGGGGGAAAAGAAAACAGGGGGGGAGAGGGGGGACGACATACACACAGCACCCCTGCCCTACACATATCACCCCACAAAAAGACACACACACACACCACACACCACCCCCCCACACACAAACACCCCACCCACACACATCACTCCACCCACAAACACATACACTGTACCCCTCAATGCAGTGTGTGTACACTCAGCAGTCTGTCTGTGTGTGTACACTCAGCAGTCTGTCTGTGTGTGTACACTCAGCAGTCTGTCTGTGTGTGTGTCTGTGTGTGTGTACACTCAGCAGTCTGTGTGTGTGTGTATTTAGCAGTCTGTGTGTGTATTCAGCAGACTGTGTACTCAGCAGTCTGCTAAATACAGACAGACTGCTAAGTACACAGACAGACTGCTAAATACACATACAGACAGACTGCCGAGCACACACACAAACTGCTTAATACACACACAGAGATGTTAATTAGTTCGGACAACTGTATGAGTTGTTTTTTCTAAACTTAAACCTCAGTATTCAGGTTTAAATGCCGTTTTGGCACTTTGAGGGGGAAAAATTGGCATGTATTACGGTTTGGGCACTCGGGCTCAAAAAGGTTCGCCATCACTGTTATAGAACAATAACTCCCTATGGGAGTTCCTTGGCCTCCAGGCCCAATTAAAGTTGCCACCCCAAGCTCTTTTTTTTTTTCCTATCTCCAACTCAAATCCACTCTAAAACACACGTCCAGTACACTATCGAACCCACATTTGAAAATATGTGCCTCAAAGCCAATGACCAGAAAAAAATAATAAATAAACTATCTACGATATACAACACTCATAACTCAACAAACACTACTGTGACGAACTGGACCTCGTCACGGGTTCTTGGAGGGGCATACTTGCCAGTCTCTTACCCACAAACTATTGATCCTGTAAATCCCTATAAAAGTCTCAGTTTGTCTATTTGAATTATATGGTTCGGTAACTGAGCAGCCGCATGAACCGGAGACCACCCTGGAGCTTGTTAAGCTTAATTGATAGACCACTGCGGTGAAAATTGCAACAATCTAAGAGTTCGTCTGGGTGGCCGCAATTCCTATGGATGACCACGAGGTGGCGGCCATCTTGTTTGCATGGACCAAAATCGCAAATAGACTTCAGGGGGACTTAGCCTGCGAATGCCATGGAACTATTTTCGATATGTTGGTCACGCAGATCAGGGCTATCAGGGGATGTAACATTTCTGGTGATATTGTGTGTTTTGGGGTACTTTTCAGACTTTTTAGAATTAGGTGGGGTTTTTTTGCCTTGAGATAATTGAATTGATACAGTAGCTGACTCAATTATCTCCCAAGCAGAGAGGAAGGATTGTAAGTTTGTTTTGGGAGTGTAGTGCATTTAATAACTGTTCTTAATGGTCTGTGTGACGACAGCAATCTCGCCACATTGCATTGGAGAAGCCTGGTTGCTCGCCTGCTGCCTTTGGATTATGGCCCCATGTTAAAAGACTTTGTTTCCCCTGCAGAAAAGACTTATTCGTGCTTTTCTGCCCGGTGTTCGGTAGATTCGATCTACCGAACAACCGCATGAATGACTAGACCACCTGGGAGCTGGAGTGTGCCAGCAATTAGCCTCCCAGAAGCTGCGGTTAACCACAGCTTAATTGACGAATACTGGGTGGCCGCCATTCGTATACCGAACACGCGAACGCACAGCGGTGTTCGACGCTTAACTCATGGAACTAAAAACGGACACAGTTTGGTGTGAACACCGCTGAAGCCGCCGACCTCCCTTCTTGTTCGGTGGAAGTACCTGACTGCACTATACCCCAGATAAGAATCCCATGGAGCTCATTCGTATGAGAACTGACTTTGTAAAGACTTTGGCTCCATGGAGATTAAATTGTATTCGTGTGGTCTGAGCGCCATTTGCTTAATATTGTGCGCTCAGACCTGAGCTATCTGGGGATATGTTAAATGTATAGTTTTATTGTAACTTATGTCATATAGTGTGTTTTAATAGTAATTCCTGTATTGGTATCCCTACGTGCATAATGGCGATTTGGCTTTGTCCTGGGAGATAATTGAATTACTTCTCAATTATCTCCAGGGCAGAGGGGAGGAAGCCAGGATGCATTGTGGGAATATAATGTGACTGTGTGTCCTATTTTGCTGATTGTCTTTTGTCACAGTCTCCCATTTGGTCCCCTAGGGGAGTGTCCACCAGGTGGGAGACCTGCATAAATACTGGACAGGTAGCCCTCATTAAACCCGACCACTGCTTGACCCACAACACGGAGCCTTGTCTCGTCTTTGGGGGGGATTTACTGAATGCTGATAGAGAGAGACTGATTGCTAGGAGTGTAAGCCGCTTGGATGCTTTTCCTATTCGTCTGCTAGCAGGTATTCGTATGGTTCCAGTTCGTGAGTTTGGAGCATTCCCTTACATGCGGTTCGTGAGTTTGGTGTTCTACAGTAGCTGTGCCTGCATCTCTGAAAGGGGACGATCGCCTAAACGGTTTAACCCCTTGTGTGCTGAAACGGTCCGTTACAGTCTGTGTCTTTGTATTGGATTCCCCAACAAGATCCATATGTGTGGACCCCCTGCATGGGGACTGTCATAAAAGGCCAGTGTGGTGCCATTAAAATTCAGTATTACATTAGCTTCAACACAGAGTCTTGTCTCTTGTTGTAGGGAACTGCTATACAAGCTATACCAGCTATTATCCCTAATCCTGGGATTGCTCTTTGGATTACTACACTGGCTATAATCACTAGCTCTTATAAGAGCTACACAGCCAGACCTGCTATGCTCTCTAGAGGAGGAGCTGGATCCTGGTCTTGGGTCCAGGGTGGGTGGAGGACGGCGAGACCCCAGCCAAGCTGCGGCAGCTAAGGGGTACAGTGCTGATGGTGTCTGGTGGAGTGCTTGGAGAACTCTGGGAGCACTAGGAGCATTGATTGATGGAGGCACCCTTTCGGGGGGTGCCAGGCGGTCCGTCACAACTACCCCACACATTTATGACAGAGTGGCATAAATCTCAACACCACGTTCTCTGACGCACAAGGGCAAGAGGCATTTCTAGCACATAAAGGCAACACAGCATGCATGTCACACATAGAACTATTATGGAAAATCCAATACAGATGGTACTATGTGCCGGAAAAGCTAGCACTTATGTTCCAAGGCACATTAAAAGGTATGCTAGAAATGCAGGGGAGAGTTGGGTACGATGCTCCACATTTGGTGGACATGCCCTGCCATTACCAGTTACTGGAAAACGGTACAGGAGATACTGGCTAAGGCCTTGTCCCGAGAGTGCACCCTATCACCTGGTCTGGGCCTGCTGTTTATGGGACTTGGGCAAAATGGGCTGACTGACCGTAAGCTCTTCTTATTTCACACACTCATAGCGGCTAACACCCAGATAGCCCGGGGATGGAAGTCAACGGCAACCCCCACAAGGGATGCCCTATTAAGCCAAAGTGGGATGCATTGGGAATATGAGGTAATGGCATGTACACAGATTAGGAGGGGCAGAATCACCAAATAAGGAGGGGAAATATGGAAACAAAAATGGGGCAGTGAAGCTCCAGAAAAAAAACTTAAAAGAAAAAAAAGAAATAACGCCTGCCAGACACCAATGAATCCCACGTTTGGACTAATTGTAACACTTCCTGCGAGCGGACACCTAGCCTACATGCATAATCAAGAGATTGAGATCAGTCCATAGCAATATTAAATCCGTTAACCAAAAAGTTGGCCGCTCTCCTCCTCCAGAGCACAACTGCACTCTCTGGGTTACCAAATAGCATATTCGGAGATACCACTGACTCCCCCCAGAGAAACACTCAACTGATATCCAAATGCGCTTACTTTCTGTACCAAGGACTACTACAAGGGCATTTCACATACAAGACTAGCATCCGCATATATATGTTTCGGATCGCCTGGTACCCAGACTGGGTACCTCCACCAGTCATGCTTGATAGCTATCCCTGGGGCACACCATGGACACCATAAGTACTGTAGCCCCATAGCCGCCGGAGCTTGGGGTCTCGCCTTCTCCGTCCAACCTCGACCCAAGTCCTGTATCCAGCTCCCAGTGGGTAGAACTCTCCTCCAGGGAGTATAACAGGTATAGCAGTGATTATAGTCATTATAGCTGTGACAAACCCGTCTGAGTTTGTCCGAGTTCCTGGAGGAGCCTGCTTGCCAGCCTCCTGCCCACAGACTATGGACCTTGTAAAATTTGAGTTAAAAGTCTCTGTTCGTGAATTTGGACTATGTGGTTCGAGAACCGAACAACCGCACGAACTGGAGACCACCGTGGAGCTTGTTAAGCCTAATTGCTACATAGTAACAATTTCCACCTCAGTGTTCTAAGTGTTCGTCTGGGTGGCCGCAATTTCTATGGATGAACACAAGGTGGTGGCCATCTTGTTCGCACGAACGCAGGCAGCGATGTTTGGGCATGAATCTCATGGAACTAAAAATCGGACACACAAACTCCCGAACACCGCTGGACTTCCATCATCGCCTGCATTCAGTTCTACACACGTTAGAAGAGCACTGTTCGGTGGAATCATTGGTCTGAACAAGGGGAACAAGCTTCAGGGTAAGACCATTGACTATGTTCGGTAGTTTGTTAATTTTTAAACTACCGAACTAGACCGACCATGTTAAGGTTGCCTCAGGCTAGCTGAGAGTTGGACCGCTTGGATGTCCTTGTCCCCGATCCTGGAGAGCGGTAAGAAGTTCCAATTCAGCACCTAACGATCTTCCTGCAAGTGTAAAGTATTCCTGGAGCTCTGAGCAGAGCTAGTGATCAGCATTTCCCTACAACACAAGTCGAGGCTGCGAGGTGAGGGTAAGAAGTCTGGTTTATTGAACAGAAAGGCATTGCTTATATACACATTTTCAGGCCATGGGGCACACCCCTCTGGACCTGATGGAACACAGTGTTACAAGGGACATAAACCAATCAGAATAAAGTGCATCTTTCTGAACCCTCCCCGCTATCCTGGAGATAATTAGCTTAAGTGGTTACAGTAACTTAATTATCTCCAGGTACGGGAAATATTCTGGAGGTGAATATATAACGAAAACCACATAAAAATACATAACTCATATAATAAAGTATTTAACCTATATGTCAAACATATCCCCAGATAGCTTCAGGAGGAGTTAACCCTAGCAGATAATGATTAATTACTACTCTAGGGTTAAGGGTGATGGAAGTTTGCACCCAGACCACTTCAATGAGCTGAATTGGTCTGGGTGCCTACAGTGTCAGTTTAAGACAGTGTGCTGGGCCTCTCTGCAGTGTACAGGTAGCCAGGGGCCTGCAGGTGCATATATATATATATTACAAATGATCTTGATAAAGACCTCTTGGGTTGAAACCTTGATCGCTTGAATAACACATTTAACTTTGAAAAATCCAGCAAGTGCTGTCTTTGTTTATTTCTACTATACTGCACACCGTGCAGCACCATGGTCTATGGAATTTTCGTTACTTTAAAAGGTAGAGTGCCAGATTCCTCCTATTTGTGTATATATATCTCCATATATATATCCATGTTAAATTAAAATCTGCACACCAGTCAAGCCATAAGACTTGCTTTTCCCACAGAAATCCCAAAACTGCAGCGATGTTACCACCGCAAAGGATTCTGGATGGGCATGTAGCGGAGCGGCAATATTAAATCCCACGATCTCCGCTGGTAAAGAAGGTAATCCACAGTCAAGCGCTGAAAAGTAAGGCAATATCCCAAATCCCCCAGTAACCGGACGAAACACAGTTCTGGGAGTCAGAGGTTTTTATTCACAGCATCCAGTATTTATACAAGTCCCCATGCAAGGGGTTTCCCTACTGACATGGCAGGGGTTGTACAGTAGGGGACTTAACATTCAGACTTTTTCTCCCATAAGGCACTGCTGGACGAGAAGGATACTCCCACTGGAATACACCGTTAAGTGGATTATCCCTCCGTGCAGCAGAACTGGCATTTCACATTAAAATATATAACTTTTATAATACTTGAGTGATTTAAACGAATGGACGTTCGGTAGATAGCTGGGGTCTGAGCGCACCTTTGTCGAGAATACCGCTCAGATCCCAGCTAAAACAACTGAACGCCGCACGAAATACACTTTGCCCATGAGTTCGTCCGAAAGTACCGAACACCGATGGGGAACTGTAATAGGGAAATACCGGAGCTCCCGAACGGCCTGGAAGTCCAGCGGGGTTTGTGTCGTCGAGTAGCCGATTTTGGCTCCACGTGCTCGACGACCAAACCCCGCTGGTGAGACAAAGGATCCAAGATGGCCGACCGCCGTGTGGTCGGTAGCCTAACGACGGCCACCTAGGAAAGCCTCTAATTACCAATTGCAACATTGTTGCAATCGGTTAATGAGTGCCACACGTGCCTCTATGTGTGGGCTATTAGGGGGTAGCTCATTCGGTTCACGAACAGCCCGTAGGGTTGCTGTTCGTGAAACGAAACACATGAATGCTAGTGGCTTTCGGCTGCTAGCATACGAATTCTATGCAAACATACAGTAACACACAGTGTAAATCCAGGTTATACAAGAAGTTACAGAGATTAGTACAGACAACCTTTTTATGCACATAGTCCAGAATATTACAAGTGGCTGGGTTTGCCACAGGGCATATGCAAATTAGTTTAACAAAGTGGCTTGACTGGTGTGCAGATTTTAATTTAACATTGTATTAACTATCCACAGACTTCAGGTGGAAGGGGTTTTCAATCATAATTTTTCCCCACCATAACCTATTTTGGATTTTGCTTCCCAAGCACTACCAAGCCTCAATAAGCAAACCAGTAGCCAACCTAATGCTGACGAGTTGCATTAACAACGAAACAGCTGTCCACGAGTGGTTCACTGGTTTTGCATCTTTTCCTAAATTGTGTTCCAAGCAGTTGTATACTGCAAACACAGATTAAAAGGAATCCATGTTTAAAATGGAATAAGGCAAAAATTTGATTCTTTGTTAAACAGCTACTTCTTGCCATGGGATTCATTTTTAACCATTTACCCACTAGCTGCCACTGAGAATAAAAATGAACAAACCAGAAATTAAATCTTCATTCCCAAAATGAGTTACTAGATCAGGAAGAGACATTGTAATCTTACTATTAATTTTTATTAAGTGTCAAAATGTTACATAAAAAAAATTTTTTTTTTTAGTTTATAAAAATAAAAAAAAACATAAGAAACGTAAGTAACAGTCACAATATTTATTATCTTTTAATCTGTGCGCAGACAGTATGTAAAAAGGCACTAACCGAAGGGAAATTCCCAAAATAAATAGACAATTTTTTAAAAGGGCAGTTCCCACCATTAGTAGAAATGTCTGTCAACAATAAACCGTGCGTCGTTAATTTTATTACAAATACATGAATATCGGGTAAAGTGGCAGAAATTGGAGTCCACCTCGGTACATGCTCTGTATAAATCCAATTTGTATTAACTGGGCAGGCTGTCCCTGATCCTACTGACCAACATGCACCCAACGCATTTTACCATTAATGACAATAGTCCACATTTTGCGACAGGAACAGGAAAAGCTTTTCTGATTAGGCAGCAAAGATCGTTGCTTCTCACATTAAAATATCTACCAGCCTATTGTCAGAAAATTACCAAAGAAAGCTGGAGGTAGCAAACCACGTTTAATCCTCTACTTGTCAGACATTTACACTTTGCTTTGTGATGGATTCAAGGAAACAAATTCAGTAAGGATTGAAGACTTTCCTGCATTTAGTGAGATAATTCTCCAATATTTACAGGAACGAGCTAACTCGTCCAGTCAGCCGTCTCTCTGCATAACGACTCAATCTGTTTAAGCCCATGTTTGAGGTTACAATTAATCCAGTGGGGGAACTGCGCTTTTAAATAACGAAAATAGTCAAACACAAAAGGGATGAAACATATTACAGCATTTAAAGGGACACTGGGATAGAAAGCTGCCAAATTCAGTACTGCCAGTTCTTATAGAGATCCAGAGCTGTGTGCAGAGTATATACGCAACACACAAAACTACGAGCAGGACATACCAGGCACCGTGTTCTACAATTCCCATCAAGCTAAACCAGGCAGACACTGCATTTACCTGTCCATAAAAGGGCCAAATATAAAACTGATTGTATACCTTTAAATGCTAGACAATGAAAATAAAATGAAAGAATTGCGCAAAGGAAACAGTTTGAAGATTTCTTTTACTTTAACAATTTTTCTACTTTGTATGTAAACTGAAAATCAGTTATTTTACCCAAAACCTGGGCTACATGAAAATAAATTAAATGGTTCACATATTAATATATTAACATGACTGTAAAAGAGTTAAATAAAATCTATATCTGAAGACGTTAGAACACGATTATAACTCTGTAATAGGTTAGATTTGTTTAATGTACAGGAGCATTTGCGAGCTGAATACGCCATAGCTGGTTTAAACTGCAAAAGATATATGTCTGGCTTCTTAAGCGGACTATAAATTGGCATTTATGGAATTTTGCGATCTAATTATACCCCGCTGTTAACGACCTATCAAGGTCCACAATATTTCACGGTAGTGTGGAGTGTGATAAGGTAAAAAGAGAACGCCATCAGTAAAATCCTTTCACCTTGAGAGGAAACAAGAGGATTCTGGGAACTGAGCCCAACATTACAACTTCTTGTGTGTTAAATAAAAAAGGTATACAAACCTGGTATTACATCAGATTGTGAGGAGCGGAAGGAAGACAGAAGAGGCATTTGCCCAAAGTGCTACCATCAGCCATGAAATGTGACTGGGCTCAGAACGACCATTATAAACAGATCGTGTGAAACCTTGAGACTGTCGTACGTGGAGGGCAGACAAAAAAGAAGCAAACAAACCCACAATAATAAAAAATGAAGAAAACAGTGAGCGGCAGTGCTGGGAAGGGGACATTTTAGTCTTGCATAACAGAAATGGAACTGGCCCCAGCTGTGCTTGGCTTGCGTTACATAATACACAGGGAATAAAGGAAATGCCCAAACCCCGATCCCGGAGTGAACCCCCACATTGAAGGGGGTCTAATGGAAGAAGAAAAACCTGAACTGTTCTTACAAGCAGACAGACAGGCCAAACATGACCCCAAAACGACAGAGGACAAACAACAAAAAGGTTAAAGTGCGATGTTAGCGTATGTACCAAGTGTGATGGGTTCGTGGTGTGTGTGTGTAAGCAAAGGCTTATAGTAATATTAGCTTACGTCCCCTAATGAGGAAAGGCAGAGAAACATTCTGTGTTACAATCTGAACATTAAACGGTACCCAATGCCACCAGAAAAGGTCGTTGCAGCAGTTTACAATACATTACAAGGAGTTAATAAGGAGGTAAAATACCCCCAGATACAGTTCAGCCTAGCTTACTGTAATCGGAAAACACAAATAATCCAGGATTTTCTCATGTTAGTGCTGGATTTGTGGCAATGAGTAGGAAATGGCAAAAAAATGAATGGCCTCAAAAAGAACATGGTCCTTAGTCCAAAGTCAGGAAAGTCGAGCAGCTGCAAACAGCGAAGGGCATGAAGATCCATCAGAGCTCAGTGCAGGTGACAGGAGTCAGGCCATGAATTAGTAATGTAGGCCCAAGGCCTTCTGTCAGAGCCTCCAATTCCTCCAGGTAGCGTTCATGGAGAGAGGCATCAGCTGGTGGACGTGGAAGGTAAAAAAAACGCACAGCAGAATCTGTGCCACCCTCTTCTACCACCACACGGTTGGCAGCAGTGAGGTACTCTGTGGAGATGGGTTCACGTGACAGGCCCTGTGTTACACCATTTTGGCCACGGAGTGCTGCCACGCTGTTCCATGCCACCACACGGATGGCTGCAGATATGCGTAATTTGCACAAAAGCTCACGGAACTTGGCTTCAGCCGCAATCCAGCTATTCCCACCATTGCCTCCACTTCCCCTGGATTCCACACAAAGAAAGACACGTAGCCGACAGCGGCGCCATGAGGCAGCCATGTTGAGGATGCACGCCATCTGCAGCAGGAAGAGGCTGCAAACGTCCACATACGCTGAAGCCTGAGGTCGCAGGAGGTCCAATGGCCAAACATCTATGTATGTACCAGAACCAGCATTTTCAGGCCTGGCCAGGGAAGGGAAGCCTCGTGCAAGCACTATGTTCTTGTGCATCTTTAGGGCATCACAGATCATTGCAACATATTCCTTGGCTGAGAGAAGGTGTGGGGTCTCAGGACCTCGAACGGGTGGAAAATGAGCCTGCAGCGATGTAGCATCCACACCAAATGGGTCATCTTGGGGAGCCAGGCCGGGAGCAAAAGCAGGATCTTGCAGGAAGAAGTCATCAGGGGTGGCATCATCATAGAAACCAAGAACCAGCATGTTGGGCTTCATGCCGCCTGCGGATTAATAAAATAAAGTGTCATCAATGAGGAGACAGGAAAATGTGGCACTCTAAATAAAACCTCAGAACAAAGGAATAGCTGCATACACGCATATGCCCCAGCTTAGCTTTTAAAGCCGGTGTGAGGGACATTCTGACTCCATCTTATTTCAGACCTCCATCGGATTTCTATGTAAACGTCCGAACTCTACCAAGAGAGCAGTCTAGCTATCGGCATTCCAGGAAGGGATTGATAGAAAAGAGAGGAGAGGGCAGATATGGTAGGTGTGTGATTAGGTTTTTATTTCTGTGTATTTTGATAAAGAGTATGTTGTGCTGGTCTTATGTCCAAAACAAGGACCACCTTCTCCTGATATATGGCTTTACCTGGTTACCGTGCAACATTCCTGGATTCAAGATAATAAAGACAGCAAAACACATTTTATTAATTAGCAACCTCCAACTCCAAAGGGACTCTATAGGCACCAAAACAACGTTGTTTACGTGACTATAGTGTTCCTTTAAGAGCCTAGTTAAGACACATTAAACATTCATTTTGCCTGGAGATGGACAGCATCCCTTGTAGACTGGTGATTATAAACTGTGTAAGAAGAATTCACTAGATTAACGGAGTGTATCTCCAATATTGAAAATATAGCCGTATGGATCAATAAATCTTTCTACACATCAACAGAATTGAGTCATTCCCAGGCTAAACAACCACACAGGGGTGGGCTAAACCCAAAGCCAGCATACATCTGCAACTCCAATGATGCTTTGCCAGTTTTAAAGGACCACTCCACACCCATTAAGCACTGCGGCTTGCTATCACATAATAACTTTGATTAGAAACTATAAATAATTTCTGAAATGCCCCCGTGCCTGTCAGACAATAAGCCAGGGAGGATTCTTCCCCTGAACTCTTATTGAGCCCGCAAAGGCAGAGTTCATAAGAATTGTAGCATTTGCCAACTGTTCTAAGATGTACCCTCAATGAATACAAACACAAAAATGCATGAATGTGTTCATTGAGGTATATTTACTAAACTGTGATATATAATGGTTTGCCCATTTGGGAAGTGGAGTATTCCTTTAAAGGTGAAGTATGGAGGTGTAGTGATAGAGGAATATCAGAGAGCTGCAGGGCAGGATGGAGGTGCAGTGAGAGCTGTGTGTGGGGTCAGTACAGGAATAGCAGAGAGAGCGGCAGGGCAGGATGGAGGTGTAGTGACAGAGCTGTGTGTGGGCTCAGTACAGGAATAGCAGAGAGAGCTGCAAGGCAGGATGGAGGTGCAGTGACAGAGCTGTGTGTGGGGTCAGTACAGGAATAGCAGAGAGAGCTGCAGGGCAGGATGGAGGTGCAGTGACAGAGCTGTGTGTGGGGTCAGTACAGGAATAGCAGAGAGAGCTGCAGGGCAGGATGGAGGTGCAGTGACAGAGCTGTGTGTGGGCTCAGTACAGGAATAGGAGAGAGAGCTGCAGGTCAGGATGGAGGTGTAGTGACAGAGCTGTGTGGAGTCAGTACAGGAATAGCAGAGAGAGCTGCAGGATAGGATGAAGGTGCAATGACAGAGCCGTGTGTGGGGTCAGTGCAGGAATAGCAGAGAGAGCTGCAGGGCAGGATGGAGGTGCCGTGACCGAGCGGTGTGTGGGGTCAGCGCAGGAATAGTAATAATAGCTGTATGTGAAGCAGTGCAGTTGCAGAGAGGAGATACGTGGTGAGCAGCGTAGTTGCAGGGAGTGGGTAATTCTGAGTTAAAGATTAAGATGAACATACCCAGTCCAGTGATACGCAGGAGTTGTTGGGTTCCGTGTCGGACCGATGGACAGAGAGTAAGATCCACAAAAGCTTTCACATTCAGCTTATCAACCAGACTGAGCCAGAAACTGTAATGAATCTGCACGGGATCTGAAGGGAGCGCATCTGGGAGACATAACGAGGGCAGATCAGTATAATAAGGGGAGTAGACAGGAAGAGTATAATAACTGGAATAATATAATAAACTGTATAAACAAAAAAGTTACATCCTGAGTGTAAAAGAGATATTGTGCTGTCTGTAAGGAGATACTGACGCCATCAGAAACCACCTCTGAATACGAGGGCAGTGACACCAGCCCAATCCGACCTGTAACCCCTCCTCTTCAGGGTCAATCTGGGTGGATGTGATTCTACAGGGTTTTAGAAGGTCCTTGAGGACAGTGTAATAAAATATAATTCAGAGAGCTTTAAACTGAAACAGGAATTCTAACAGATCAGACAGCCCGCAGAGGTCATTAAGGGTCTGTCAGCAAACCTGGGCAGATTCTCCATGTATACCAAACACTGCCGGACCTGCATTTGTTACAACGGTGGGGACTACGTAGGACTGAGTAGAGGACACATACAGCTCATTGATTAATAAATGGTGATGTGGTGGGAGAATTTCCAATCTCACCCAGGTCTCCAGTCTCCACGTGGCCCATGATAAACAGCCCGCCTTTTTTCAAATCGTTAATAAATTTGATGAGTTGGCATGATGTCCGTGGATTAGATACCATCAGCAGAATCTGGGGCCGCCAGAATTTCACATGCTCCTTCCTCACATCCAGGAGGAGCAGATACTTCCTGACCTGGGAGGGAACGCAGAGGGTTACCATGAGGCGGAATGTAAATACGGACCAAGGGCCACCCCCAATCTCTCCATCCCCCACACTGTGACTTACCTGGTGGAAGATCAAGGCTTGGCTGATATATCCCCAACCACTGCTACTGCTCCGGAAATGGATGGAGCCCAGCAAGAGCAGGAGGAGGACTATACTCCCTGAGGCATAGGCAGGGTTAATGAGAAACATCATCACCAGACAACTCAGTATCCCCAGCAAACAGGAATGCCAGGAGAAAAGTCGAAATGTGGGTCTAGAGAGAGGAGAAAGACATCGGTCTCAGAGCCAAGAACTGCAGTAGCAACTGTGCTGTGTATACATGGCATGGTGTACTAGTGTGTGAGGGGAGACTGGCACTGCCGCTGTCTGTACTGTACCTGTGCTGTGTATACATGGCATGGTGTAGTAGTGTGTGTGAGGGGAGGCTGGCACTGCCGCGGTCTGTGCTGTACCTGTGTATACATGGCATGGTGTAGTAGTGTGTGAGGGGGAGGCTGGCACTGCCGCTGTCTGCGCTGTACCTGTGCTGTGTATACATGGTATGGCGTAGTAATGTGTGAGGGGAGGCTGGCACTGCCGCTGTCTGTGCTGTACCTGTGCTGTGTATACATGGCATGGTGTAGTAGTGTGTGAGGGGGAGGCTGGCACTGTCGCTGTCTGTGCTGTACCTGTGCTGTGTATACATGGCATGGTGTAGTAGTGTGTGTGAGGGGGAGGCTGTCACTGTCACGGTCTGTGCTGTACCTGTGCTGTGTATACATGGCATGGTGTAGTAGTGTGTGAGGGGAGGCTGGCACTGTTGCTGTCTGTGCTGTGTATACATGTCATGGTGTAGTAGTGTGTGAGGGGGAGGCTGGCACTGCTGCTGTCTGCGCTGTACCTGTGCTGTGTATACATGGCTTGGTGGAGTAGTGTGTGAGGAGAGGCTGACACTGGCGCTGTCTGTGCTGTGTATACATGGCATGGTGTAGTAGTGGGTGAGGGGGCAATGCCGCGGTCTGCGTTGTATATACACATGGCATGGTGTAGCTGTGAATACACTTACCGGAAGTTAGGTGCCGATGCCCATTCTAGTGCCAGACATGCCAGATCTATAGCAGCGTATGCCATGAGGTAGAATACGGTGACAATACCAGCTATTGTGTTAAGTTTCCCTGCTAAGAGAACAAGCTGAGAAACAGGTACGGGTCAGGAATGAATAACTGATACAGACAGACAGACAATAAATTTACTTTTATAATCTCAGACTGACCCCACGCTGCCTCTCCACCTTCTCTATGCCAACCTGTCATATTACCCGAGTACCCACCACGTGCCCCTGATAATCTTCCAACTCCATGCCCACCTGTCACCCACTGAGTACCCACCCAGTGCCCCTGCCCTTCCTCCCTCCATGCCCGGTCATATATTACAGCTCACTGAGAAATATAAGAAAGCTGTGATTGCTTGCGGTTCCAGTCAGACGATTTTCAGTGAGAGACCTCTAATTGCCGTCAGGGAACACTTCAATCAGGCAGCTGGGCTCTCTCGTTTTTTTTTTTTTATTAATACACTCTAAAATAAAGCATGCATGGAAAAAATCTGCATGTTTTTATTGGTGGTAGATCTACTAAATTGTTAAAACAAATGTAAAACGTTCAGTGGCGTGTTCCTTTAATGGATGGGTGACATATTGATTGAACATCGTAGTCTCTTTGCTCTGAGCGGACGGTTAGCCGATATGGACACTAGTAAGGACTAACCTGTACCAAAAACCAGGTGTACACCACGGCTCCCCAGGGGTTTCCTCCTTTGGATACAAGTTTAGCTGGAGACAGCAATATTCCTGATGGATAAAAGTCGAGACAGAAGCAGGTGTGAATGGTTAGCAGACTAGTAATAGAGCGAGGGAAGGCTAGAATAGCAGGATACATGGAGGGATAGATCCAACGGAGGAGACGGGAACCAAGAAACAACAATTAGAGGGAAAATGTGAGTGACTGAGGTGGTTGGTGGGACATGCGAAGATGAGACAACCAATAGGGGACGTTTTAAGAAGGATTTATGGAAATCTCTATGAATAGTGAATGCATGATGATCACTAAAGTGAGATAAATAATGGAGGGGAAGGAGGATGGATGGACAGAGGGAAGTGCAGGAAAAATGGTAGGGTGCACAGTGGGGTGCGCAGGACATGTTATGGAGTGCTCGGTGGAATAACTATTGTAATGGTCTCCCGAGAGGCAGACAGCAACTTAGATGTGTAAGGAGTGTGAATGACAGGTAGCTCTGTCTATCCTCACCAAACAAGTCGTCCTTGGCCAGAGCGTGCAGAATGCGAGACGCCCCGATCAGGGTGCTCATGGAAGCAGACAGGGAAGTGGCGTACACCCCGATCAGTACGAAAGGAGACCAGATGTTAATAGATCGAAAAAATCCATAATCCTCTTTCAGCAGTGTCCTGGGAATGAATGGGACAAGTTCAGGATGGGACGACTACACATATAATATCTATAGCGACCGGTGGGGTTTGGGGGGGAGCGGTACGAGTCATCACTTAATTATATTACCTGGGGGCCATCCCATCACTCCGTTATTATATTACCTGGGGGCCAACTACTCCGTTATATTACATTACCTGGGGGCCAACTACTCCGTTATATTACATTACCTGGGGGCCAACTACTCCGTTATATTACATTACCTGGGGGCCAACTACTCCGTTATATTACTATAGGACCTGGGGGCCAACTACTCCGTTACTATAGGACCTGGGGGCCAACTACTCCGTTACTATAGGACCTGGGGGCCAACTACTCCGTTACTATAGGACCTGGGGGCCAACTACTCCGTTACTATAGGACCTGGGGGCCAACTACTCCGTTACTATAGGACCTGGGGGCCAACTACTCCGTTACTATAAGACCTGGGGGCCAACTACTCCGTTACTATAGGACCTGGGGGCCAACTACTCCGTTACTATAGGACCTGGGGGCCAACTACTCCGTTACTATAGGAGCTGGGGGCCAACTACTCCGTTACTATAGGACCTGGGGGCCAACTCCTCCGTTACTATAGGACCTGGGGGCCAACTACTCCGTTACTATAGGACCTGGGGGCCAACTACTCCGTTACTATAGGACCTGGGGGCCAACTACTCCGTTACTATAGGACCTGGGGGCCAACTACTCCGTTACTATAGGACCTGGGGGCCAACTACTCCGTTACTATAGGACCTGGGGGCCAACTACTCCGTTACTATAGGACCTGGGGGCCAACTACTCCGTTACTATAGGACCTGGGGGCCAACTACTCCGTTACTATAGGACCTGGGGGCCAACTACTCCGTTACTATGGGACCTGGGGGCAACTGCTCCGTTACTATAGGACCTGGGGGCCAACTACTCCGTTACTATAGGACCTGGGGGCCAACTACTCCGTTACTATAGGACCTGGGGGCCAACTACTCCGTTACTATAGGACCTGGGGGCCAACACTCCGTTACTATAAGACCTGGGGGCCAACACTCCGTTACTATAGGACCTGGGGGCCAACACTCCGTTACTATAGGACCTGGGGGCCAACACTCCGTTACTATAGGACCTGGGGGCCAACACTCCGTTACTATAGGACCTGGGGGCCAACACTCCGTTACTATAGGATAGCTATCCCATCGTTCCATCTAAAGCAAAGCTCTTTCTTTAGAAGCTAAACTCAGTAAATCCATAGAACGTTTTGGGAGCATCATAATCAGCGAAGTCATTTCTGGTCTGGAACAACTTTCTCTTACAGGTAGCTATTGTATTACTACTTATTGTAAACCTCCAATAAGGTAAAGTGATAGGAAAATCCCCTTTTCCCAGTAATAATTCCAGTATATTTGTTTCCATACTAGGTGCGGGTAATAAACTGGAGTGCGGCCTTACCGGTTACAAGTCAGTGAAGTCATGAGGAAGAGAATTAAATAGACAAAAAATGTAATGATCACAGCGATTATGGTGCCAATGGGAATAGCTCGGCTGGGCTGCTTAAGTTCCCCTGTAAGAACATTAAAAAAAATTAAAATAAGAATAAAAAAATATATAAAAATGATATAAATCAGTTGTTACTGTGCATTCAGAAGCTGTTGTGGCTATAACCATGTTATCTTCAGATCTGTGAAAACTAGTAATGCAGCCCAGAGGGAGAGAAAATCTGGATTTATACAGGCATACACCTGAGGGCTCCTTAGAAGCCTGAAATAAAGCAGTTCTTCCATTTAAGAATGACGTTTGTAATGTGTTGCATGGAATGAGTGAGGGGAAGAGATTTTGTTGCATATTTGCTATTTAGATGGCTATTTTGGAAGTAAGCATACCAGCAGATTCTCTACAAATAGCAATAAATGGAGCATTTGACAGTTTTATTAATATTTTATGGCAATGCCGGCTGCATGTTCTTAAACTGGAATTTGCAATACTACTCTAGGTTTTCAGAACCTACGTAAGCATTGCAAAGAGTTTTACTTTACTGTAATACGTACCTGGGTTGGGGGAAGGAATGTTAAATTTATATTTTTAATAATATTTTGTGCATGGAAGGGACAGTCATATTGTTTTATAATTACATTTATTTAAAGAAGGGTCAAGGGGAATTAACTCTAATAACTAAACTGGAATACAAAACAAAAAAACGTGCTGTACTTCACATTTTTTATGTGACTTTGTGTCTGCAGCAGTTTTACGAATTGTTTATTTACACAAAATTGGGATTAAGCACCTTGCACACTTCATTTGTGTCTTTATTTCTGGTAAATTATACTGGAATAGTCTGCATCCCCATTTAAGGTAGAGGGGGGGGGGGAGGGATATACCAATTCAAATGGATTCTATGCTCAGGCAACAACCTACTTCTGCCACCAATTCGCTTTATTTGCAAATGTTTCTTACCAGACATGTTACATCCTGCCATGATTCCGGTGCAACCATTAAACATAACCGCAAACACTGTAGCAAAGTTCATGAGATTACCGGTAGTGTAGTCCAAGGAATAATCGGCTGATGAGAGAAAGCGAGAGAGAGTCACGTGATTTAAAATAACAGAGTATGAGGTCAGAGGTATAAACAGTCTATACATACCATGTAGATTGTTATGTAGAGTGGTGCTGTTGATTCCAGTATATTCTCCAATTATAGTTGTGTTATCTCCATGTCGAATGGTCACATGGAGTGGCCCTACAGCCACAAAACTAAGTAAGATTGATAAAAGGACTAACAAGACCACAATAAAGATGAAGAATGAAGCTTGCGAATAAATGGAGGCTCCAACCAGGCAAACCGACAAACAAAGGAGGAGGACCACGCTAGCATAAAGAAAGTTATAGCCGTACCCTTGGGGGAGAGCACGCAAAGGGTCTGAAATGCCCGACGTGTCTGAGAAAAGAGAAAAAACTGATTATGTGAGTGTGAATGACAATTAAGGTAGATTAACAAATAAAAAAGGAGACAAGTGAGCAGAGTATGTAAAAGAAAAATAAATAAAACCCATACAGACCTTTCCCAAAGATGTCAAGCACGGCCTCCACCAGTCCCAGAACATAGACTCCACATGCACATACATTGGCCAGATAGAACATCAGACCAATGCTACCTCCAAACTCAGGACCTAGTGTTCGTGAGATCATAACTGGGAGACAATCAAGGAGGACAACAGAGTAGAGATGGACAAGGGATGGGAAAGAAAGGGGTGGAAGAAGCCAGTATAAAACAAAGTTCTTTCGATATTTTGTGATTATCTAGAATGGGGGTTGGCAACATTCGGTACGCCAACCCAAATGTTGTGGACTATATCTCCCATAATGCACTTACAGCAAAATGGAAAATCGTCAGGGGAGATGTTGTCTACAACATGTGGAGTGCCTTCATTTTTCTATCCCTGAAAAATATCCTTCCTAAAATATCCTGATCCTGATGAGCAGAGCATACACAAGCCCAAAATATATAGAAATAGGATAAAACTACGGCCATTGGGAAGAGGGCCCTCACCTATCTCGAGGCGGCCTGTGCCGTTTTGAATAACATTTTCATTGAAGTCTGATTAGGATACAGTACGCTCCGCCTCCCTGGACAGCTCCGTTAGTAGAGATGGCACAGACACTGAGCACAGTCAGCCAGATGATAGCGTAGGCCACAAATAGCATGAGAAGAGACTGCAGGAGACCCGCATGTCCCACAACGAAACCTGGAAGAAGAAAGAAGACAGTGGTCAGTCTGACACTGCAGACATAGACATGAGCTCTAAAACAGGGGTAGACAACCTTCACCACTCCACAATGCTCATATAGTCATAAAGCTGGCAAAGCATTAGGGAAGATGTAGTCCACAACATCTGGAGTGCCGATGGTTGCCACCCCTGCTCTAAGAGGACACAAAATAGTAAAAAAAAACAAAAAAACCCACAAGTTTCCTTAGTGCAATAAGCTGAATATAATCAGTCGGTCGGTTTTATCAGGGTAATACAAACATTTTATCTTTGATAGCCATCGGTCAGTGGGTCTTATCGATCATTTTAAATCAATTCATTTCCTGCCCAGTTCAATTATTATAATATATCCTAGCTTGGTAACTTGTTTTAATAAAGACTTATTCACCTCTTGTATCTGCTAATGTTTGCCATTATTTCGCCCCTCTGTGTCTTTTTATTCACATAGGGAGCCCTGCCTTCCTGAAAGCAATTTGTACCCCAGTATACTGTGCATGAATTCTATGGTGTCCCTGGTCACGTACAGCCCGTGTATCGGGAGAACTCACCGATCCTCATGAATAAAACAATGCTGAACATGGACAGAACAGTGGGCACCACAACACCAAAAAAGGTGGAAAGTTTGCGTGGTGCAGGACCTGCGGTAATAGTTTCTGTGCCGCATAGGGCGGAGTCTGCAGGCCCCAGAGCGCCATCGGATACACTGAAGAGGCGGTAATGAAGAAGGGGAGAGTTTTCCGAGGTCATTCCTGGAAAGAATGGACAAAGAAAGTTAATTCATGTAAAACACACAACATACATGTAATCTATAATCACTCCGTTAATATGATATAAAAGGACACAGCAGGTTATGTAATCCTGACCGAGGGCCAGTTAGTAGACATTTCACGGGTTTCAGCTCATTAAAAATAAACACAAACAAGAGACCCAAAAAACAAAGTAAGATCAGACAATGCACAGATGCAATGAATGGTGATATGACTGGCTGTAGATTTCCTCATGGCACGAGGAAGGCCAGTCAGAGCTCCAAATGGCACGAGGAAGGCCAGTCAGAGCTCCAATTGGCACGAGGAAGGCCAGTCAGAGCTCCAATTGGCACGAGGAAGGCCAGTCAGAGCTCCAAATGGCACGAGGAAGGCCAGTCAGAGCTCCAAATGGCACGAGGAAGGCCAGTCAGAGCTCCAAATGGCACGAGGAAGGCCAGTCAGAGCTCCATATAGTACGTGGAAGGCCAGTCAGAGCTCCATATAGTACGTGGAAGGCCAATCAGAGCTCCATATAGTACGTGGAAGGCCAGAGCTCCATATAGTACGTGGAAGGCCAATCAGAGCTCCATATAGTACGTGGAAGGCCAATCAGAGCTCCATATAGTACGTGGAAGGCCAATCAGAGCTCCATATAGTACGTGGAAGGCCAATCAGAGCTCCATATAGCAGAAGGAGGCCAATCAGAGCTCCATATAGTACGAGGAGGCCAATCAGAGCTCCATATAGTACGGGGAGGCCAATCAGAGCTCCATATAGTACGAGGAGGCCAATCAGAGCTCCATATAGTACGAGGAGGCCAATCAGAGCTCCATATAGTACGAGGAGGCCAATCAGAGCTCCATATAGTACGAAGAGGCCAATCAGAGCTCCATATAGTACCAGGAGGCCAATCAGAGCTCCATATAGCATGAGGAGGACAATCAGAGCTCCATATAGCATGAGGAGGACAATCAGAGCTCCATATAGCATGAGGAGGACAATCAGAGCTCCATATAGCATGAGGAGGACAATCAGAGCTCCATATAGCATGAGGAGGACAATCAGAGCTCCATATAGCATGAGGAGGACAATCAGAGCACCATATAGTGCAAGGAGGACAATCAGAGCTCCATATAGTACGAGGAGGCCAATCAGAGCTCCATATAGTACGAGGAGGCCAATCAGAGCTCCATATAGTACGAGGAGGCCAATCAGAGCTCCATATAGTACCAGGAGGCCAATCAGAGCTCCATATAGCATGAGGAAGCCAATCAAAGCTCCATATAGCATGAGGAGGACAATCAGAGCTCCATATAGCATGAGGAGGACAATCAGAGCTCCATATAGCATGAGGAGGACAATCAGAGCTCCATATAGCATGAGGAGGACAATCAGAGCTCCATATAGCATGAGGAGGACAATCAGAGCACCATATAGTGCAAGGAGGACAATCAGAGCTCCATATAGTGCAAGGAGGACAATCAGAGCTCCATATAGGAGGAGGAGGCCAATCAGAGCTCCCTATAGCACAAGGAGGACAATCAGAGCTACCATTACTTCAATCCAGACTATTCCCCACTTCCTTCAAAAATCGCATAGTAGGCATGATGCAGTCAGGCAGAGCATTCTTTGGGATCTTCCTACCCCACGGTCAATTGTCAGATATTAAGATATTAATACCGTGTGTCCACTACTGACAGGAGTTAAGTCAGGTACATTGTACCCCACAGAGTATCACCTCTATCCAGTTACTGTGCAGGTAATAGTGTACACAGGGTATCCTCACCTCTATGCAGTTACGGTGGCGGTAATAGTGTACACAGAGTATCCTCACCTTTATCCAGTTACTGTGGCGGTAATAGTGTACGCAGAGTATCCTCACCTCTATCCAGTTACTGTGGCTGTAATAGTGTGCACAGAGTATCCTCACCTCTATCCAGTTACTGTGGCTGTAATAGTGTACACAGAGTATCCTCACCTCTATTCAGTTACTGTGGCTGTAATAGTGTACACAGAGTATCCTCACCTCTATCCAGTTACTGAGCCGGTAATAGTGTACGCAGAGTATCCTCACCTCTATCCAGTTACTGTGGCTGTAATAGTGTACACAGAGTATCCTCACCTCTATCCAGTTACTGTGCCGGTAATAGTGTACACAGAGTATCCTCACCTCTATCCAGTTACTGTGGCGGTAATAGTGTACACAGAGTATCCTCACCTCAATCCAGTTACTGTGGCTGTAATAGTGTACACAGAGTATCCTCACCTCTATGCAGTTACTGTGGCTGTAATAGTGTACACAGAGTATCCTCACCTCTATCCAGTTACTGTGCTGGTAATAGTGTACACAGAGTATCCTCACCTTTATCCAGTTACTGAGCAGGGAAGGACGAGGGACATTATTTGTCTGGATTTTAAGCTTCATTGAGGGGTGAGTTAGCGTTTGACTGTTACATTCCTGCCACATTCCTCATTCTATCATTCATACAATTCTACAGATCTTTTTACTGACACACACTATTTCAATCAATATACACCGTGTCCTGTATTATTAACTTACTAGCTATTTAACAGGAGACGCAATGAAAACACAACACAATTTGTATAGTAAGGTGGAGGGCAGACTACCATTCCCATCACCTTCAGAGAGCTTGCTTTGTATACCATCACCTACCACATGGATAGAGGGTGAGATAGAGTCACGTATTTCTAAAATCCCAGATAAACACCAGAGGAACAGTTAGTGGCTGGCTGAGAGTGATAAGTTGCACTAGAATTCAATATTTTGACAATCACATTACAATAAATTGCAGGGTTCTACATATCACTGATATTAAAGGTGAAATTTCATTTTCAGTACGAAAATCGTGATAGTAACACTATAACCGCCCCACCAGAACAGATAAACTGCACATAGTCTCCACACCAACAATATTACACGGAATACCTCTACATTACACACTGTATCTCTGTATAACACCAATATGCTATATCACATGGAGTACCTCTATATAACACCCATACTCAGTACCTCTATATAACACAGTGCGACTCTATATAACAGTATCTCTATATAACACACAGTGCGACTCTATATAACAGTATCTCTATATAACACACATTGTGACTCTATATAACACAGTATCTCTATATAACACACAGTGTGACTCTATATAACACAGTGTGACTCTCTATAACACAGTATCTCAATATAACACAGTGTGACTCTCTATAACACACAGTGGGACTCTCTCTAACACAGTATCTCTATAACACACACAGTGTGACTCTATATAATACACAGTATCTCAATATAACACACACAGTGGGACTCTCTATAACACAGTATATCTATATAACACACAGTGAGACTCTATATAACACACAGTGAGACTCTATATAACACACAGTGAGACTCTATATAACACAGTATCTCTATAACACACTGTATCTCTATATAACACACAGTGGGACTCTCTATAACACACAGTGGGACTCTCTATAACACAGTATATCTATATAACACACACAGTATGACTCTATATAACACACAGTATCTCTATATAACACACAGTGAGACTCTATATAACACACAGTGAGACTCTATATAACACACAGTGAGACTCTATATAACACACAGTGAGACTCTATATAACACAGTGTGACTCTATATAACACAGTGTGACTCTATATAACACACAGTGTGACTCTATATAACACACAGTGGGACTCTCTATAACACAGTATCTCTATAACACACACAGTGTGACTCTATATAATACACAGTATCTCAATATAACACACACAGTGGGACTCTCTATAACACAGTATATCTATATAACACACAGTGTGACTCTCTATAACACACAGTATGACTCTCTATAACACACAGTATGACTCTATAAAACACACAGTATGACTCTATAAAACACACAGTATGACTCTATAAAACACACAGTATGACTCTATAAAACACACAGTATGACTCTATATAACACAGTGTGACTCTATATAACACAGTATCTCTATATAACACACAGTGTGACTCTATATAACACACAGTATCTCTCTATAACACACAGTGGGACTCTCTATAACACACAGTATCTCTCTATAACACACAGTGGGACTCTCTATAACACACAGTATCTCTATATAACACAGTATCTCTATATAACACAGTATCTCTATAACACACACAGTGTGACTCTATATAATACACAGTATCTCAATATAACACAGTATCTCTATAACACACACAGTGTGACTCTATATAATACACAGTATCTCAATATAACACACACAGTGGGACTCTCTATAACACAGTATATCTATATAACACACAGTGTGACTCTCTATAACACACAGTATGACTCTCTATAACACACAGTATGACTCTCTATAACACACAGTATGACTCTCTATAACACACAGTATGACTCTCTATAACACACAGTATGACTCTATAAAACACACAGTATGACTCTATATAACACACAGTATGACTCTATATAACACAGTGTGACTCTATATAACACAGTGTGACTCTATATAACACAGTATCTCTATATAACACACAGTGTGACTCTATATAACACACAGTATCTCTCTATAACACACAGTGGGACTCTCTATAACACACAGTATCTCTCTATAACACACAGTGGGACTCTATAACACACAGTATCTCTATATAACACACAGTAAGTATCTCTATATAACACACACAGTGTGACTCTATATAACACAGTATCTCAATATAACACACAGTGTGACTCTATATAAGAGAAAGCTTATACCCACCCTGCACTGTCTGTGTTCAGCAGCCACTTCCTGGTCAGCTGACAGATCATGTGACCCCTCCCCCACCCATCCCTTTATTGCAGCAGCAGGCTGTGTATAATAACTGCATGTGGGGATCATGGGATTACATCCAGTCATTGTCACAAACAGGGCTGTCATTGTACTGCGACGCGGAATATGTTAGTGCTATATAAATAATAACAATGTATTACAGTCTAAACTGTAATAATTGTGAATGGCTACAAGGAGACTGTAAAAGGCTAGCTGAGAATTTCAGGCTCAGTCTCTGATACAATACAGAGTTTCTTCCTGTAACTATACAGCACCGTGTGATACACTAACAGGAACGGTGAATAATATAAGAAATACAGTATATCCCCCCGCTAATAGCCACCGGCAGTGAGACAGTAACAGGAACGGTGAATAATATAAGAAATACAGTATATCCCCGCTAATAGCCACCGGCAGTGAGACAGTAACAGGAACGGTGAATAATATAAGAAATACAGTATTTTATTTTATTTAGTTTTGTAAAATGCTTCCAAAATTAAACAGAATAACAAAATAAATAACAAAATAACAATAATAAACAATCAACTGAAATAATACCCAATTCAAACATAATACCAAATGAAACATAAATACCCCAAAATTAAACATAAATACCGAAATAAAAACTCAGGAAGGGGCACTAATAGGGGAGTAAACTTATACCAAATTAAATAACTGGGAATAACAGGGAGAGGGATTAACAGAAAAAGGGGGGGGAACTAAATCATAAGGGGATAAATTAAAAGGCGGGGGGCTCCATTACTTCATGGAGCCTTGGGGAGGGAGAAAAAGGGCTGAAATGCTCCTGAAGGAGCTCTTACATAACAAGGGGGGGGGACAAGGGGGGACCCAATTGACCTCGAGTCCACAGCCAGCTAAACACAAACATAAACCAAGTGTGAAATAAAACACACACATAAACATAAACAAACCCATTACCCACATGGAGTCCTTTTCTCAGTTCATAAAACCCACCAACCACATGGAGTCCATCCCTCCGTCCATCAACACCAACCCACCACCTACACTTTAAACCCAAACTTTAAACCCAAACCCACCACCCAAATGGAGTCCATTTTCAATTCATAAAACCCACCACCCTCATGGAGTCTATCCCTCCGTCCATCCCCCAAACCCACCACCCAAATGGAGTCCTTTTCTCAGTTCATCACATCCAAACCCACCACCCACATGAAATCAAAATTTTGTCCATAGACCCACCACCCACATGAAATCCAGTTTGTACACCACCCTCAAGGAGTCCATCCCTCCGTCCATAAAGAAACCCAGTGTTTTTTTTTTTTTTTTCCCACCCAAAGTAAATTTTTCAATTTGTCCATACACCAGAAACCCACCCTAACCCAAACAATACCAAAAATAACCTGTGCATAACCATAACCATAACCATAACCTAACTACACTGCACTACCTAGACGCAGAGGAAGGTACTCGTCTGCTAAAGGTGGCAGCCTTCCATGAAAAGAAAAACCAGTTCAAAATCTACGGGGGAAAGGTGAAGACAGATTTGGAATTCCCTTCACCAAGACAAGGGCGTCTATGGAGCGGTTCAAGGCGGGTGGACCTTGAGATTTCGCCACAAACGCTGCCAAATGGTGGGATCCATAGAGGCCCTTTCGGTGGTATAGATCCCACGAACCGCCCTCAGAATGTCTGCTACCACCACCTGACAGGAAAGGTCTTTATGTTGAAGGGAAACCTGACACCTTGCCATCCAAGTGAAATACTTAACCACTGAACTGACTACATAAAGAGTGCCCAAATCAAAAGCCCTCCCCTTGAGTTGGACGTCCCGTACGCCCACTCCGCATAAGTCCAGCGGGATAAGCAGGGGATGCCTAAGGCGGCTGAGACCTCTTTGTAGACCTGTACGTTAAAGGGGCACTCGAGGAGGAAGTGGTCCATGGACTCCACTTCCCCGGAACAATCCACCCGAGGACAACCGCGATCCGTTATGTTCCTGTACTTCAAATTCCCTCGAACGTAAAGTCTACCGTGGAAGGAGAGAAACGCCACGTCTCGCTATTTCTCCGGAAGGCGCCTGGAGTTGATGTTTTTCAACCCCGAGGCGAGAGTACTTGGCGGGCAGTCCTTCAAAGCAAGCTGAATGCCAAAGTGGGTGGCCAGGACCCTCCCGTCGAGAAGCTTCTTGGGAGTGTCCCGAACCTCCTCCACCGTGACGTTCCACCTGCGCAGAATTCCCACTCCCTTGATGACCGAAGACGGAAGATAGCTAGAATGCCGAACTCTCATGCTCTTCACCCTCCCACCCTGAAACCAGTCCACCAGGAAAGGTGTGACCCACTCCCTGAATATACATACCCAGCCAGGCTGCTCATCCTTCAGGAGAGCCCCAAAGTTCCTTTTCAGGAAGTTGTTAGTAAAGAAAACGATGGGGTTGACCATGGCCAGACCCCCGTCCTTTCTGGCCAGGTAAGTGACCTCTCTTTTGATTAGGTTCACCCGTTCTCTGAACGTCAGTTTCCACCTGTGGCTCTCCTCCACCTTGCTAGAAGCTATGGCAAGCCGTTCGGTCCAGTTCCTGAGAGCCAGATCCCCTGGTCCGAACACCACCCCCAAGATCTTAATTTCAGGCTGGGCCCTCGGGAAACCGTCTGGAAGAGGGAACTGGTCCCCCTCCTTCCCGCACCAGAAAACTACACTCTTGTCCCTGTTGACACGAGAGGCTGAAGCGGCAGAATACGCTAGGATTAAATCATCCACCTCCGTGGCCTCCCGAGTATTGGAGACCACTATGGAGATGTCATCAGCGTAGGCAACAACCCGTAAAGGCCTCTCCGGAGCCCTGGCCACTCCCTGTAACGTGCCTGCCTCGACCCATCGGATGAAGGGATCGACTGCAAACACGTACAAGAGTGGGCTGAGAGGACAGCCTTGCCTGACCCCGGATCGGATCCTAAACGTCCTGCCCCTCCACAAGAGCGAAGCTTTCGGCCCCTCTGTACAAGGTGATTATCCAATTGACGAATTTTCCCGGCAAGCCATACTTCCGCAAGACTGACCACAGATAACGGTGATCTACTCGATCAAAAGCTTTGGACTGATCAAGTGCCAGAAGGTATATCCCCCTTTCTCCGTCCCTGCACTTCTCGAGGGCTTCCCTGACTTCAAAAACGTCATCAAAGACAGTTCTGCCCTTGATTGAACAGTACTGGGAGGTGGATAGGACACGCCTCGCTAGGCCCTGTACTCGTTTCATCAAAATCTTTGCCAGGACCTTCCTGTCGACATTTAACAGGGATATGGGGCGCCAGTTCCCCACATCCGCTGTGTCGAGCACGCTCGGCTTGGACAGCAAGATCAGGGCAGAAGTCCTCATCGAGGGTGGCAATAATCCTTGAGCCAAGCTCTCATTAAACACCTCGGTCAGATGAGGGGCCAAGAGGTCGCAGGACTGTTGGTAAAACTCGGCCGTCAGACCATCAGGACCTGGCGACTTACACTTGTTCTGCTGTTGGATACTCTCTGTGACCTCTTCTATGGTGATCTCGCTGACCAACTCGTCAAAAGAGAGGTCGCTATGCTCAGGGAGCGTGAGCTCGCTCAAGAAGTCATCTACCCTTCTCCCGTGGGAGGTTCCCTCCTCGCTACATTGGGGGCTGCCCTTTCCGAGGAGGTCAATGTAGTAGTCGCGGACCACCTTCCGAATCCCGCGAGGAGACTCCTCTAGGGTCCCGTCGGTGCCCCGCAGACTAGGGATGGACTTGGTACCTTCCTTCCGCTTGCAGCTAAGATAAGGATCGGGCGAGCGGTATGACCCATGATCCCTCTCTTTTACAAGGGAGGCGTACCTGTCATACTGATAACTCCTCATCAGGTTTTTAACTGCCGCAATGTCCTCGGGGTCACCTCCCTGCGAGATCAGGATGTCTAACCTCCCAAGCAAGCCTAGATACATCTTGTACCTGGAGGACTGCATGTTCCGGGCGAGATTGTGAAACAGCCGTTGAGTTCTGGCCTTCACCATCTCCCACCACTCAGACTTCGTTTGGCCTAAGTCGGCCAATGTCATCTGATCGTGAAAGAATTCCATGAAGGCTTGCTGAACCCTCTGTTCCACCAGGAGGTCTGAATTTAGCCACCAGATCCCTCTACCCTTAGGTGGGGAACTATAGACGTTCAACTCGCAAGACAAAATGTGATGGTCGGAGAACTCCACCGGTGTAAGCACGGGTGCCGCCACCGGGAAATTCTCCTTAAAGAAAAACCTATCTATCCTACTCTGACAGCTACCTCTGTGATAAGTGTACCCACCCGTGGGATCGGGAGTGTGATGAAGGTACACATCGACCAATCCAGCCTGACTAACCATCTTATTTAAAAAATAGGAGTCATACCCCAGCCTCTGAGTGGCGTCTCTCCTGTCTTGAGGCCTAGTTATGGTGTTAAAGTCACCGCCAAACAGGATTTGCTGGGATGTATAAAGGTATTGCTCTATCTCAATAAACAGGCGCTTCCTCTCCCACTTAGATTGGGGGCCATAGATATTAATTATCCTGAAAGGTTGCCTGCCCATTGAGACATCTAAAACCACACACCGTCCTTTTTGCAACTCAATAACCCTGTTGATGCTAACATCAACTTCCTTAAATAGGATGGCGATTCCCCCATATCTCTCTGTAGCTAGAGAGAAGTAGGAGGGCCCCCATCTCCAGTCCCGCTTTGCAGCGTGCAGGGCCGCGAGGGTTTCCAGCCGGGTCTCCTGTACGAAGATGACATTGTACGGAGCCCGGCTGAGGTGGTCGTAAACCAAAAAGCGGGCCCTGCTGGACTTAATGCTGTTTACATTCACCGTAGCCACAGAGAGTACAGGAAAAGTCGCCATAAGGGCATTAAGTATAAGGAGACTTTCCCTTCCTTCTGCGGTACCCCTCCTCCTCTGTGTCGGAACCGAGGAACCTCTTCACTGAGACTCCGGGATACAGTTGCCCACCTCAACCCCTGCCACCACCCCGGGGAGGTTCGCCATCTCCTCCTCGTACTCACAGTCGGCCCAGCTGGAGGACAGTGCCTCGTACCTGTTAGATACGGGCACCGGGGCCTCCTGCAAGCCCGAAGAGGAGGATGACGCCTGTGCCACACCACCCTTTCGGGGGTTTCGCCGCAGGGGGTATGGCGATCTTCCGGGGTGAGGGCAGCGTCGAGGTCTTGGAGGGGGGGGGGGTTTCTTACCTCTCACCGTGCTCCACTCTAGGGACTGTGCATCTAAGGGACGTGCATCTGGGGATTTTTCAGTGGGGGTAACCTTCACCGTGGAGAATTTAGGATGGGGGACCTAGGGGGAGGGGGTCTAGGGGGAGCCATAATGGCTGTGGAGGTAGTGCGTTCTCTATATACACTTTTCGTGAGGGGACGTGAACTTGTGGCCTTCCCAGGGTCCTGAGATGTTACAGAGACCGAGGGGAGGATGGGTTGTTGCTGGGGCAGGGAAACCCTTGTGCCAGAGATGGGCCTTGTAGATGATGATGCTACCTGAACCCCTAACCCTGCAGAGTCCATCTCCACTGGCTCCTGACTCCAGATGGACTCTACATTGTGCTGGGCTTCGGGGGAGGTGCGGTACGTGTGACCCATCTCTGAACACAGATGACACCGGATCTCCCTGCAGCTGTCCCGGAGGTGCCCCACAGCGCCGCACATAGTGCATTTGAGGACCAGGGTAAAAACAGGATACCCGGTCAGCCCCGATGAAAAAACTATTATTAGGCATATGCTGTGTGACACCTCGAATCTCCCGCAGCAACACTGAAACAGTCCATCCGCCTGTCCAAATCCCATCCTCATCTAAGATCTTAACAGGGGGGGATTTAACATCCCCAAACCTCTTAGTCCAAACAAGGATGTCTGCTATGGGGATGGATTCATTTCTCACCAGGAAAGTGACCTTCTTAAGACCCTGGCGAGAAATGGCCACAGCGGTGAATCCTGCTCACTTTGTACCCTGTGCAGACCTGGCCGCTTCCCACCCAGCCCAGAAGCGATCCAGGAGCTGCGACGTCATAAAGGAGACGTCGAACTCCCGGGTGCCCGAGGCATGGATGAGCGCGTACAGGTCCACGGGCACAAATCCCATATCCTTTAGCCGGGTCACCAGCCACCGTCTGTCAGGCACCTGGGTCTCACCCCCACAGATGAGCCGTACCACGTTCCTCCTGTTCCCAAAGGAAACCTGAGGACGTGTAGCAGGCCCGTCCGCAGAGAGGCGAGGTGGCCCAGATGCCCAAGCATTGGGCCCACCGGGACCCGCCGTCTGGGAATGATTCGGACGGACTCCCCTCGCTGAACCAGAGGCCTCGGTCACACCAGAACCCTGGGTGACAACCTGGGAGTGCCTAAGGGGAACCCGTGTACCTGCTTGTGCGTCTAAACTATTTATAACCGCTGCACCCTTTGTCAGGGTGCCTGTGCCCGTGCTCGTGCCCGCCACCTGTGTACCAACTAACTCCAGTGAACCAGGGGCAGGGGCAACATAACCTGAGGCGGGGGCAACATAACCAGGGGCAGGGGAAACAGTACCAGGGGCAGGGGCAATAGTACCGGGGGCGGGGGCAATAGTACCGGGGGCGGGGGCAACATAACCAGAGGCAGGGGCAACACCACCAGGGGCAGGGGCAACAACACCAGGGGCAATAGTACCGGGGGCAGGGGCAACAACACCAGGGGCAGGGGCAACAACACCAGGGGCAGGGGCAACAACACCAGGGGCAGGGGCAACAACACCAGGGGCAGGGGCAACATCATTAATACAAACAGGCTGGCTGTGGACCTTTTTACTAAGGCCAATAGGTCCCATCATTACATTTACAGTTACATCCATACTCCCATCCTCTTCAGCCATCCCTAAACCACCAGTGGAGTCAAACACAATGTTAGTCATACTTTTCTTACCTCCACTGGTGGTTTCCTCAGTATGGACTGCTGGCTGAGGATGATGGGAGTCCCCTGCAGTCCTGTCTTCCATAGCGCCAGCGGCACCCCGCGGCACCCGGGGCACCAGGAACAACAGGGGGACTGGTTACACATGCAGACATAAGGAGAATACATAGGGAAGCAGGGGGAACAGACTGGAAGACAAACTTGGACACATCCAGGGAAACAGACTGGGGGACAAACGGGGGAGGAGACTTGCTGGTAGGGGAGAGCAGTCGAGCTTGCTCCAAGGGAGCAGAGGGAAAAGGAGGGCCATCACCCTGCTCCAGACTGCTCCATCCAGTACCATCCTGCCCAGCAGCCGCCTGAGGACAGGAGGCAGAGGTACCAGCCACTCCAGGGGACGCAACCACACGGAGAGGAAGGTCAGAGGGAAGGCAGGTAAGGGAGGGAGTGGGAAGGGAGCAAGGGAAGGACCCCTCCATGGGATCACCGGTACACGCCATAGTACCGGCGGGGATGGTCTCCCTGTCACCATGGAGGGCGGCGGGGGGCCCAGATACTTCCACAGAGGCAGGTTGTGCAGGTTTCTGGGGCATACAGGTGTTGCCACCTGCAGGGTTAGTATCCCTGGCCCCAGGCTTCTGCAAGGCCTGAACATCATCATTGTACATATACTCAGCATTTGAGCACTCACCCTCCTCTGTGGAATCTCCAGACCCCCTGACAGAGGTCTCAGGCTGACGCCGGGCGATGTTTTTCTTTTTCTTCTTTTTGTCCTTTACGGAGCCCTCCCCAAGTTTGTTTCCAAACTTGAGGAGAGACTCCTTAATCAGCCCTCGACCTCTGTCCTGCACTTTCAGCTGCCACTCTTCACCTTTCTCTCCGTCCCACTCCTCTTCACTGTCCTTCTCTCTGGCCTTCCTCTCCGTCTCAGCAGCGCCCCCTGGAGTAGCAAGGGCAGAGGTAGACGGCTCCCCAGGTGAGTGATGGGAGTTGGAATCCAAGTCCTTGCTGGACTCCTCACCTGGGGACATGTCCCTCCTGCCCTCCATAGCCCTCTGCCTCCTGGACCTCGCAGCGTCCTTGGCTCTCTGTTGCAGGATGGCCTGGATGTCTGCTATTTTCTTTTCAGTCTGGAGCAGGGTGTAGGATAGATGCTGCTCCACTAATTTTTTCTCAGCTATAGCGGCCCTCAAAGGACCTCTTTTGTAATTAGAGGTCCTGTTTGATTTTTCCCTCTGCTCCCTTAGCTCTGCCTGGACCCCAGCTAGGCCCGAGTCTGCCTCGGCATGCTGGGCCTTCAGGGACACAAGCAGACCCCGGAGCCTGTCAGAAGGTAGCCCCATAAAGACCCTAGCCTCAACCCCCTCACCCTTTGCAGCTTCAGCATAGGTGAGGGAGGCCTGAGGGGCCTTGCTGGCACTAGCCACCTCAGGGGGGGTCTCAGGGACTACCTCCTCCTCGGTACCCTCTCCCACCTCCAGGGACGGGGGGGGCTGTTCTAGGAAGTGGAGGCCACTGCTGGCAAGTTCATGGCACTCAGCCAGCAGCCCAGAGAGCAGCTGGATATCGCCCTGGTGTGGGCCGTAGCTCCCTGGGGGACCCCCACTTCCCTTTTCCATGCTGTAAGCTTCCTAGACATCCCCCCCGCCAGTTCCTCCAACAGGGAGACCTGGTTTCGTATTTGCCGGGAGAGGGCCTGATGCTCAGTCCAAGACAGGCCCCTGGTATCCGCCTTACCTTCCCCAAAAGCCAGCACTGCCTGCAGCTCGTCCAGCCTGACCTTCCATCCCCAGGCTGGGGAGGAAGGCCCGAGGGCCATGCTTGCCTAGGCCCAGGCAGAGCCCCTTGCTGTAGTAATTCCAAAGCCCAGAAATCGAGCTCCAAAAGCAGCCACAAACGGGTGTGGTCCTGGGAACACACAGATGAAGCACAGAGCAGCTCACTCTCCAGCAGTAACGGCAAACTCCTCCCACTCCAGTGGGAAGGGGAGACAGTAAGCCCCACAACTGTGCAGATGGGACCGTAGTCTCTACACTGCCAGCACAGGGGGTAGGGATGGTCGGTTCTGCACCCCAGCGACAGGGCTCTTTAGCCAAAGGGGAGACAGTCGGTCTCCCCCTCCAGCAGCAGAGATGGGTAACCAAAGGGGAGACAGTCGGTCTCCAGCAGCAGGACTGTGTATCTAAAGGGGAGACAGTCAGTCTCCAGCAGCAGAGCGGTGTATTTAAAGGGGAGACAGTCGGTCTCCCCCTCCAACAACCAGGCTTCCACCAGGCTACCCTCCCAGTAGCGCTGGCAACAGGGCAGAGTGCCGCTGGTCTCTGCCCACGCAGCAACCCACCAAGTCAGCGTACCCGTACCCAGCACAGCCGTGGTGAGGCACCTGGACATGGACAAGCTTCTCCTCTACCCAGGTGCAGTAACCATTTATTGTGGGTGGGCTGTGCTGTTGATTATGTTTTGTGGGTGGGCTGCTGGACTAACAAGGGCACTGACCGGCAGGAGGTCAGATACCCTGTTAGTCTGTTTGGAAAAGGGGAGAGATGTGACGAGACCAATCTCGCCACATTGCATTGGAGAAGCCTGGTTGCTCGCCTGCTGCCTTTGGACTATGGCCCCCTATTAAAAGACTTTATTTTGCCTGCAGAAAAGCTGTATTCGTGCTTTTCTGCCGGTTGTTCGGTAGTTTCAATCTACCGAACAACCGCACGAATGAATAGACCCGAGTAACTTGCATGACAGAGGATGTCCATATATGTTAGAAAGGATTTGAATTCTAGTTGTGGGTCTCATGACCTTCGGAAAGCTATTATTAGTTTAGAGGTGTCTTTTGGAATGTAATGCACTTTGAAAAATATCTTGTGTGTGAGTATAACAGGATTCTGATTCTGAATTCTGAATTTAGAAAGCGCAGTGTCCTGTTTATATCCTGCACAGATGTGTTCTAAAGAAAAGCCTTTGACAGCCAGAACCATTGTTTGCAGGACAGGAAGCACTCGGCACCTTGTTATACAATACGCAAATTTAGCAGCAGACCTTACCCATGCAATGTTGCCATCTAAATATAGATTGGGGCAACAAGAGTCACATCAAGCCTCAGAAATGATAAATGTCCTTGTCACCCCAGATGTTTCTAAAGTATAGGTCTAGTAATGTTCAAACATCCCAGAAAAAAACAGTTTAGGACTACGAGGAGCCATCAGTAATGTGGGGGTTCATGGCATGTCTTAGCAGTAAGATTCCATCTTTCAGTGATTTTCATTATGATGAAATCTTAAATGGAAAACATTATCCTTTTCTGTGACTAGGTAGAGTGAACCCGTGACTATCGAGTGTTGGTATGGTCTTCAGAAATATTAATGTGAAGACATATTCTGAAATTGTCGCAAATCTCAATCCTGTCCTGAATAGAAAAAAATATTATTTTCAAGGATTCATTGAGGGATATCAAATGACTGAGACAATGGCAGTCAGAAGTCACAAGGCATGGATGGAGGTGTTAAGAATGATTGTGCCAGTAGGTGGCACAATCCAAACGTATCTCTTCACTTGAAGTCAGCTGAAGGTGATTCATTATTGCCACACAAAGATGCACATTGTAATGGAATCATTGATGGTTAAGTACAAAAACTATGAATACAGTGGTGTAATAGTGGCACTCTTGGGTTGGGTTGGGTTGGGTTGGGTTGTGTAAAAAAGTGGGTAAATCTTTTCTAATAAACCAATATCAAATATGTTTCCCTTCTACAAATAATGAATTTGTTTTTTGTTGTGCTATTTTTAGCATCACTTTGGATTTAGAATTTTGGCTCTATCACAATGTAAAAAGAGTGCATAACTGAGACACTAACAGGTATTCCATTATTTCTGATTTTGGGGTCCTGTCCTGTCATCCCACTTTAGTTCCCTGGTGTCCAACATCTGACGACACCAGGGAACTGTCTGGGGAGCACAGTGCAAGTGCATCATTTTATGTGCTTGCGTTGTGCAGTGGACACTAGGACTATTCAGGGAGCACCAGGCAGGAACCATTATGGTTGTAGTTAGTGATGTGGTTGATGTCCCTGGCAATGTCCCCTGCGGGCCCGCTCATCACATCAAGATACTGCAGGCTTGTATGTTGGGAGGTATGCACTAATTAATAACAGTTTATCTCCACCATTACAGTGGTGGATTTTTCATGGTGTAGATTTATTGTTTTCACATGAAGGTTCTGATTATACATAAGAATATAATACATGTGCAGTCCCACCATGTATGACAGAAAGTGCCCAAAACTCAGTCACAAGATACGGAAGCTCATAGCTTTCCTATGAGAAGCTTTGGATATGCACAGCCATCACTGCACTTGCACATCAGGTCCCCAATGTTTTTCTGGGAAGATTGGATTGAACAATGGTGGAGGAGACCATGCCTACTCAATGACATCACTGGAGTCAGAAAGGTGAGCAGCGCCAAAACTGAAAATTGGGGGGGCCTGTTAAGAACTAGGGACAGGGGCAATCATACAGGTTTGTATTCCTAACGCAATAGTGTTCCTTTAGGGGGTGTTATTTGGATAATTAGTTATTGCTATGCTCCTTACTCTTAAATAAACCATGGACTAGTCTATTAAAAAAAAGTTATAATAGTGTGGTCTGGTTTTTTATTTACTATCTCCTATTGCTTACCAGACCTATAACCAGGGCTCGAGTCCTGCAGGAACGCATGGGAATGGCGTTCCTGCACTTTTTCCAAAGCAGGAACGCCGTTCCCGTTACCTGTCCTGCAGGACCGGCCCTGGTCCCTGCACAGAGGGGCCAGCACACGCTGTGTTCCCTCTCCAGCTTTAACTCTCGCGAGACCCGCGGCTGTTACCATGGCAACGCTCCGCACAGGCGAGTCTCGCGAGAGTTAGAGCTGGAGAGGGAACACAGTGTGCGATGGCTCCTGTGTGCAGCGGCTGGTTCCCTCCACCGGACCACCAGGCGATCTCCCCCCTCCCTGACAAGGTAAGAAACAGGGAGGGGGGGGATAAAATAAACACATAAAGTAAGAAAAAAATGCTTCCCCTCCCCATCATCCAGCACACACACACCCATCATCCAGCACTCACTCACACACACATCATCCAGCACTCACACACCCATCATCCAGCACTCACACACACACCCATCATCCAGCACTCACACACACACCCATCATCCAGCACTCACACAAACACCCATCATCCAGCACTCACACAAACACCCATCATCCCTTTTACACACAAACACCCATCATCCAGCACACACACAGAAACACACCCATCATCCAGCACACACACACATCATCCAGCACACACACACACACACATCATCCAGCACTCACACACATCATCCAGCACTCACACACATCATCCAGCACACACACACACACACACACATCATCCAGCACACACACACATCATCCAGCACACACACACATCATCCAGCACACACACACACACACACATCATCCAACACACACACACACACATCATCCAGCACACACTCACACATCACACACACACACACCATCCAACACACACACACATCATCCAGCACACACACACATCATCCAGCACTCACACACACGTCATCCAGCACTCACACACACGTCATCCAGCACTCACACACACGTCATCCAGCGCGCACACACTCTTCACTCACTACAAACACACTACATTCACTATACACCCTCTGCATTCACTATACACACTCTGCATTTATTATGCACATTCTGCACTCACTACATTCACTATACACACTCTGCATTCACTACAAACACACTACATACACTGCATTCATTGTACACACTCTGCACTCACTAAAAACACACTGCATTCATTATACACACTCTGCATTCACTATACACACCCTGCACTGCACTATATGCATAGGAGTGTAATTTTTTTTTTTTTAAAGGGGGCGGGGGCGGGAATCTTGGGTGAGTTCCCACACTTTTTTCCCCAGGACTTGACCCCTGCTTATAACATTACATGAAATATATCTGTGGCGGACCACTTGCTATCCTGACACCAAGCCAGCTCGCTAACTATTACCTGCTACCCTGACACCAGCAGCGCTCCAGCCCCTAGCCGCCGCAACTTGGTCGGTGTCTCGCCATCGCTTCCCACTCTGGAACAGGGTCCTGGATCCAGGTTCAAGTGATTAAAACTCTCCTCAAAACCTGGAGCAATTGTCCAGGAACCGCACGGTCACCTCATGCCGAAAACAATTCCATAACATTTGCGGCTAAGTACCACTGAGGTGACTGGGGACCTACGAATACCTCGTGCTGAAGTAAGTTCCATATCTGTCATGGCTAAGTATGGCGGAGGACCATTCGTGGCTTTGGTTCATGCGAACGGCCGACAGGGAACTAGTGTTCGGTTCAGTTCCAAAGATGGGAACGTCCCGAATCAGGGGCACTTAGGGAAAGCTGCTTGGGAAGGCCGGGCAGGTTAACTCCTGAATGGGAACTATGAATACAGCCCATAGGCCTTGGGCAGGAGGCTAGCTAGCTGGCTCCTCCAAGAGCTTGTGGCATAGGCATGTTTGCCACAATATGTCAGCAGTTTGGAATTTTTCAACTGAGATATTTTTGCCTTAATCGTGAAAGTTTTCCACAATCCACTGTTTAGTAAATACATTCCTAAGCTTCCATGAACTATTGAAAGCCAAGAAAGAGTCAAATATAGGTAAATACTGTGTAGACGTCTTAAAACCAAAACCACATCAATCTGCAAATTAGCCCAGAGTCCCCCTTATTTTATATTATTAAGGTGTCACTTTACCTATTTCTTCCCATCGTTTCATGGTCTTTCACAACGGCAGTGAGCTCAGAATTACTATCCAAAGGACCGCCTTTTAGATCCCATTCAAAACCCTGCGAGGAGACAGAAAATAGATCAAGAATGTAATAATCACCTCTGATAACAATCAGCTGTCTAAAGCTGTACAAGTAGCAATGATTCCAGAATCCACTACTCTATACATTTATACACAATTATAATTTAACCTCTGATTGAAAATGAAACCTTTTTTTCATGCAGGCTGCCAGGGGAGGTGTGGCTAGGGCTGCAAAAAACTGAAACAAAGGTGGTTTAACTCCTAAATGGCAGAGAATTGAGCATTGAGACTGCAGGGGCATGTTCTATACACCAAAACTGCTTCATTAAGGTAAAGTTGTTTTGGGGGCTGTACTATCACTTTAAAACAAAAAGACAGAACATGAATATGGGGGCTGAGAATAGTATGGTAAATGTGTGTATTTAAATATATATAGAGAGAGTTTATAGATGCAGTAAACAGCATTCCAGCAGAGATGGTAGCCACAATTGCAGCAAAATATTTCAATGAGGCTCGGGAACCTGGAGCCTGGAACCTGGAGAATGGTCTAAACCATGGGTCGTCAACCTGGTCCCTACCACCCACTAGTGGGCACTTCAGGATTCCAGGTGGGTGGTAGGGATTTCCTAATTTTGAGAGATTGGGTGGGCAGGAGGGCGGGTGCGAGCCATTTGCGGCCCCGGCCCGCGCGGCAAACCACCGTCCAAGGGGTCCATCGGGTGGCCCATGCTGTCAGGGCC
>OW240914.1:5647813-5658148 GCA_933207985.1 Pelobates cultripes | reverse complement strand
ACAGCACCCACACACACACAGCCAACAAAGATCACCCACACACACACAGCATCCCCACACACACACAGCACCCACACACATACAGCAAACAAAGATCACCCACACACACACAGCACCCACACACAGCACCCACACACATACAGCACACACACAGTACACCCAGCACCCACACACACACACAGCACCCACACACATACAGCAAACAAAGATCACCCACACACACAGCATCCTCACACATACAGCACACAAACAGAACAAACATCACCCACACACACACAGCACCCACACAGCACCCACCCACACAGCACCCACACACACACATACAGCACCCAGGGGCGTATTAGCCGCGAGGCAAACAAGGCATTTGCCTTGGGCGGCATTTTCCAGGGGGCGGCAAAAAACGCCGCCCCCAAATGCCCAGGGCAAATGCCTTGTTAGCCTTGCGGCTAACAGACATGCCCGAGCGGGCGGGCGGCTGGTGAGGGAGCTCTTCCTCTGAGCGGTCCGCTCAGCTCCCTCACGCGCCGCAGAGTGAGGCTGGGAGCCGGAAGATGACGTCATCTTCCGGCTCCCAGCCTCACTGTGCGGCGCGCAAGGGAGCTGAGCAGACCGCTCAGAGGAAGAGCTCCCTCGCCAGCCGCCCGCCTGCCAGCGCCGCCCAGCCCGACCGGCAGCCACTGGACCACCAGGGAGAGAGAGACCCCCCCCAGCACTCCCAAAGGTAAGGAGGCTGGGGGGGGGGGTTAAATAAAAAGAAAACATTTTTTTTATGTGAGTGTGTGTGTGTGTGTGTCTGACTGTGTGTGTGTGTTTGTGTCTGCGTGTGTGTGTTTTTGTCTGACTGTGTGTGTTTGTGTCTGTGTGTGTGTGTGTGTGTTTGTGTCTGTGTCTGACTGTGTGTGTGTGTTTGTGTCTGACTGTGTGTGTGTGTGTTTGTGTCTGACTCTGTGTGTGTCTGACCAACTGACCGTGTGTGTGTGTAAGTTTGCGTCTGTGTGTGTGTGCTCTGTGCCCGACCGTGCGTGTGTGTTTGTGTCTGTGCGTGTGCTTGCAGGCCCGACCGTGTGCCTGTGTCTGTGTGTGTGTGCGTGTTTGTGCCCGTGTGTGTGTGTGTGTGTGTGTTTGTGTCTGTGTCTGACTGTGTGTGTGTGTTTGTGTCTGACTGTGTGTGTGTGTGTTTGTGTCTGACTGTGTGTGTGTGTTTGTGACTGTATGTGTGTTTGTGTCTGACTGTGTGTGTGCCTGACTGTCTGACTGTGTGTGTGTGTATCTGACTGTGTCTGTGTGTGTGTCTGTGTGTGTGTTTGTGTCTGTGTGTGTGTTTGTGTCTGACTGTGTGTCTGACTGTGGTGTGTGTCTGACTGTTTGTGTATGTGTGTATTTAGAAGGTGGGGCGGGGGGAAGGGTTGGGTGGGGGTGGCGCAGGGGGGTGCCTGAGTTTTGTCCTGACCAGGGCAGCACAAAACCAGGATACACCACTGACAGCACCCACACACATACAGAACCCTCACAAACACACACAGCACACAAACAGCACCCTCACACACACACACAGCACACTAACAGTACCTTCACAAACACAAACAGCACCCTCACACACAGTACATTAACAGCACCCTCACAAGCGCACACACACACAAACACCCTCACCCACATAGCACACTACACACTACACTATGTATATACATACATTCATATATATACACGGCGTGTGCTTGTGCTTTAGGGTGCACACCCTAATGCAACAGGCTGCGCATGCCTATGAACCTATCTCTGTTTCACTATTACACAAGGTTTTGGGAATCATTGTACTGTATACAGCAGCCCTCATTTATTTGTCGTATTATAGAAGAGCGCCTATAAACTTTTGTTATTCCTCCCTTACCGACCAGGTTCTGTTCTTACAAAACCGGTCGTAAACTCCACCTGCTTTTTCACCAGCCTTGACCAGGAGATAAGATGTAGTTTTCCCATAGAATAAACTTTAAGGCTTTTAACCAATATTCAATGAAAATGGGGTAATATTTATTCACCAGCAACTGCCAGAAATTCTTTAAGTAGCAGTCAGGTTGGGATATCTCACTTTGTCCACAGACAAAGCACGTCAACTGGTGCCCACCATCAACTGAGAAGATCATGAGCAGGTCATCCACCAACAGAGAGGCGGTGACTATCGGCTATCAACTGCCAGAATAAACCATGCTTTGATTTAAACTCCCAGACAGGGAGTAAAACAAGCAGCAGTCACCCACCACAATATTAACCACAATTATTACTTCCGAAAACCAGAAATGGTAGCACAGCAAGACAGTATAAAATGGAAACAACGTCAAACAATAAAACTTTGTAACATCTGGCAATAAAGGGGATGCAGCTATCAAACAGTACCTGCCAGAATTACCCAATACAATTCTCAATATTGACATTCTATCCAGATCTCATAACTCACCAGCCCCAGACCTGGCAGAGAATTTTAGGAGAATACTGCTGTGTTTTGGCAAAGATGCTCATACAGCGTACCCACCTAGCTACTTCTAAAACATATTGGGAACAAAGCGATTTGGTGATGGGGGATTACTGTACAGCAGTGATTCCAAATCAGGTTCTAGAGGCACACTGGGACTGGGAGTCCAGGATTTAGGCATTTCGCTGGAATACTGTCAAAATCTCATTACTTGGTGTTCTCTGAGGATTGGGATGGGAACCACTGGCCTTCAGTGAATGAAAATGAACATGCATACAGAAATAAATAGCTAGATAGCTAACAAAAAAATGCTGGAAGAGCCATCTTACACAAAATATTTGTGTGATATTCAAGTCCAAAATAATTACTTTCCGAGCTGCAATGACCAAACACTAAATATTCTCTATCAGTGATTGCTTGATCCCAGATATTTCCCTATGAAGGCTGGCATGAAATGGTTACCCATGAAGGAGGTTCTTTGTCTCTAAAGCCAGATACTGCTTTATATTAACAGACCATCCTACCAGGAAACAGAGAAATGAGGTCCAACGCAGGACAGAAATCCTGTAGATACCATCTCAGTCTTTCCATAAATACAAAAGCAGGTAAAAATAAAACACCATTAAACAATAGCTTCAAGATATGGAGTTACAAAGCTAAACAGACACAAATGTTAGCAATAAGGAAACGGCAGGCGAGGAAAGTGCGGAGACACCGTGACCTGGCCACCAGACCATGCAGAGTCTGGTCCCGACCACCATGTAGCAAAACAGCCACATATCCCGACCACCATGTAGCAATCACAGCCACTAGTGGGGCCATGAGCATGGCTGATCTCAGTTCTGGAACTTGGGCTGCTTATGCAGCTAAAGGAATCTAGAAACAGCTGGTAACATGGCTGATATTGAGTTTATGTGCTATTTGAGCTCGTTTGAGCAGGTTCCTTTTTGTCTCTAGTGACCGTCAGTTTAATTTAATCTGTCAGTTATTTACTGCTAGGTATGCCCACGGTGACATTGCAACGTCCATTATATAAATAATAATTAAACTAGACAAGGCTGTAATTGCACTAAAATCTTGTAGAAGGGCTCCAGAACAGCTGTGCATGCCACAGACACCTGCTATGGTTGTAAATGGAAGTCCCAGGATAACACAAACAGCTTCCAGGACCAGATACTGAAATAAGAGCAAGTATAGGACCTCTGGTACACTTATGTCCCATGCTACGTTACAATGGATTGCTCTGGTCTGCACTGTGCATTATCTGCATGACATCCTGAACAGCACCCTAAACCCCATCTTGAGCACCATTCCGTGTGCCATAACGCATCTGAGGCCCATTCTGCACTGCCTGCTATTCTATTCAAGACAAGAAAGGATACAGTCATAATCAACACTGTCTAGAAATGTACGAGACATAATTTATCCTAAGCTAACAATAATATGACAGCAAAATAGAGATTGCAGACACATAACTAGAGATAGGAATCCTGTGCTTCTATTACTGCCAGATGGGCACACAGCCATACATCTTATTGGCACTCCTCCTAAACAAACAAATTACACATTATGGGGAGGGCACAGTCTGAAATGGGCAGCCAGTCCAAAATAGTGATCTATCATAATGCCGTGTCTGTGCATGGTGGGAGTTTTTTCCAGAGTAACTGGCATGACAGAGGATGTCCATATATGTTAGAAAGGATTTGAATTCTAGTTGTGGGTCTCATGACCTTCGGAAAGCTATTATTAGTTTAGAGGTGTCTTTTGGAATGTAATGCACTTTTTGAAAAATATCTTGTGTGTGAGTATAACAGGATTCTGATTCTGAATTCTGAATTTAGAAAGCGCAGTGTCCTGTTTATATCCTGCACAGATGTGTTTTAAAGAAAAGCCTTTGACAGCCAGAGCCATTGTTTGCAGGACAGGAAGCATTCGGCACCTTGTTCCTACAATACGCATATTTAGCAGCAGACCTTACCCATGCAATGTTGCCATCTAAATATAGATGGGGCAACAAGAGTCACATCAAGCCTCAGAAACGATAAATGTCCTTGTCACCCCAGATGTTTCTAAAGTATAGATCTAGTAATGTTCAAACATCCCAGAAAAAAACAGTTTAGGACTACGAGGAGCCATCAGTAATGTGGGGGTTCATGGCATGTCCTAGCAGTGAGATTCCATCTTTCAGTGATTTTCATTATGATGAAATCTTAAATGGAAAACATTATCCTTTTCTGTGACTAGGTAGAGTGAACCCGTGACTATCGAGTGTGGGTATGGTCTTCAGAAATATTAATGTGAAGACATATTCTGAAATTGTCACAAATCTCAATCCTGTCCTGAATAGAAAAAAATATTATTTTCAAGGATTCATTGAGGGATATCAAATGACTGAGACAATGGCAGTCAGAAGTCACAAGGCATGGATGGAGGCGTTGAGGAATGATTAAGAATGATTGTGCCAGTAGGTGGCACAATCCAAACTTATCTCTTCACTTGAAGTCAGCTGAAGGTGATTCATTATTGCCACACAAAGATGCACATTGTCATGGAATCATTGATGGTTAAGTACAAAAACTATGAATACAGTGGTGTAATAGTGGCACTCTTGGGTTGGGTTGGGTTGGGTTGGGTTGTGTAAAAAAGTGGGTAAATCTTTTCTAATAAACCAATATCAAATATGTTTCCCTTCTACAAATAATGAATTTGTTTTTTGTTGTGCTATTTTTAGCATCACTTTGGATTTAGAATTTTGGCTCTATCACAATGTAAAAAGAGTGCATAACTGAGACACTAACAGGTATGCCATTATTTCTGAGTTTGGGGTCCTGTCCTGTCATCCCACTTTAGTTCCCTGGTGTCCAACATCTGGCGACACCAGGGAACTGTCTGGGGAGCACAGTGCAAGTGCATCATTATATGTGCTTGCGCTGTGCGGTGGACACTAGGACTATTCAGGGAGCACCAGGCAGGAACCATTATGGTTGTCGTTAGTGATGTGGTTGATGTCCCTGGCAATGTCCCCTGCGGGCCCGCTCACCACATCAAGATACTGCAGGCCTGTATGTTGGGAGGTATGCACTAATTAATAACAGTTTATCTCCACCATTACAGTGGTGGATTTTTCATGGTGTAGATTTATTGTTTTCACATGAAGGTTCTGATTATACATAAGAATATAATACATGTGCAGTCCCACCATGTATGACAGAAAGTGCCCAAAACTCAGTCACAAGATACGGAAGCTCATAGCTTTCCTATGAGAAGCTTTGGATATGCACAGCCATCACTGCACTTGCACATCAGGTCCCCAATGTTTTTCTGGGAAGATTGGATTGAACAATGGTGGAGGAGACCATGCCTACTCAATGACATCACTGGAGTCAGAAAGGTGAGCAGCGCCAAAACTGAAAATTGGGGGGGCCTGTTAAGAACTAGGGACAGGGGCAATCATACAGGTTTGTATACCTAACGCAATAGTGTTCCTTTAGGGGGTGTTATTTGGATAATTAGTTATTGATAGTGGTATGGTTGCTATGTTCCTTACTCTTAAATAAACCATGGACTAGTCTATTAAAAGTTATATAAATATCTTGTCTTTTCTGTGTGGTCTGGTCTGTTTATTTACTATCTCCTATTGCTTACCAGATCTATAACATTACATGAAATATATCTGTGGCGCACCACTTGCTATCCTGACACCAAGCCAGCTCGCTAACTATCACCTGCTACCCTGACACCAGCAGCGCTCCAGCCCCTAGCCGCCGCAACTTGGTCGGTGTCTCGCCATCGCTTCCCACTCTGGAACAGGGCCCTGGATCCAGGTTCAAGTGATTAAAACTCTCCTCAAAACCTGGAGCAATTGTCCAGGAACCGCACGGTCACCTCATGCCGAAAACAATTCCATAATATTTGCGGCTAAGTACCACTGAGGTGACTGGGGACCTACGAAGTCCTCGTGCTGAAGTAAGTTCCATATCTGTCATGGCTAAGTATGGCGGAGGACCATTCGTGGCTTTGGTTCATGCAAATGGCCGACAGGGAGCTAGTGTTCGGTTCAGTTCCAAAGATGGGAACGTCCCGAACCAGGGGCACCTAGGGAAAGCTGCTTGGGGAGGCCGGGCAGGTTAACTCCTGAATGGGAACTATGAATACAGCCCATAGGCCTTGGGCAGGAGGCTAGCTAGCTGGCTCCTCCAAGAGCTTGTGGCATAGGCATGTTTGCCACAATATCTCAGCAGTTTGGAATTTTTCAACTGAGATATTTTTGCCTTAATCGTGAAAGTTTTCCACAATCCACAGTTTGGTTAATACATTCCTAAGCTTCCATGAACTATTGAAAGCCAAGAAAGTGTCAAATATAGGTAAATACTGTGTAGACGTCTAAAAACCAAAACCACATCAATCTGCAAATTAGCCCAGAGTCCCCCTTATTTTATATTATTAAGGTGTCACTTTACCTATTTCTTCCCATCGTTTCATGGTCTTTCACAACGGCAGTGAGCTCAGAATTACTATCCAAAGGACCGCCTTTTAGATCCCATTCAAAACCCTGCGAGGAGACAGAAAATAGATCAAGAATGTAATAATCACCTCTGATAACAATCAGCTGTGTAAAGCTGTACAAGTAGCAATGATTCCAGAATCCACTACTCTATACATTTATACACAATTATAATTTAACCTCTGATTGAAAATGAAACCTTTTTTTCATGCAGGCTGCCAGGGGAGGTGTGGCTAGGGCTGCAAAAAAACTGAAACAAAGGTGGTTTAACTCCTAAATGGCAGAGAATTGAGCATCGAGACTGCAGGGGCATGATCTATACACCAAAACTGCTTCATTAAGCTAAAGTTGTTTTGGGGGCTGTACTATCACTTTAAAACAAAAAGACACAACATGAATATGGGGGCTGAGAATTGTATGGTAAATGTGTGTATATAAATATATATAGAGAGTTTGTAGATGCCGTAAACAGCATTCCAGCAGAGATGGTAGCCACAATTGCAGCAAAATATTTCAATGAGGCTCGGGAACCTGGAGCCTGGAACCTGGAGAATGGTCTAAACCATGGGTCGTCAACCTGGTCCCTACCACCCACTAGTGGGCGTTTCAGGACTCCAGGTGGGTGGTAGGGATTTCCTAATTTTGAGATATTGGGTGGGCAGGAGGGCGGGTGCGAGCCATTTGCGGCCCCAAACCGCCGTCCAAGGGGTCCATCGGGTGGCCCATGCTGTCAGGGCCACCCGATGGATGTGGATTGTAAGGGGGTCCGGTCAGCGCTGAGCGCTTTAACTGTGCGACAGGGCCCCCTGTGGTTACATCACAAGCTGTGAGGAAGTGACTGCACGTCACTCCTCCCAGCTAACACACAAACCGCGCGGGAGGAGGACCAGGGAGTCAGAGTATAAACTCTGACTCCCATCCACCTGAGCCACCACTGGACCCCAGGGAAAGTCACCCTCCTGCACCTAAAAGGTTGGAAACAAGTGGGTGACTAAAATATTTTGTGTGTTTGTTTGTGTGTCTTTGTATGTATGTTGTGTGTGTCTGTCTGCATGTATGTGTCTGTATGTGTCTTTGTATGTATGTCTTGTGTGTGTGTGTGTGTGTGTGTGTGTATGTCTGTCTGTCTGTATATATGTGTGTATGTATGTGTGTGTCTTTGTATGTATGTCTTATGTGTGTGTGTCTGTTTGTGTGTGTGTGTTTGTTTGTGTGTGTGTGTCTGTATGTGTGCATGTCTGTTTGTATGTATGTGTCATGTGTGTGTGTGTATGTGTGCCTGTCTGTTTGTATGTATGTGTCTTTGTATGTGTGTCTTGTGTGTGTCTGTTATAGTGGGCTATAGTAAGTAATAGTAAGTGGGCTACCTAGCTCAGCCTTCCTACTGGGCATTGCTATAAGGAAGGTTAAAAAATAGAAAAAAGGAAAAAAAAGGTGGGGAGGGGAATTGAGAAGGGAGAGGAGATGAGCTGACGCACAGATGAGAAATCATATTATTTGCAGAGAAGTCGTCTGAATATCACCGAAAGAGGAGACCTTCGTTTGTTCCTTACGAAAATCTAACCAGATATCAAATATTTCATCTCGCAGCATCAACCTCAAGGATCTCATTAATCACTAGTAAAGGTAATTTCAATTTACTTTATTGTTTTCTCATTAAACTTTATAAAGTTAAAAACATTATAAACATGCATTAAGTAGAAATAAAAAGATAAATGTATGTACATTTATTTATTTTTTAAAACACCCTCCTTTCTAAAAAATATTCTGCACTTGCGCGAAAACTGGTGGGCGGTAGGGAAATTTTTCCATCAAGAAAGAAGCATTAGTGGGCGGTAGGTAGAAAAAGGTTGACTACCACTGGTCTAAACATTTTCAGTTCTCCACATCTCACACTTTAGTTAATAAACCACAGCTTCCTGGGATTTTATCTTAGAAGAAATGACTAGGACCAGGAAGCTTTAAGGGAAACGTGCCCCAGCAACAAATGAATATCATAGATAAACGCCAACGAGTTCAATCAGAAATCTCATGTTCGTTTCAGCAAACTGCTGGGACAAGTCGTAATTATTCACAGTTCTTCTTCGGAACATAATAAAGTAGGGAGTTGGCAGTGTCTCCCGTAGCTAGAGGCCATATCGCGTTTAGAAGGATAAAATAAAATGCATTCCGATAAATCCACTGCACATACAATAACAGATAATGGATTTACATAATTAAAGATACATTATTACAATATGACTGGAAGGAGGGAAGCAGTCTATGGCATCATGATGATCTTCTTACCAACTCCTATACCAAGTGTAGGCAACCTTTGGCACTCCAGATGCTGTGGACTACATCTCCCATAATGCTCTAAAGCAGTTATGCTGTCAAAGCAGCATGGGAGATGTAATCCACAACATCTCGGGTGCCGAAGGTTGACTACCCTTGTCCTAAACCAACCAAGTGCTGGATTTTACAATAAGGTTTAAACCTGTTCTCACATTTACATCTATGAGGACAATTGCATTCAATTTCAGCTGTCAGATACCTGATCATCTCTTATAAGATATCCATTCCCCTGAATACGATCTGGATAGACCCAGTCTTCTAACTTGAGTTTTTAGCTGGGTCATGAAACTGCTGGCAATATAGTCCATCCTCAGCCAAGCCATGACGCCATGAGAAATGTTTACAACAAGATTGTGTAACTCAGGCTGCTGTGCATACAATTCGGCTAGAATGTCAACTCATTCCTTATCTGAATTAAATCACCTTTCAATATTCAGTCACAGGCTGCCTGAGAACAATGGGAGTATGAGATTTTACACTACCACTTAAGGATTTCACATCCTTAGCAGGAATGCATGAACAGGGAAAACATCCCGGGCAAGAATGAGTCTTGTAAAAACTGAAGGATCAATGTTTATACATGCAGAGCTCCATTCCTTATATGCACTAACACTCATGGCGTGGGCCAGTCGCCCTCCTCGCAGACTGCATTCACTTCCAGGCAGCATATCTAAGGAAGGCTAACACAAAGCCACTAAATACAAACTGCATGGAAAGCAGACAGACAGGGGGTGGGGGAGCTACGCTGGCCTTAAAATAGTAACACTGTATTATCCGTCAGAACTGAGCAGCCTACCTCGTTCCAAATGGGATTTATGTTATTCTTCACCACTTTTGTTTTCTTCTTAACTCCTAGGAAAGAAATATATAGTGTTATCACACGCAATACGTACCGCTATTCTATACAGGCAAATACACATTAGGTATTTATAAGGGGTAATTCTGCGGCAAACTTCTAAAAGTGGCTCAGTTTCCATGGAAACCCCATGGAATGTTTGTACTGATTGCTCCAATTTTAGAACTTTCTCCCAAA
>OW240914.1:5615668-5647713 GCA_933207985.1 Pelobates cultripes | reverse complement strand
ACTGAGTACCCACCCAGTGCCCCTGCCCTTCCTCCCTCCATGCCCGGTCATATATTACAGCTCACTGAGAAATATAAGAAAGCTGTGATTGCTTGCGGTTCCAGTCAGACGATTTTCAGTGAGAGACCTCTAATTGCCGTCAGGGAACACTTCAACCAGGCAGCTGGGCTCTCTCTTGTTTTTTTTTTGTTTTTTGTTTTTTATTAATACACTCTAAAATAAAGCATGCATGGAAAAAATCTGCATGTTTTTATTGGTGGTAGATCTACTAAATTGTTAAAACAAATGTAAAACGTTCAGTGGCGTGTTCCTTTAATGGATGGGTGACATATTGATTGAACATCGTAGTCTCTTTGCTCTGAGCGGACGGTTAGCCGATATGGACACTAGTAAGGACTAACCTGTACCAAAAACCAGGTGTACACCACGGCTCCCCAGGGGTTTCCTCCTTTGGATACAAGTTTAGCTGGAGACAGCAATATTCCTGATGGATAAAAGTCGAGACAGAAGCAGGTGTGAATGGTTAGCAGACTAGTAATAGAGCGAGGGAAGGCTAGAATAGCAGGATACATGGAGGGATAGATCCAACGGAGGAGACGGGAACCAAGAAACAACAATTAGAGGGAAAATGTGAGTGACTGAGGTGGTTGGTGGGACATGCGAAGATGAGACAACCAATAGGGGACGTTTTAAGAAGGATTTATGGAAATCTCTATGAATAGTGAATGCATGATGATCACTAAAGTGAGATAAATAATGGAGGGGAAGGAGGATGGATGGACAGAGGGAAGTGCAGGAAAAATGGTAGGGTGCACAGTGGGGTGCGCAGGACATGTTATGGAGTGCTCGGTGGAATAACTATTGTAATGGTCTCCCGAGAGGCAGACAGCAACTTAGATGTGTAAGGAGTGTGAATGACAGGTAGCTCTGTCTATCCTCACCAAACAAGTCGTCCTTGGCCAGAGCGTGCAGAATGCGAGACGCCCCGATCAGGGTGCTCATGGAAGCAGACAGGGAAGTGGCGTACACCCCGATCAGTACGAAAGGAGACCAGATGTTAATAGATCGAAAAAATCCATAATCCTCTTTCAGCAGTGTCCTGGGAATGAATGGGACAAGTTCAGGATGGGACGACTACACATATAATATCTATAGCGACCGGTGGGGTTTGGGGGGGAGCGGTACGAGTCATCACTTAATTATATTACCTGGGGGCCATCCCATCACTCCGTTATTATATTACCTGGGGGCCAACTACTCCGTTATATTACATTACCTGGGGGCCAACTACTCCGTTATATTACATTACCTGGGGGCCAACTACTCCGTTACTATAGGACCTGGGGGCCAACTACTCCGTTACTATAGGACCTGGGGGCCAACTACTCCGTTACTATAGGACCTGGGGGCCAACTACTCCGTTACTATAGGACCTGGGGGCCAACTACTCCGTTACTATAGGACCTGGGGGCCAACTACTCCGTTACTATAGGACCTGGGGGCCAACTACTCCGTTACTATAGGACCTGGGGGCCAACTACTCCGTTACTATAGGACCTGGGGGCCAACTACTCCGTTACTATAGGACCTGGGGGCCAACTACTCTGTTACTATAGGACCTGGGGGCCAACTACTCCGTTACTATAGGACCTGGGGGCCAACTACTCCGTTACTATAGGACCTGGGGGCCAACTACTCCGTTACTATAGGACCTGGGGGCCAACACTCCGTTACTATAAGACCTGGGGGCCAACACTCCGTTACTATAAGACCTGGGGGCCAACACTCCGTTACTATAGGACCTGGGGGCCAACACTCCGTTATATTACATTACCTGGGGGCCAACTACTCCGTTATATTACATTACCTGGGGGCCAACTACTCCGTTACTACATTACCTGGGGGCCAACTACTCCGTTACTATAGGACCTGGGGGCCAACTACTCCGTTACTATAGGACCTGGGGCCACTCACGTTTACTATAGCAGGTTGGGGCCTTTACTCACGTTACTATATAGGACCTGGGGGCCATGCTCCGTTACTAGGACCTGGGGTTGGCACTCCCAGGCCTGGGACCTGGGGGTAACTACTCCAGTTACTACTTATAGGACCACCTGCTGGGGCCAACTACTCCGTTACTATAGGACCACAGGGGAGCGCTTCTCCGTTACTATAGGACCACGGGGGCCTTCTCCGTTACTATAGGACCTGGGGCCAACTACTCCCGCGTTTACTACGCAGACCTGGGGCCAACTACTCCGTTACTATAGGACCGCAGGGGCCTTCTCCGTTACTACTGGGACCTGGGGGCCAACTTTACTCGTTACTATATAGGAGCTGGGGGGCCAACTACTCCGTTACTATAGGCCTGGGGGCCAGCTACTCAAGTACTGCTATAGGACCTGAGGGGCCAACACTCCGTTACACCTGGGACCTGGGGGCCAACACTCCGGCGTTACTATAGGACCTGGGGGCCAACACTCCGTTACTATAAGACCTGGGGGCCAACACTCCGTTACTATAAGACCTGGGGGCCAACACTCCGTTACTATAGGACCTGGGGGCCAACACTCCGTTACTATAGGACCTGGGGGCCAACACTCCGTTACTATAAGACCTGGGGGCCAACACTCCGTTACTATAGGATAGCTATCCCATCGTTCCATCTAAAGCAAAGCTCTTTCTTTAGAAGCTAAACTCAGTAAATCCATAGAACTTTTGGGAGCATCATAATCAGCGAAGTCATTTCTGGTCTGGAACAACTTTCTCTTACAGGTAGCTATTGTATTACTACTTATTGTAAACCTCCAATAAGGTAAAGTGATAGGAAAATCCCCTTTTCCCAGTAATAATTCCAGTATATTTGTTTCCATACTAGGTGCGGGTAATAAACTGGAGTGCGGCCTTACCGGTTACAAGTCAGTGAAGTCATGAGGAAGAGAATTAAATAGACAAAAAATGTAATGATCACAGCGATTATGGTGCCAATGGGAATAGCTCGGCTGGGCTGCTTAAGTTCCCCTGTAAGAACATTAAAAAAATTTAAAATAAGAATAAAAAAAAAATATAAAAATGATATAAATCAGTTGTTACTGTGCATTCAGAAGCTGTTGTGGCTATAACCATGTTATCTTCAGATCTGTGAAAACTAGCAATGCAGCCCAGAGGGAGAGAAAATCTGGATTTATACAAAGCATACACCTGAGGGCTCCTTAGAAGCCTGAAATAAAGCAGTTCTTCCATTTAAGAATGACGTTTGTAATGTGTTGCATGGAATGAGTGAGGGGAGGAGATTTTGTTGCATATTTGCTATTTAGATGGCTATTTTGGAAGTAAGCATACCAGCAGATTCTCTACAAATAGCAATAAATGGAGCATTTGACAGTTTTATTAATATTTTATGGCAATGCCGGCTGCATGTTCTTAAACTGGAATTTGCAATACTACTCTAGGTTTTCAGAACCTACGTAAGCATTGCAAAGAGTTTTACTTTACTGTAATACGTACCTGGGTTGGGGGAAGGAATGTTAAATTTATATTTTTAATAATATTTTGTGCATGGAAGGGACAGTCATATTGTTTTATAATTACATTTATTTAAAGAAGGGTCGAGGGGAATTAAATCTAATAACCAAACTGGAATACAAAACAAAAAAACGTGCCGTACTTCACATTTTTTATGTGACTCTTTGTGTCTGCAGCAGTTTTACGAATTGTTTATTTACATAAAATTGGGATTAAGCACCTTGCACACTTCATTTGTGTCTTTATTTCTGGTAAATTATACTGGAATAGTCTGCATCCCCATTTAAGGTAGAGGGGGGGGGGGAGGGATATACCAATTCAAATGGATTCTATGCTCAGGCAACAACCTACTTCTGCCACCAATTCGCTTTATTTGCAAATGTTTCTTACCAGACATGTTACATCCTGCCATGATTCCGGTGCAACCATTAAACATAACCGCAAACACTGTAGCAAAGTTCATGAGATTACCGGTAGTGTAGTCCAAGGAATAATCGGCTGATGAGAGAAAGCGAGAGAGAGTCACGTGATTTAAAAATAACAGAGTATGAGGTCAGAGGTATAAACAGTCTATACATACCATGTAGATTGTTATGTAGAGTGGTGCTGTTGATTCCAGTATATTCTCCAATTATAGTTGTGTTATCTCCATGTCGAATGGTCACATGGAGTGGCCCTACAGCCACAAAACTAAGTAAAATTGATAAAAGGACTAACAAGACCACAATAAAGATGAAGAATGAAGCTTGCGAATAAATGGAGGCTCCAACCAGGCAAACCGACAAACAAAGGAGGAGGACCACGCTAGCATAAAGAAAGTTATAGCCGTACCCTTGGGGGAGAGCACGCAAAGGGTCTGAAATGCCCGACGTGTCTGAGAAAAGAGAAAAAACTGATTATGTGAGTGTGAATGACAATTAAGGTAGATTAACAAATAAAAAAGGAGACAAGTGAGCAGAGTATGTAAAAGAAAAATAAATAAAACCCATACAGACCTTTCCCAAAGATGTCAAGCACGGCCTCCACCAGTCCCAGAACATAGACTCCACATGCACATACATTGGCCAGATAGAACATCAGACCAATGCTACCTCCAAACTCAGGACCTAGTGTTCGTGAGATCATAACTGGGAGACAATCAAGGAGGACAACAGAGTAGAGATGGACAAGGGATGGGAAAGAAAGGGGTGGAAGAAGCCAGTATAAAACAAAGTTCTTTCGATATTTTGTGATTATCTAGAATGGGGGTTGGCAACATTCGGTACGCCAACCCAAATGTTGTGGACTATATCTCCCATAATGCACTTACAGCAAAATGGAAAATCGTCAGGGGAGATGTTGTCTACAACATGTGGAGTGCCTTCATTTTTCTATCCCTGAAAAATATCCTTCCTAAAATATCCTGATCCTGATGAGCAGAGCATACACAAGCCCAAAATATATAGAAATAGGATAAAACTACGGCCATTGGGAAGAGGGCCCTCACCTATCTCGAGGCGGCCTGTGCCGTTTTGAATAACATTTTCATTGAAGTCTGATTAGGATACAGTACGCTCCGCCTCCCTGGACAGCTCCGTTAGTAGAGATGGCACAGACACTGAGCACAGTCAGCCAGATGATAGCGTAGGCCACAAATAGCATGAGAAGAGACTGCAGGAGACCCGCATGTCCCACAACGAAACCTGGAAGAAGAAAGAAGACAGTGGTCAGTCTGACACTGCAGACATAGACATGAGCTCTAAAACAGGGGTAGACAACCTTCACCACTCCACAATGCTCATATAGTCATAAAGCTGGCAAAGCATTAGGGAAGATGTAGTCCACAACATCTGGAGTGCCGATGGTTGCCACCCCTGCTCTAAGAGGACACAAAATAGTAAAAAAAAACAAAAAAACCCACAAGTTTCCTTAGTGCAATAAGCTGAATATAATCAGTCGGTCGGTTTTATCAGGGTAATACAAACATTTTATCTTTGATAGCCATCGGTCAGTGGGTCTTATCGATCATTTTAAATCAATTCATTTCCTGCCCAGTTCAATTATTATAATATATCCTAGCTTGGTAACTTGTTTTAATAAAGACTTATTCACCTCTTGTATCTGCTAATGTTTGCCATTATTTCGCCCCTCTGTGTCTTTTTATTCACATAGGGAGCCCTGCCTTCCTGAAAGCAATTTGTACCCCAGTATACTGTGCATGAATTCTATGGTGTCCCTGGTCACGTACAGCCCGTGTATCGGGAGAACTCACCGATCCTCATGAATAAAACAATGCTGAACATGGACAGAACAGTGGGCACCACAACACCAAAAAAGGTGGAAAGTTTGCGTGGTGCAGGACCTGCGGTAATAGTTTCTGTGCCGCATAGGGCGGAGTCTGCAGGCCCCAGAGCGCCATCGGATACACTGAAGAGGCGGTAATGAAGAAGGGGAGAGTTTTCCGAGGTCATTCCTGGAAAGAATGGACAAAGAAAGTTAATTCATGTAAAACACACAACATACATGTAATCTATAATCACTCCGTTAATATGATATAAAAGGACACAGCAGGTTATGTAATCCTGACCGAGGGCCAGTTAGTAGACATTTCACGGGTTTCAGCTCATTAAAAATAAACACAAACAAGAGACCCAAAAAACAAAGTAAGATCAGACAATGCACAGATGCAATGAATGGTGATATGACTGGCTGTAGATTTCCTCATGGCACGAGGAAGGCCAGTCAGAGCTCCAAATGGCACGAGGAAGGCCAGTCAGAGCTCCAATTGGCACGAGGAAGGCCAGTCAGAGCTCCAATTGGCACGAGGAAGGCCAGTCAGAGCTCCAAATGGCACGAGGAAGGCCAGTCAGAGCTCCAAATGGCACGAGGAAGGCCAGTCAGAGCTCCAAATGGCACGAGGAAGGCCAGTCAGAGCTCCATATAGTACGTGGAAGGCCAGTCAGAGCTCCATATAGTACGTGGAAGGCCAATCAGAGCTCCATATAGTACGTGGAAGGCCAGAGCTCCATATAGTACGTGGAAGGCCAATCAGAGCTCCATATAGTACGTGGAAGGCCAATCAGAGCTCCATATAGTACGTGGAAGGCCAATCAGAGCTCCATATAGTACGTGGAAGGCCAATCAGAGCTCCATATAGCAGAAGGAAGGCCAATCAGAGCTCCATATAGTACGAGGAGGCCAATCAGAGCTCCATATAGTACGGGGAGGCCAATCAGAGCTCCATATAGTACGAGGAGGCCAATCAGAGCTCCATATAGTACGAGGAGGCCAATCAGAGCTCCATATAGTACGAGGAGGCCAATCAGAGCTCCATATAGTACGAAGAGGCCAATCAGAGCTCCATATAGTACCAGGAGGCCAATCAGAGCTCCATATAGCATGAGGAGGACAATCAGAGCTCCATATAGCATGAGGAGGACAATCAGAGCTCCATATAGCATGAGGAGGACAATCAGAGCTCCATATAGCATGAGGAGGACAATCAGAGCACCATATAGTGCAAGGAGGACAATCAGAGCTCCATATAGTGCAAGGAGGACAATCAGAGCTCCATATAGGAGGAGGAGGCCAATCAGAGCTCCCTATAGCACAAGGAGGACAATCAGAGCTACCATTACTTCAATCCAGACTATTCCCCACTTCCTTCAAAAATCGCATAGTAGGCATGATGCAGTCAGGCAGAGCATTCTTTGGGATCTTCCTACCCCACGGTCAATTGTCAGATATTAAGATATTAATACCGTGTGTCCACTACTGACAGGAGTTAAGTCAGGTACATTGTACCCCACAGAGTATCACCTCTATCCAGTTACTGTGCAGGTAATAGTGTACACAGGGTATCCTCACCTCTATGCAGTTACGGTGGCGGTAATAGTGTACACAGAGTATCCTCACCTTTATCCAGTTACTGTGGCGGTAATAGTGTACGCAGAGTATCCTCACCTCTATCCAGTTACTGTGGCTGTAATAGTGTGCACAGAGTATCCTCACCTCTATCCAGTTACTGTGGCTGTAATAGTGTACACAGAGTATCCTCACCTCTATTCAGTTACTGTGGCTGTAATAGTGTACACAGAGTATCCTCACCTCTATCCAGTTACTGAGCCGGTAATAGTGTACGCAGAGTATCCTCGCCTCTATCCAGTTACTGTGGCTGTAATAGTGTACACAGAGTATCCTCACCTCTATCCAGTTACTGAGCCGGTAATAGTGTACACAGAGTATCCTCACCTCTATCCAGTTACTGTGGCGGTAATAGTGTACACAGAGTATCCTCACCTCAATCCAGTTACTGTGGCTGTAATAGTGTACACAGAGTATCCTCACCTCTATGCAGTTACTGTGGCTGTAATAGTGTACACAGAGTATCCTCACCTCTATCCAGTTACTGTGCTGGTAATAGTGTACACAGAGTATCCTCACCTTTATCCAGTTACTGAGCAGGGAAGGACGAGGGACATTATTTGTCTGGATTTTAAGCTTCATTGAGGGGTGAGTTAGCGTTTGACTGTTACATTCCTGCCACATTCCTCATTCTATCATTCATACAATTCTACAGATCTTTTTACTGACACACACTATTTCAATCAATATACACCGTGTCCTGTATTATTAACTTACTAGCTATTTAACAGGAGACGCAATGAAAACACAACACAATTTGTATAGTAAGGTGGAGGGCAGACTACCATTCCCATCACCTTCAGAGAGCTTGCTTTGTATACCATCACCTACCACATGGATAGAGGGTGAGATAGAGTCACGTATTTCTAAAATCCCAGATAAACACCAGAGGAACAGTTAGTGGCTGGCTGAGAGTGATAAGTTGCACTAGAATTCAATATTTTGACAATCACATTACAATAAATTGCTGGGTTCTACATATCACTGATATTAAAGGTGAAATTTCATTTTCAGTACGAAAATCGTGATAGGAACACTATAACCGCCCCACCAGAACAGATAAACTGCACATAGTCTCCACACCAACAATATTACACGGAATACCTCTATATTACACACTGTATCTCTGTATAACACCAATACGCTATATCACATTGAGTACCTCTATATAACACCCATACTCAGTACCTCTATATAACACAGTGCTACTCTATATAACAGTATCTCTATATAACACACAGTGTGACTCTCTATAACACAGTATCTCTATATAACACACAGTGCGACTCTATATAACAGTATCTCTATATAACACACATTGTGACTCTATATAACACACAGTGTGACTCTATATAACACACAGTGTGACTCTATATAACACACAGTATCTCAATATAACACAGTGTGACTCTCTATAACACACAGTGGGACTCTCTATAACACAGTATCTCTATAACACACACAGTGTGACTCTATATAATACACAGTATCTCAATATAACACACACAGTGTGACTCTCTATAACACAGTATCTCTATATAACACACAGTGAGACTCTATATAACACACAGTATCTCTATATAACACACAGTGAGACTCTATATAACACAGTATCTCTATAACACACTATCTCTATATAACACACAGTGGGACTCTCTATAACACAGTATATCTATATAACACACACAGTGTGACTCTATATAACACACAGTATCTCTATATAACACACAGTGAGACTCTATATAACACACAGTGTGACTCTATATAACACACAGTGTGACTATATTACACACAGTGTGACTCTATATAACACACAGTATCTCAATATAACACAGTGTGACTCTCTATAACACACAGTGGGACTCTCTATAACACAGTATCTCTATAACACACAGTGTGACTCTATATAATACACAGTATCTCAATATAACACACACAGTGGGACTCTCTATAACACAGTATATCTATATAACACACAGTGTGACTCTCTATAAACACACAGTATGACTCTCTATAACACACAGTATGACTCTCTATAACACACAGTATGACTCTCTATAACACACAGTATGACTCTCTATAACACACAGTATGACTCTCTATAACACACAGTATGACTCTCTATAACACAACACACAGTGTGACTCTATATAACACAACACACAGTGTGACTCTATATAACACACAGTGTGACTCTATATAACACACAGTGTGACTCTATATAACACACAGTGTGACTCTATATAACACACAGTGTGACTCTATATAACACACAGTGTGACTCTATATAACACACAGTGGGACTCTATATAACACACAGTATCTCTATATAACACACAGTGTGACTCTATATAACACACAGTATCTCTATATAACACACAGTGTGACTCTATATAACACACAGTGTGACTCTATATAACACAGTATCTCTATATAACACACACAGTGTGACTCTATATAACACAGTATCTCTATATAACACAGTATCTCTATATAACACACACAGTGTGACTCTCTATAACACAGTATCTCTATATAACACAGTATCTCTATATAACACACACAGTGTGACTCTCTATAACACAGTATCTCTATATAACACACAGTGTGACTCTATATAAGAGAAAGCTTATACCCACCCTGCACTGTCTGTGTTCAGCAGCCACTTCCTGGTCAGCTGACAGATCATGTGACCCCTCCCCCACCCATCCCTTTATTGCAGCAGCAGGCTGTGTATAATAACTGCATGTGGGGATCATGGGATTACATCCAGTCATTGTCACAAACAGGGCTGTCATTGTACTGCGACGCGGAATATGTTAGTGCTATATAAATAATAACAATGTATTACAGTCTAAACTGTAATAATTGTGAATGGCTACAAGGAGACTGTAAAAGGCTAGCTGAGAATTTCAGGCTCAGTCTCTGATACAATACAGAGTTTCTTCCTGTAACTATACAGCACCGTGTGATACACTAACAGGAACGGTGAATAATATAAGAAATACAGTATATCCCCCCGCTAATAGCCGCCGGCAGTGAGACAGTAACAGGAACGGTGAATAATATAAGAAATACAGTATATCCCCCCGCTAATAGCCACCGGCAGTGAGACAGTAACAGGAACGGTGAATAATATAAGAAATACAGTATATCCCCCCGCTAATAGCCACCGGCAGTGAGACAGTAACAGGAACGGTGAATAATATAAGAAATACAGTATTTTATTTTATTTAGTTTTGTAAAATGCTTCCAAAATTAAACAGAATAACAAAATAAATAACAAAATAACAATAATAAACAATCAACTGAAATAATACCCAATTCAAACATAATACCAAATGAAACATAAATACCCCAAAATTAAACATAAATACCGAAAAAAAAAACTCAGGAAGGGGCACTAATAGGGGAGTAAACTTATACCAAATTAAATAACTGGGAATAACAGGGAGAGGGATTAACAGAAAAAGGGGGGGGAACTAAATCATAAGGGGATAAATTAAAAGGCGGGGGGCTCCATTACTTCATGGAGCCTTGGGGAGGGAGAAAAAGGGCTGAAATGCTCCTGAAGGAGCTCTTACATAACAAGGGGGGGGACAAGGGGGGACCCAATTGACCTCGAGTCCACAGCCAGCTAAACACAAACATAAACCAAGAGTGAAATAAAACACACACATAAACATAAACAAACCCATTACCCACATGGAGTCCTTTTCTCAGTTCATAAAACCCACCAACCACATGGAGTCCATGCCTCCGTCCATCAACACCAACCCACCACCTACACTTTAAACCCAAACTTTAAACCCAAACCCACCACCCAAATGGAGTCCATTTTCAATTCATAAAACCCACCACCCTCATGGAGTCTATCCCTCCGTCCATCCCCCAAACCCACCACCCAAATGGAGTCCTTTTCTCAGTTCATCACATCCAAACCCACCACCCACATGAAATCAAAATTTTGTCCATAGACCCACCACCCACATGAAATCCAGTTTGTACACCACCCTCAAGGAGTCCATCCCTCCGTCCATAAAGAAACCCAGTGTTTTTTTTTTTGTTTTCTTTCCCCACCCAAAGTAAATTTTTCAATTTGTCCATACACCAGAAACCCACCCTAACCCAAACAATACCAAAAATAACCTGTGCATAACCATAACCATAACCATAACCTAACTACACTGCACTACCTAGACGCAGAGGAAGGTACTCGTCTGCTAAAGGTGGCAGCCTTCCATGAAAAGAAAAACCAGTTCAAAATCTACGGGGGAAAGGTGAAGACAGATTTGGAATTCCCTTCACCAAGACAAGGGCGCCCATGGAGCGGTTCAAGGCGGGTGGACCTTGAGATTTCGCCACAAACGCTGCCAAATGGTGGGATCCATAGAGGCCCTTTCGGTGGTATAGATCCCACGAACCGCCCTCAGAATGTCTGCTACCACCACCTGACAGGAAAGGTCTTTACGTTGAAGGGAAACCTGACACCTTGCCATCCAAGTGAAATACTTAACCACTGAACTGACTACATAAAGAGTGCCCAAATCAAAAGCCCTCCCCCTTGAGTTGGACGTCCCGTACGCCCACTCCGCATAAGTCCAGCGGGATAAGCAGGGGATGCCTAAGGCGGCTGAGACCTCTTTGTAGACCTGTACGTTAAAGGGGCACTCGAGGAGGAAGTGGTCCATGGACTCCACTTCCCCGGAACATTCCACCCGAGGACAACCGCGATCCGTTATGTTCCTGTACTTCAAATTCCCTCGAACGTAAAGTCTACCGTGGAAGGAGAGAAACGCCACGTCTCGGTATTTCTCCGGAAGGCGCCTGGAGTTGATGTTTTTCAACCCCGAGGCGAGAGTACTTGGCGGGCAGTCCTTCAAAGCAAGCTGAATGCCAAAGTGGGTGGCCAGGACCCTCCCGTCGAGAAGCTTCTTGGGAGTGTCCCGAACCTCCTCCACCGTGACGTTCCACCTGCGCAGAATTCCCACTCCCTCGATGACCGAAGACGGAAGATAGCTAGAATGCCGAACTCTCATGCTCTTCACCCTCCCACCCTGAAACCAGTCCACCAGGAAAGGTGTGACCCACTCCCTGAATATACATACCCAGCCAGGCTGCTCATCCTTCAGGAGAGCCCCAAAGTTCCTTTTCAGGAAGTTGTTAGTAAAGAAAACGATGGGGTTGACCATGGCCAGACCCCCGTCCTTTCTGGCCAGGTAAGTGACCTCTCTTTTGATGAGGTTCAGCCTGTTCCCCCACAACATGCGGAAGAACAGCGCAAACATCCGAGCGTGGAGGGACCTGGGCAAAAGGAAGATGTTACTGACGTAGCCGAATACGGTCAGAACATAGGTTTTGATTAGGTTCACCCGTTCTCTGAACGTCAGTTTCCACCTGTGGCTCTCCTCCACCTTGCTAGAAGCTATGGCAAGCCGTTCGGTCCAGTTCCTGAGAGCCAGATCCCCTGGTCCGAACACCACCCCCAAGATCTTAATTTCAGGCTGGGCCCTCGGGAAACCGTCTGGAAGAGGGAACTGGTCCCCCTCCTTCCCGCACCAGAAAACTACGCTCTTGTCCCTGTTGACACGAGAGGCTGAAGCGGCAGAATACGCTAGGATTAAATCATCCACCTCCGTGGCCTCCCGAGTATTGTAGACCACTATGGAGATGTCATCAGCGTAGGCAACAACCCGTAAAGGCCTCTCCGGAGCCCTGGCCACTCCCTGTAACGTGCCTGCCTCGACCCTTCGGATGAAGGGATCGACTGCAAACACGTACAAGAGTGGGCTGAGAGGACAGCCTTGCCTGACCCCGGATCGGATCCTAAACGTCCTGCCCCTCCACCCGTTCACAAGAGCGAAGCTTTCGGCCCCTCTGTACAAGGTGATTATCCAATTGACGAATTTTCCCGGCAAGCCATACTTCCGCAAGACTGACCACAGATAACGGTGATCTACTCGATCAAAAGCTTTGGACTGATCAAGTGCCAGAAGGTATATCCCCCTTTCTCCGTCCCTGCACTTCTCGAGGGCTTCCCTGACTTCGAAAACGGCATCAAAGACAGTTCTGCCCTCGATTGAACAGTACTGGGAGGTGGATAGGACACGCCTCGCTAGGCCCTGTACTCGTTTCATCAAAATCTTTGCCAGGACCTTCCTGTCGACATTTAACAGGGATATGGGGCGCCAGTTCCCCACATCCGCTGTGTCGAGCACGTTCGGCTTGGACAGCAAGATCAGGGCAGAAGTCCTCATCGAGGGTGGCAATAATCCTTGAGCCAAGCTCTCATTAAACACCTCGGTCAGATGAGGGGCCAAGAGGTCGCAGAACTGTTGGTAAAACTCGGCCGTCAGACCATCAGGACCTGGCGACTTACACTTGTTCTGCTGTTGGATACTCTCTGTGACCTCTTCTATGGTGATCTCGCTGACCAACTCGTCAAAAGAGAGGTCGCTATGCTCAGGGAGCGTGAGCTCGCTCAAGAAGTCATCTACCCTTCTCCCGTGGGAGGTTCCCTCCTCGCTACATTGGGGGCTGCCCTTTCCGAGGAGGTCAATGTAGTAGTCGCGGACCACCTTCCGAATCCCGCGAGGAGACTCCTCTAGGGTCCCGTCGGTGCCCCGCAGACTAGGGATGGACTTGGTACCTTCCTTCCGCTTGCAGCTAAGATAAGGATCGGGCGAGCGGTATGACCCATGATCCCTCTCTTTTACAAGGGAGGCGTACCTGTCATACTGATAACTCCTCATCAGGTTTTTAACTGCCGCAATGTCCTCGGGGTCACCTCCCTGCGAGATCAGGATGTCTAACCTCCCAAGCAAGCCCAGATACATCTTGTACCTGGAGGACTGCATGTTCCGGGCGAGATTGTGAAACAGCCGTTGAGTTCTGGCCTTCACCATCTCCCACCACTCAGACTTCGTTTGGCCTAAGTCGGCCAATGTCATCTGATCGTGAAAGAATTCCATGAAGGCTTGCTGAACCCTCTGTTCCACCAGGAGGTCTGAATTTAGCCGCCAGATCCCTCTACCCTTAGGTGGGGTACTATAGACGTTCAACTCGCAAGACAAAATGTGATGGTCGGAGAACTCCACCGGTGTAAGCACGGGTGCCGCCACCGGGAAATTCTCCTTAAAGAAAAACCTATCTATCCTACTCTGACAGCTACCTCTGTGATAAGTGTACCCACCCGTGGGATTGGGAGTGTGATGAAGGTACACATCGACCAATCCAGCCTGACTAACCATCTTATTTAAAAAATAGGAGTCATACCCCAGCCTCTGAGTGGCGTCTCTCCTGTCTTGAGGCCTAGTTATGGTGTTAAAGTCACCGCCAAACAGGATTTGCTGGGATGTATAAAGGTAAGGCTCTATCTCAATAAACAGGCGCTTCCTCTCCCACTTAGATTGGGGGCCATAGATATTAATTATCCTGAAAGGTTGCCTTCCCATTGAGACATCTAAAACCACACACCGTCCTTTTTGCAACTCAATAACCCTGTTGATGCTAACATCAACGTCCTTAAATAGGATGGCGATTCCCCCATATCTCTCTGTGGCTAGAGAGAAATAGGAGGGCCCCCATCTCCAGTCCCGCTTTGCAGCGCGCAGGGCCGCGAGGGTTTCCAGCCGGGTCTCCTGTACCAAGATGACATTGTACGGAGCCCGGCTGAGGTGGTCGTAAACCAAAAAGCGGGCCCTGCTGGACTTAATGCTGTTTACATTCACCGTAGCCACAGAGAGTACAGGAAAAGTCGCCATAAGGGCATTAAGTATAAGGAGACTTTCCCTTCCTTCTGCGGTACCCCTCCTCCTCTGTGTCGGAACCGAGGAACCTCTTCACTGAGACTCCGGGATACAGTTGCCCACCTCAACCCCTGCCACCACCCCGGGGAGGTTCGCCATCTCCTCCTCGTACTCACAGTCGGCCCAGCTGGAGGACAGTGCCTCGTACCTGTTAGATACGGGCACCGGGGCCTCCTGCAAGCCCGAAGAGGAGGATGACGCCCGTGCCACACCACCCTTATAAGTGGCGTCTCCCCCGTTCGGGGGTTTCGCCGCAGGGGGTATGGCGATCTTCCGGGGTGAGGGCAGCGTCGAGGTCTTGGAGGGGGGGGGTTTCTTACCTTTCACCGTGCTCCACTCTAGGGACTGTGCATCTAAGGGACGTGCATCTGGGGACTTTTCAGTGGGGGTAACCTTCACCGTGGAGAATTTAGGAGGGGGGGGCCTAAGGGCGACAACCTGGGAGTGCCTAAGGGGAACCCGTGTACCTGCTTGTGCGTCTAAACTATTTATAACCGCGGCACCCTTTGTCAGGGTGCCTGTGCCCGTGCTCGTGCCCGCCACCTGTGTACCAACTAACTCCAGTGAACCAATGGCTGTGGAGGTAGTGCGTTCTCTACGTACACTTTTCGTGAGGGGACGTGAACTTGTGGCCTTCCCAGGGTCCTGAGATGTTACAGAGACCAAGGGGAGGATGGGTTGTTGCTGGGGCAGGGAAACCCCTGTGCCAGAGATGGGCCTTGTAGATGACGATGCCACCTGAACCCCTAACCCAGCAGAGTCCATCTCCACCGGCTCCTGACTCCAGATGGACTCTACATTGTGCTGGGCTTCGGGGCAGGTGCGGTACGTGTGACCCATCTCTGAACACAGATGACACCGGATCTCCCTGCAGCTGTCCCGGAGGTGCCCCACAGCGCCGCACATAGTGTATTTGAGGACCGTACAGGCATTGCTGTAATGCCTGTACGATCCGCACTTGTGACATACCCTGGGCTGACCAGGGTAAAAACAGGATACCCGGTCAGCCCCGATGAAAAAACTATTAGGCATATGCTGTGTGACACCTCGAATCTCCCGCAGCAACACTGAAACAGTCCATCCGCCTGTCCAAATCCCATCCTCATCTAAGATCTTAACAGGGGGGGATTTAACATCCCCAAACCTCTTAGTCCAAACAAGGATGTCTGCTATGGGGATGGATTCATTTCTCACCAGGAAAGTGACCTTCTTAAGACCCTGGCGAGAAATGGCCACAGCGGTGAATCCTGCCCACTTTGTACCCTGTGCAGACCTGGCCGCTTCCCACCCAGCCCAGAAGCGATCCAGGAGCTGCGACGTCATAAAGGAGACGTCGAACTCCCGGGTGCCCGAGGCATGGATGAGCGCGTACAGGTCCACGGGCGCAAATCCCATATCCTTTAGCCGGGTCACCAGCCACCGTCTGTCAGGCACCTGGGTCTCACCCCCACAGATGAGCCGTACCACGTTCCTCCTGTTCCCAAAGGAAACCTGAGGACGCGTAGCAGGCCCGTCCGCAGAGAGGCGAGGTGGCCCAGATGCCCAAGCATTGGGCGCACCGGGACCCGCTGTCTGGGAATGATTCGGACGGACTCCCCTCGCTGAACCAGAGGCCTCGGTCACACCAGAACCCTGGGTGACAACCTGGGAGTGCCTAAGGGGAACCCGTGTACCTGCTTGTGCGTCTAAACTATTTATAACCGCTGCACCCTTTGTCAGGGTGCCTGTGCCCGTGCTCGTGCCCGCCACCTGTGTACCAACTAACTCCAGTGAACCAGGGGCAGGGGCAACATAACCTGAGGCGGGGGCAACATAACCAGGGGCAGGGGAAACAGTACCAGGGGCAGGGGCAATAGTACCGGGGGTGGGGGCAACATAACCAGAGGCAGGGGCAACAACACCAGGGGCAGGGGCAACAACACCAGGGGCAGGGGCAACAACACCAGGGGCAGGGGCAACAACACCAGGGGCAGGGGCAACAACACCAGGGGCAGGGGCAACAACACCAGGGGCAGGGGCAACATCATTAATACAAACAGGCTGGCTGTGGACCTTTTTACTAAGGCCAATAGGTCCCATCATTACATTTACAGTTACATCCATACTCCCATCCTCCTCAGCCATCCCTAAACCACCAGTGGAGTCAAACACAATGTTAGTCATACTTTTCTTACCTCCACTGGCGGTTTCCTCAGTATGGACTGCTGGCTGAGGATGATGGGAGTCCCCTGCAGTCCTGTCTTCCATAGCGCCAGCGGCACCCGCGGCACCAGGAACAACAGGAACAACAGGAACAACAGGGGGACTGGTTACACATGCAGACATAAGGGGAACACATAGGGAAGCAGGGGGAACAGACTGGAAGACAAACTTGGACACATCCAGGGAAACAGACTGGGGGACAAACAGGGGAGGAGACTTGCTGGTAGGGGAGAGCAGTCGAGCTTGCTCCAAGGGAGCAGAGGGAAAAGGAGGGCCATCACCCTGCTCCAGACTGCTCCATCCAGTGCCATCCTGCCCAGCAGCCGCCTGAGGACAGGAGGCAGAGGTACCAGCCACTCCAGGGGACGCAACCACACGGAGAGGAAGGTCAGAGGGAAGGCAGGTAAGGGAGGGAGTGGGAAGGGAGCAGGGGAAGGACCCCTCCATGGGATCACCGGTACATGCCATAGTACCGGCGGGGATGGTCTCCCTGTCACCATGGAGGGCGGCGGGGGGCCCAGATACTTCCACAGAGGCAGGTTGTGCAGGTTTCTGGGGCATACAGGTGTTGCCACCTGCAGGGTTAGTATCCCTGGCCCCAGGCTTCTGCAAGGCCAGGCCTTTTATATAGTATTTTAATAACCTTTTTTATTTTATATTTTATTTATTTTCTGCATACCATACTCCAAAGAATCCTAGGTGGGGATTATACCACCCACGCTGTTACATAGAGCAGTTAGTCTGCCCTATACATTGTGAGTATATTTTATTATTTTATTTATTTATCTAAATTTTATTGAGAGCACTATCGCTGTTTTATCTTCTCTCCGAGTTCCTGAGGTTCAAGTCAAGATCACTCATCAGCGGGGATAATACCGCTGTACGCCAAATCAACTAGAGCTAGTCAAAGCTCTACTGAATGTGAGTGTATCTACTATATATTTTATAATTTTTACCATACGTGTGGAACATACTGCACCATTACTGTCTCTATTTTTATTTTCCAACTTGGTTACCTGCCACTACAAAGAAGAGGACACTTGCTGCATATCCTGGAAGCGGGGATAATACCGCTGTAAGCCATTCACACCAGAGCTGGATTAAGCTCTGCCAATTGTAAGTAAGACCTCTTCTATTTTTCATATATTTGGATTACTCTTCACACCATCAACATCTCCTGGATATCACTGAAGTAGATCCTTGGATGCGACAATATAGACCCCACTGGACTTAATATTACTATTTATTGTGCACATTGGCGCAGACCCATCCCCCCACTTTTTTTGTCATTATCCAATTTTCAGGGACATTAGAGGGATTCCCTGTTTGGGACTGCTGCCTTTTGGATTAGCGCTGACTCTACACCTTGTTCAGTCAGGTGGCCAAAAAAAGAGTAGTGTGTAAAAAAAAAAATTTTTTTTTTGTTTTTTGTTTTTTTTAAATGGGCCTATTCCATTGTCCTGGGCCTTGGCCTGGAGCTGCAGCTCCATCAGCCCCTATGTTAATCCGGCCCTGAGCCCACCCCTGGCAGTATATCACTTACACTTACCCAAGCTGGCCTGTTGCTGGGTCTTCAGGGATAAGAGGCTGAACCCTGGCATTTTCATCCCTTCAGGGAGAGGTTGGGTCCGACCCCCGGTCACTAAACGGGGTACTCAGGCTAGCCACTTAATCTTAGTGCGTTTTGCTGGGTCTTCAGGGCTTAGAGGCTGAACCTTGGCAGGGCCTAAAAAATATTGCCTGGTGAGCATAAAAGAAAAAATCTAGGCCTGCTTAAGCAGACTCCTTCCAAACTGCCGTGAAGGACAGGAAAAAGACTGCCCGATAGGAAGGAGGAGGATCTATTTATACCAGTTTCAGAGTTCTATTTCCTGTCCTTTCTGCCGTGAGGGGAGGAGCTAACCCATGAGTAAATGCTGCCATGAATAATGATCAGGAAATGGGAATTGTTTTAGAATTGTATCCAGGCAACAGTTTTCTCTATAAACTGACCTCTCAGTTTTACTTGTGAGGGTATTGCCCCCCCGAATTACAATATTGTTATATTGGTATTTGACGGTTCTATTTGACTGTCAGATATGAAGTGCAGGCCGCAAATTTACTTTTTATCACCCAAAACTATTAGAATTTTTCAAAGTGCGCTGTAAGCACAGTGTTTGACGGTTCTATTTGACTCTCAGATATGAAGTGCACCGCAGGACACAAATGTACTATTTAGCACAAAAAAAGTGTGATTTTTTTATTTTTTTAAACCAACAATGTAACAGTAGTATTTAAGGGTTTTATTAGACTGCAAGAAATGCAGTTTGCAAATGTACTATTTAGCACCCAAAAAATTGCAGTATTTAAAAATGCCTAGATGTTGCCCACTGAGCAACCAGAACAGGATTAAAGTCATGTGCCTGGCACACATGCAGTTGCAAGTGCACTGCACTCTCTGTGGCACTGGGCTCAGGGCAGGGTACAAAAATGTAGTATTATAGCACCCACAAAAATAATCGCTGTAGTTTAAATAATCGCTGTAGTTTGCAGATTCAACACCAGAATTCTTTTCTAATCTGTCCCTAACAGCTGCAGCATCCTCTCCCTACACTAATAAGGGCTCATGTGCGTGCGGCGCTACGTGACTCCACCTTATATATAGAGGCTGGATCACATGCTGCACTGGACAATCACAGCCATGCCATTAGTAGGCATGGCTGTGATGGCTTCTAAAGGCAAACAAGTCAAATGCTTGTTGATTGGCTGCCCTGCAGCCTTTCAAAACGCGCCATTAAATCGCCGAACACCGAACTCCAACCCGAACATACAGTGATATGTCCGTGTCCGGGGTCCAAAAAACTTAATGTTCGGTACGAACCTGAACTTTACAGTCCGGGTTCGCTCAACTCTAATAGTGAACACACCGCTCTGTATAATGATACTGAGTATCTATACACTGATAATGAACACACCGCTCTGTATAAAGATTCTGAGTATCTATACACTGATAATGAACACACCGCTCTGTATAATAATACTGAGTATCTATACACTGATAATGAACACACCGCTCTGTATAAAGATTCTGAGTATCTATACACTGATAATGAACACACCGCTCTGTATAATGATACTGAGTATCTATACACTGATAATGAACACACCGCTCTGTATAAAGATTCTGAGTATCTATACACTGATAATGAACACATCGCTCTGTATAATAATACTGAGTATCTATACACTGATAATGAACACAGCGCTCTGTATAATAATACTGAGTATCTATACACTGATAATGATCACGCCGCTCTGTATAATAATACTGAGTATCTATACGCTGATAATGAACACACCGCTCTGTATAATGATACTGAGTATCTATACACTGATAATGAACACACCGCTCTGTATAATAATACTGAGTATCTATACACTGATAATGAACACACCGCTCTGTATAATGATACTGAGTATCTATACACTGATAATGAACACAGCGCTCTGTATAATAATACTGAGTATCTATACACTGATAATGAACACACCGCTCTGTATAATGATACTGAGTATCTATACACTGATAATGAACACACCGCTCTGTATAGAGATTCTGAGTATCTATACACTGATAATGAACACATCGCTCTGTATAATAATACTGAGTATCTATACACTGATAATGAACACAGCGCTCTGTATAATAATACTGAGTATCTATACACTGATAATGAACATACCGCTCTGTATAATGATACTGAGTATCTATACGCTGATAATGAACACAGCGCTCTGTATAATAATACTGAGTATCTATACACTGATAATGAACACAGCGCTCTGTATAATGATACTGAGTATCTATACACTGATAATGAACACACCGCTCTGTATAATAATACTGAGTATCTATACGCTGATAATGAACACAGCTCTCTGTATAATGATACTGAGTATCTATACGCTGATAATGAACACACCGCTCTGTATAATGATACTGAGTATCTATACACTGATAATGAACACACCGCTCTGTATAATAATACTGAGTATCTATACACTGATAATGAACACAGCGCTCTGTATAATGATCCTGAGTATCTATACACTGATAATGAACACACCGCTCTGTATAATGATACTGAGTATCTATACACTGATAATGAACACGCCACTCTGTATAATAATACTGAGTATCTATGCACTGATAATGAACACAGCGCTCTGTATAATAATACTGAGTATCTATACACTGATAATGAACACAGCGCTCTGTATAATAATACTGAGTATCTATACACTGATAATGAACACAGCGCTCTGTATAATGATACTGAGTATCTATACACTGATAATGATCACGCCGCTCTGTATAATAATACTGAGTATCTATACGCTGATAATGAACACAGCGCTCTGTATAATAATACTGAGTATCTATACACTGATGAGCACGCCGCTCTGTATAATGATACGGAGTATCTATACGCTGATAATGAACACACCGCTCTGTATAAAGATTCTGAGTATCTATACACTGATAATGAACACATCGCTCTGTATAATAATACTGAGTATCTATACACTGATAATGAACACAGCGCTCTGTATAATAATACTGAGTATCTATACACTGATAATGATCACGCCGCTCTGTATAATAATACTGAGTATCTATACACTGATAATGAACACACCGCTCTGTATAATGATACTGAGTATCTATACGCTGATAATGAACACAGCGCTCTGTATAATAATACTGAGTATCTATACACTGATGAGCACGCCGCTCTGTATAATGATACGGAGTATCTATACGCTGATAATGAACACACCGCTCTGTATAAAGATTCTGAGTATCTATACACTGATAATAAACACACCGCTCTGTATAATGATACTGAGTATCTATACACTGATAATGAACACAGCGCTCTGTATAATGATACTGAGTATCTATACACTGATAATGAACACAGCGCTCTGTATAATAATACCGAGTATCTATACACTGATAATGAACACAGCGCTCTGTATAATGATACCGAGTATCTATACACTGATAATGAACACAGCGCTCTGTATAATGATACTGAGTATATATACACTGATAATGAACACACCGCTCTGTATAATGATACTGTGTATCTATACACTGATAATGAGCACACCGCTCTGTATAATAATACTGAGTATCTATATGCTGATAATGAACACAGCACTCTGTATAATGATACTGAGTATCTATACACTGATAATGAACACGCTGCTCTGTATAATGATACTGAGTATCTATACTCTGATAATGAACACAGCGCTCTGTATAATAATACTGAGTATCTATACGCTGATAATGAACACAGCGCTCTGTATAATAATACTGAGTATCTATACACTGATAATGAGCACGCCGTTCTGTATAATAATACTGAGTATCTATACGCTGATAATGAACACAGCGCTCTGTATAATAATACTGAGTATCTATACACTGATAATGAACACGCCACTCTGTATAATAATACTGAGTATCTACACCCTGTTCCAAATTATTATGCAAATTATATTTTTCTCATTTACCTAAATAATCTAAATAACAGTCAGCATAATTCTCATGTTATCAACTATTAAGAGTACAATTCAAATTTTATTGAACAAACCTCCTAATGATAACAGTATTTTTTTTAAACATAAAAAGCTTACAATCCACTGTCCCAAATTATTACGCACAGTAAGTTTCAAATCACTTTATAAGTTGTAAAGAACTGAAAATTGTCATTTGTTGTGTTTGCAGCATATTCACTGAAATCAAAAACTATTTCAATCAAACTTATAACAACATGTTAACTTTTTAAACATTTTAACAGGTCACGTTACATTTTAACATAGGACCCCTTATCTGATAGCAGCTTCACAAGTCTTGCATCCATTGAACTTGTGAGTTTTTGGACAGTTTCGGCTTGAATTTGTTTGCAAGATGTCAGAATAGCCTCCCAGAGCTGCTGTTTGGATGTAAACTGCCTCCCACCCTCATAGATCTTTTGCTTGAGGATGCTCCAAAGGTTCTCAATATGATTAAGGTCAGGGGAGGATGGAGGCCACACCATGACTATCTCTCCTTTTATCCCTGTAGCAGCCATTGATGCAGAGGTATTCTTTGCAGCATGAGATGGTGCATTGTCATGCATGAAGATGATTTTATTATGGAAAGCATAGTTCTTCCTTCTGTACCAGGGAAGAAAGTGGTCAGTCAGAAACTCCACATACTTTGCTGAGGTCATCTTTACACCTTCGGGGACCCTAAAGGGGCCAACCAGCTCTCTTCCCATGATTCCGGTCCAAAACATGACTCCACCACTGCCTTGCTGACGTCACAGCCTTGTTGGAACAGGGTGGCCGTCCACCAACCATCCACTACTCCATCCATCTGGACCATCCAGGGTTGCACGGCACGCATCAGTGAACAGGACTGTTTGAAAATTAGTCTTCATGTATTTTTCTGCCCAATGCAGCCGTTTCTACTTGTGAACATTGGTTAGTGGTGGCCGAATAGAAGGTTTATGCACAGTTGTAGTGATGTCGCGAACCCGAAATTTTCGGTTCGCGAACGCGAACTTCCGCAAGTGTTCGTGAACCGGCGAACCGCCCGAAACGCCATTGACTTCAATGGGGAGGCGAATTTTAAAACACACAGGGACTCTTTCTGGCCACAATAGGGATGGAAAAGTTGTTTCAAGGGGACTAACACCTGGACTGTGGCATGCCGGAGGGGGATCCATGGCAAAACTCCCATGGAAAATTACACAGTTGATACAGAGTCTGGTTTTAATCCATAAAGGGCAGAAATCACCTAACATTCCTAAATCACAATCAATATGGATTGACACCTGACATATGACATATTGACACCTTGACATATGGATTGACACCTGTCCTCAGAGCCCCTGATGCACACGGACACAGAGCAGAATAGAGACTGGTCCCCCTACATAGGGTCACTTGGCAGATATGGATTGACACCTGTCCTCAGAGGATCCCTGATACACACTGACACAGAGCAGAATAGGGACTGTTCCCCTACATGGTCACTTGGCAGATATGGATTGACACCTGTCCTAAGGTTCCCTGATACACACTGACACAGAGCAGAATAGGGACTGTTCCCCCTACATCGGGTCACTTGGCAGATATGGATTGACACCTTGTTACAAACTGCTATTTGTAACGGGCCCTTTAAATGGCAAATTGCCCTGTTTCCCTGGGTTGTGGAGAAGCCTCTTTGCCAGCCTCCTCCCGCATGACTATGGCCCCTGGGAGATTGTGAAAATGTATGCACTTTTATTTGGTGTGTATGGCCCTTTAAGACTGTCGGTGGGCATATTGGGGCTTATGGACTCTTTATGTGACTGGTGCTGGCCCTTTAAACACCTTTTTTGGGACATCAGGAAGATTGGGACACTGCCCCTTTAAGGCCGTGTCCCCAGACTTGTTGGGGACACGGCCCCTTTAAGACGGTGTCCCCTGTGTCCCCAGACCTGGTGCAAACCCTTTGTGCCTGCCTTGCTATTTCCCACTTGGTTCAGTAAATGGGAAATTATTTCAGCTGCAGAGACTAAGTCCCATTCGGCGATGGGACTTAGTCTTTTTTTCAGCCGTTTTTTTCAGCCTTATTTCAGCTGCAGAGACTAAGTCCCATTCGGCGATGGGACTTAGTCGTTTTTCAGCCTGAAATAGACCGACCTCACAGCCCAAATCTATGGAACTGTTTTGGGCAGGAAAATGTGCTTGCGGTCGGTCATAAAGGGACCTCCAGCTAACTTTTTAACCCCTGGATGGATTTGGCTGATTTTTGGTTATGTTTATGTTTTAAGTGTGCTGATTCCAAATATGTAATTATGAAGATGGGATGTGTAATTTTAAAGTTACAGGGTATGGCTAAAAACTATATTTTTACTGCCTGTGTTTAATTATGTTAATCTCTTCCCAAACGTCATTTCGTTCAAAGTGGAGAGAATGTTAAAAAAATATATTTTTGTTCTGAGTGTGAGAAATGCTTTTCAGCCGCTTCTAATCTTAAGCATCATTTGAGGAGCCATACAGGAGAAAAACCTTATTTGTGGTGTGTTTAGTATTGTTCTGATCAGTTTAATACCTTCTGCGTCTCCTATCAGTGGACGTGTATATGGCAGCCATTTTAGGAACCGTACACCTGGGACCCGGAAAGCAAGGCTTACCTCGCTCAACAGTATTTTGCAGCCGATTCCTCCAGAAGAAGAGCCTGAACCCTTACCGGCTGCACATGTCTTACCTGTACATGGAAAGCTGCTCTGGTTCCTTGATGAGCCAGCTGCCCGTGAGTTAACATGTCCCGTGGAGAAGCACTCTGTCCTGTAAAGCCTCACCCAAAAAAAGGAGTGGTGTGTTTAGTATTGTTCTGATCAGTTTAATACCTTCCGCGTCTCCTATCAGTGGACGTGTACACTGCATTGATTTTTATCTAAGCCGTAAACTTTTGCACAGTGAAGTATATTCACTGCCATTGAAAAGGAGTGCATGGCGGTGGTGTGGGCCCTCAAAAAGCTGCAACCTACTTGTATGGACAACCGTTTACCTTACTCACAGATCACATTAAATTTGGTGCACTGCGCGGTCAAGCTAATGTGACACCAGATAGTAGTGGTGTGCTTAGTACTATTTTTATCAGTTTAATACCTTCCGCGTCTCCTATCAGTGGACGTGTACACGGCATTGATTTTTGTAACAGGGAGATGGAAGAAGAGGTTTGGTCGGTCCTCTTACTGCAAATTTGGGGCACTGCGCGGTCAAGCTAATGTGACAACAGATAGGAGTGGTGTGTTTAGTATTGTTCTGATCAGTTTAATACCTTCCGCGTCTCCTATCAGTGGTCGTGTACACGGCATTGATTTTTGTAACAGGGAGATGGAAGAAGAGGCTTGGTCTGTCCTCTTACTGCAAATTTGGAGCACTGCGCGGTCAAGCTAATGTGACACCAGATAGGAGTGGTGTGTTTAGTACTATTTTTATCAGTTTAATACCTTCCGCGTCTCCTATCAGTGGTCGTGTACATGGCAGTAATTTCTGTAACAGGCAGATGGAAGAAGATGCTTGGTCGGTCCTCCTAACTGGAGACTGTGTTGTTGTACGGGTGGCAGGTGGAGCCATTTATAAAGTACACACTGCTTTATAAAGCCATTTATAAAGTACACACTGGCGGCTTGAACCCAAGTTGGTGGCGGATAAGTCACGCAAGTCAACAGGCATTCAGAGCTAAAATACAGCAGCGTGTGGACCATTTTTAGCCCAAGGCAGCCCATCTCATCAGGCCTTTTTTACATAGGGTCACTTGGCAGATATGGATTGACACCTGTCCTAGGGATCCCTGATACACACTGACACAGAGCAGAATAGGGACTGTTCCTCCCACATAGGGTCACTTGGCAGATATGGATTGACACCTGTCCTCAGAGCCCCTGATACACACTGACACAGAGCAAAATATTGACTGTTACCCCTACATAGGGTGACTTGGCAGATATGGATTGACACCTGTCCTCAGAGCCCCTGATACACACTGACACAGATCAGAATAGGGAATGCTACCCCAACATCGGGTCACTTGGCAGATATGGATTGACACCCGTCCTAAGGATCCCTGATACACACTGACACAGATCAGAATAGGGAATGTTACCCCAACATAGGGTCACTTGGCAGATATGGATTGACACCTGTCCTCAGAGCCCTGATACACACTGACACAGAGCAGAATAGGGAATGTTACCCCAACATAGGGTCACTTGGCAGATATGGATTGACACCTGTCCTAAGGATCCCTGATACACACTGATACACACCTACTTGGATGGTATAGACATTTTAGCAGCTCCTGGCCCGAACACCTGACCCACATAGGAGCCGTAATAGACCGGATTAGGGAGTCCGGACTGACCCTAAAGCCCAGTAAGTGCCATATAGGAACGTGTAAAAACCTCCCCAAGATAGTAGTATGGGCCCCAGAATGTGAACAGGCCTTCCAACAGCTCAAGACGGCGCTCATTAAATCACCTGTATTTTCTTCTCCTGATCCAACTAAACACTTTCTCGTCCATACAGACGCTTCTATGCTTGGATTGGGAGCAGTACTGAGCTAAGTCGGAGCAGATGGTGGCGAGCAACCCGGGGCTTATCTAAGCCGTAAACTTTTGCACAGCGAAGTATATTCACTGCCATTGAAAAGGAGTGCATGGCGGTGGTGTGGGCCCTCAAAAAGCTGCAACCTACTTGTAAGGACAACCGTTTACCTTACTCACAGATCACAACAAATTTGGGGCACTGCGCGTGCAATCTAATGTGCCACCAGATAGGAGTGGTGTGTTAAGTAGTACTATTCTTATCAGTTTAATCCCTGTTACGTCCCCTATCCGCTGATGTGGAGCAAGACGCAGCAGCAGAAGAGGACTCAGCCGAGGAGGTTATGGAAGAGGATGGAGTAGGAGGAGTAGAGGAGGTGGCAGCGCACTGGCAGAGTACACGCTGTAGGGCTGACACACCTGCTTGAAGATAACTAACTGCTATTCAATCTATAACAGTGAAAAAAGTTTTTTGTGTTTAAATCCAAGCTATTGTGACACCAGTGAGTGAGTGGTGGCACTGGACACAGTATCCACTGTGAGCCTGACACACCCGCTTTGAGACAACTAACTGCTATTCAATCTATAATTGATGTTTGTTTCACAGGCAGAAAGTGCCCTAAAACATGGCGGCTTGAAACCTAGTTGGTGGCTGATCAGTCACGCAAGTCAACAGGCATTCAGAGCTAAAATACAGCAGCGTGTGGACCATTTTTAGCCCAAGGCAGCTCATCTCATCAGGCCTTTTTTAAGCTAATGTATCGCCCAGTGTCAGTCCCTTCGGGATCCATCCCTCATTCATCTTAATAAAGGTGAGGTAATCTAGACTTTTGACCTAGGCGACTTCTCTTCTCAGTGACAATACCTCCTGCTGCACTGAAGGTCCTTTCTGACAGGACACTTGAAGCGGGGCAGGCCAGAAGTTCTATCGCAAATTGGGATAGCTCAGGCCACAGGTCAAGCCTGTACACCCAGTAGTCAAGGGGTTCATCGCTCCTCAGAGTGTCGATATCTGCAGTTAAGGCGAGGTAGTCTGCTACCTGTCGGTCGAGTCGCTCTCTGAGGGTGGATCCCAAAGGGCTGTGGCGATGCGTAGGACTTAAAAAGGTCGCATGTCCTCCATCAACAACACGTCTCTAAAGCGTCCTGTCCTTGCCGGCGTGGTCATGGGAGGAGGAGGATGACTTCCACCTCTCCCCCTGTTAGATTCCGTTGTGCTGTGACATCACCCTTATACGCTGTGTAAAGCATACTTTTCAATTTATTTTGCAAATGCTGCATCCTTTCATACTTGTTGTAATTCGGTAACATTTCCACCACTTTCTGCTTATACCGGGGGTCTAGTAGCGTGGACACCCAGTACAGGTCGTTCTCCTTCAGCCTTTTTATACGAGGGTCCCTCAACAGGCACGACAGCATGAAGACCCCATTTGCACAAGGTTGGATGCCGAGCTACTCATTTCCCGTTCCTCCTCCTCACTGATGTCAATGAAGGTATTTTCTTCCCCCCAGCCACGTACAACACCACGGGTACCAGATAGGTGACAACCAGCACCCTGGGATGCCTGTTGTGGTTGGTCTTGCTCCTCCTCTTCCTCCTCCTCAAAGCCACATTCCTCCTCTGACTCCTCTTCCTCACAATCCTCTTCCAGCGTTGCCGCAGGTCCAGCAAGCGATGCTGATAAGGCTGTTTCTGGAGGTGATGTTGACCACAACTCTTCCTCTTCCCGCTCATCTACGGCCTGATCCAGCACTCTTCGCAGGGCACGCTCCAGGAAGAAAACAAATGGTATGATGTCGCTGATGGTGCCTTCGGTGCGACTGACTAAATTTGTCACCTCCTCAAAAGGGCGCATGAGCCTACAGGCATTGCGCATGAGCGTCCAGTAACGTGGCAAAAAAATTCCCAGCTCCCCAGAGGCTGTCCTAGCACCCCGGTCATACAAATATTCATTAACAGCTTTTTCTTGTTGGAGCAGGCGGTCGAACATTAGAAGTGTTGAATTCCAACGTGTCGGGCTGTCGCAAATCAAGCGCCTCACTGGCATGTTGTTTCGCCGCTGGATATCGGCAAAGTGAGCCATGGCCGTGTAGGAACGCCTGAAATGGCCACACACCTTCCTGGACTGCTTCAGGACGTCCTGTAAGCCTGTGTACTTATGCACAAAGCATTGTACGATCAGATTACACACATGTGCCATACACGGCACATGTGTCAACTTGCCCAACTTCAATGCCGCTAACAAATTTGTTCCGTTGTCACAAACCACTTTGCCGATATCCAGTCGCTGCGGAGTCAGCCACTTTTCCACCTGTGCGTTCAGGGCGGACATGAGTGCTTGTCCGGTGTGACTCTCTGCTTTCAAGCAAGTCAAACCCAAGACGGCGTGACACTGCCGTATCCGGGATGTGGAATAGTACCTGGGGAGCTGGGGGGGGTGCCGTTGATGTGGAGCGTGCAATCTAATGTGCCACCAGATAGGAGTGGTGTGTTTAGTACTATTGTTATCAGTTTAATCACTGTTACGTCCTGTATCCGTTGATGTGCAGCAAGATGCAGCAGCAGAAGAGGACTCAGCCGAGGAAGTTATGGAAGATGAGCGTGAACTGCTCAAGGCGGGAGGCGGATGGTTGAGAGGGGACAAGGAGGACAGCAGTGGTTGACGTGGCTGAAGCTGCTGGACCAGGAGGAGGCTGGCGGCTTAGAGTAGGCGAGCTGCTTGTACTCATGTGTTGATCCCATAGGCGTTTGTGATGTGAGATCATGTGCCTACGCAAAGCAGTTGTACCTAGGTGGGTGTTGGACTTCCCACGACTCAGTTTCTTTTGGCACAGGTTGCAAATGGCATCGCTGTTGTCAGAGGCAGACGCACAAAAAAAATGCCACACTGCAGAGCTCTGCAATGACGGCATTCTGGTGGTATGATATGAGTGGCACTGTAAACTGGCAGAGTACACGCTGTAGGGCTGACACACCAGCTTTAAGGACACTGACTGCTATTCAATCTATAACAGTTAAAAAAACTTTTTGTTTTTAAATCCAAGCTATTGTGACACCAGATCTAAGTGGTGGCTGGTCACCAGTATCCACTGTTAGCGTAACACACCGCTTTAAGGACACTGACTGCTATTCCAATCTATAACAGTGAAAAAAGTGTTTTAAATCCAAGCTATTGTGACACCAGATCTAAAGTGGTCACCGTATCCACTGTTAGCGTAACACACCCGCTTTAAGGACACTGACTGCTATTCAATCTATAACAGTGAAAAAAGTGGGGTTTTTTTAAATCCAAGCTATTGTGACACCAGATCTAAGTGGTCACCGTATCCACTGTTAGCGTAACACACCCGCTTTAAGGACACTGACTGCTATTCAATCTATAACAGTGAAAAAAGTGTTTTTTTTTTAAATCCAAGCTATTGTGACACCGGATCTAAGTGGTGGCACTGGTCACCGTATCCACTGTTAGCGTAACACACCCGCTTTAAGGACACTGACTGCTATTCAATCTATAACAGTAAAAAAAGTTTTTTGTTTTTAAATCCAAGCTATTGTGACACCAGATCTAATTAGTGGCACTTGTCAGCGTATCCACTGTTAGCGTAACACACCCGCTTTAAGGACACTGACTGCTATTCAATCTATAACAGTGAAAAAAGTGGGTTTTTTTTAAATCCAAGCTATTGTGACACCAGATATAAGTGGTGGCACTGGTCACCATATCCACTGTTAGCGTAAAACACCTGCATGAAGATAACTAACTGCTATTCAATCTATAACAGTGAAAAAAGTATTTTGTTTTTAAATCCAAGCTATTGTGACACCAGATATAAGTGGTGGCACAGGTCACCATATCCACTGTTAGCGTAAAACACCTGCATGAAGATAACTAACTGCTATTCAATCTATAACAGTGAAAAAAGTGTTTGTTTTTTTTAAATCCAAGCTATTGTGACACCAGATCTAAGTGGTGGCACTGGTCACCGTATCCACTGTTAGCGTAACACACCGCTTTAAGGACACTGACTGCTATTCAATCTATAACAGTGAAAAAAGTGTTTTTTGTTTTTAAATACAAGCTTTGTGTCACCAGATCTAAGTGGTGGCGCTGGTCACCGTATCCACTGTTAGCGTAACACACCCGCTTTAAGGACACTGACTGCTATTCAATCTATAACAGTGAAAAAAGTTTTTTGTTTTTAAATCCAAGCTATTGTGACGCCAGATCTAAGTGGTGGCACTGGTCACCGTATCCACTGTTAGCGTAACACACCCGCTTTAAGGACACTGACTGCTATTCAATCTATAACAGTGAAAAAAGATTATTTTTTTTTTAAATCCAAAATATTGTGACACCAGGTCTAATTAGTGGCACTTGTCAGCGTATCCACTGTTAGCGTAACACACCCGCTTTAAGGACACTGACTGCTATTCAATCTATAACAGAAAAGAAAGGTTTTTGTTTTTAAA